>JAMXBD010002109.1:0-239041 GCA_024138025.1 Combretum micranthum | reverse complement strand
TAACATATTATTAAGCTATCTAGGTGTCATGTAGTTAATCTCAATAAACATGTATTAAATAATAATATATAATTGCTAAATCCTAAATATATATAATTTTTTGAATTACTAACAAGAAATATATAAATAAAATTAAAATATACATTAATAAATAAATATATAAATACTAGATTTTAAATAATTATATTTAAAGTATTAAAATTATTAAACTAATCTTTTGATTATTGTAGTACTCAAAGTACTTGGCTTGAGTGAAATAATTTATCATATGCATGTACAAAAATAAAAAAAAAACATAATTAATAAATTAATATTATAAAATATTAAAACAAACCGAGGAAAGCACTGACCAATAGGAGCAAGGGGAAATTACAAAAAATGGGACGAGGAGATAGAGTAGTTTAATGTGTGTGTGAGAATTGGAGTGGGTGTGAATGTGTATGTTTGAGAACGAGGGGTAGGGCAGGAGCTATGGGTGAGGCAAATTCGCCGTTGATTGGGATGATGAGGCGAAACTCGCCTCATGATCCTTATCAGCAGCAAGGATTGTCTTAAAAATTCACCCCTCAAGATCAAATTTCTACTAGTGGCAAGGGTAAGCATAGAATGGTTTGATCCAATTTTCACTAAAATTAAATCAAACCATAATTTACGGTTTGGTTTTTTTCCCCTTAATATGCCAAACTCTTAAATAACAGTTTAATTTGCATTAGAAATTTTCGAATCATTAAATAATGGTTTGGTCCAATTTGGATTATGGATTAGATCAAATTCTAATAACAAAAAACTAGTTCTAATATTTTACATTTGTACGAATATTCAAATATTGAAAGCATACTATAAAGTTCTTATTATAAATCTCAACAAAATACTTTATAAATTCATTGCATTCATAATCCATAACCTCTCTGAAAATCATTTCATCACTTATACAGTACGCTTACCAACTAATACATAGTAAAATATAACTTATCGTCCTCCAAAAAATAATTTAGACAACCATCTACAAACAAATTTAGCTAAAAAAAATCATCTACCAGTAAAATTCATATATGAATAAAAGTGATCTACTAATAAAATATACAATGAAAAATTAATACATAATAAGATATATAACAAAATAACACAATCCACAAACGATTAATAAAAAACAACATTGGATTACCAATGAACAATTAAAAAAAAATGAACAAGCTAATATTAACTAATATTTATCATATAATAAACATCATAATAAAATCATAAAAAATATATGGCATTTAATCAATCATCATCATAAAATTTATAACTACAAGTAAAATATTTTTATATTTATCTAAAATAATTTGATTTGTTTACTCTTTCAAAACCAACTATAAATTTATAAATTGGTTTGGATTAAGAATTTTCTAAACTCAATTTGATTTGATTTGGTTACGGATTGAATTGATTAGGCCAAATTTTTTACTCACCTCTACTAATGGCTCCACTCAACAAACTCGTCAAAGTTGCTACTAGTGGGCTGATGTGTTGACGGGAATAGGCATGGGTGGGCATCCTAGCCACTGGAAACTGTCCTAAATAAATTAGCTCCTCAGCAAACTAGACAAGTAGAGGAAAAAGAAAATGAGAAGATCACAATGGTGACGGTGGATCTACCTCAGTTTTTTCAACTTTTATTTTCTTTTGTATTTTTTTTTTTTTAATTTGGTTAACATAGCATATTTCATTGGAGAGAGACAGATCATTTTATAAGAGATGGTGGGGTCCATATTTATTGAGCCTATAGTGCTCCATTTAAATAGTTTCGAGTATCCATACAATGGTGAAATTTTGTAGAATAATTCGTTTAATTTATTATACATATTCATGCTAATAGATATAATTATAGAAATTACAAGTTAAATATATGATTTTATATATTTTTTAATTAGAATAAATGTAAAAAATGTTTTTGTATAAATTTTATTTAGAATTATTAATGTAGATGTATGATTCCACACGATTATAAATTTACTTGTTTTATATGATTTTGATTTTATTGTCTTTGTATATTCTATTTAATTATAAAATCATGATTTTAAAAGCCATGATAATTGATGCATTAAATGTATATATAAATTTATTTATATTACGCTCAAACAATGTTATCGAAGAACGGAATTATTTTATATTTTGGCCGCAATGGGTTAGTGTGAAAATTTAGCAAATGCATCTGTACTTATATCAATCTTGTTTTTAACTTTATAAAATCTAATGTTAAAATGTTACTTTTCAATTCATTAAACCAGATTTCTAGGCAAAAGTAGAAAAGCTAGACATTGTAGACATATCAAAAGAGTGCGTATATATATATCTACATAGAACTTAATTTTGACAAAATTTTTCTTCGGTGCTTGAGACACTAATTTATTGAGGAAAGATGGAAGAAAACATATGCTATATTAAAAGTAAGTGCAAGCATGATTGGCGAAAGGTAGGGGGAGGTGGAGACTGTTTGAATTACTTGGAAGTCACCTGGCGAAATTGGGAGCTGAGTAATAATGACAATATAATAAATAAATGAAATATGGTCCCTGAAATGGTGATCCCGTGGTCGCCCAACAGCCAATACGATCATATTCACATGACAGAGAATTTATAGCACCGATGTATCAAATAACTATTTATTATCTTATTTAGGTGTGGCAAATATTATACAAGATAATAAATAAATGAATAAATAAATAAACATATATCTATTATTATTAAAGTAAAAATGAGGGGTTTGGTATTTTTAGTATCTTAAATTCTTGTTATATTTATTATTTAATTACTAGCAGTTACCCACCTGCTTTGTGTGTGCAACTAAAAAATCATATAATAATAAATAAAAATGAAATATATATAAAAAGGAGAATATATGTTTGTTTTAATGCATAATCTATGAATAATTACTTAAACTATAGAAAAAACATAGAATTTGTAAGCACATGTGGTAAAAATTTATAAAATTCATTGTTCATCAAGGATCAATTTTCGAGTTTAAGTTTTAGGAAACTTCTCTACTATCGTCATTAATTTTGATGGAACCAGTCCCTTCATCATCCAAAGGCTCACACCATATCTAACCATGATTAAATCACTAAAATAGTTAATATTCTATTTATTATATTTATTTTAACAATTAGATTAATGCCGGGACGATTCCATCGATTGGACCACAGAAGCTACGAAAGTTTTATATTGGAAAAAGTTGACTTATTAAATACTATTAATTATGTAAGGACCCGCTATCACCCCTATATTTGAAATAGGAGATAACGGTTCTCCAACCACATATAACCCCTAAGATTATATGTAAGATTGCCTAAAGGAATTGTTTGAGTAATTGTTTATCTAATTCCATAAAGATATTATACAATAGGAGACATAAAATCTTTTTTTTTTTAAATCCTTAAGCAAAGCGATACCACCACACATTTTGGCAAAGGGAACAACTCAACTTCTAAATAGCTAAATACATACATATATATACATATTACATCCAAAGGCTTCTTACAAGTCTTAACCAAAATCCTCAAAACACAACCCAACTAACACTATAATTACATTATCAACCAAAAAGAATCACATCTAATCTATTACATTTATAGGGATCCATTGAGTCCATGGTCATCTCTAATCCTCTAACCCATCAAGAAAATCTTCAAAGTCGGTTCCGTACCCCATACTCGTATAGAACTCATCGAAATCATCACCTGAAATAGATAAAATATGAGCTAAAGGCCTAGTACACAAGTAACGAATACAAAATGCGAAGTGGATCACACATTCTTAGGCTAAGTGCACTATGCAACAATCACTTGTTCATTATTAAGTCTTTAGTTAGTAAGATATATGGGAGTATTCAAACTCCGGACAACAAGGATCTAGTATTACGTCCGCCTCCCTGAGTGGTCCCTACTGTTCATACAGACTAGGCAGCCCCACCTTCCGACGTAGTCCATAATACTAGGGGATCCTGAGCAACGCATCACGACGCTCAGGGGGTTGATATGAGCAGCTCGGATACTCATATCTCCTAAACAATTCTATCCATTAACGAGAAAGTACCCTACCCCCAATTTGAGCAGGGTGCCGCTCTCCGAACCAGATTCAACGGCAAACAACGACAATCAACACTCATATATCAATAGTATTTTCTTATTTTAAAGTAGTTTGATTTTGATGCCTACCCTAGCAAAGAAACAAGCAAGTTACTGCGTACCTGAGATAGCTCGGGAGTTAACGGGGTTAACTGGGCGAGGATCTATCACTGTTTAATTAATATTAAATTCACACTTAGCTTAAGCACTAATTAACTAGTATAAAATATAAATATATCAAAGAAATCCAAATACATTAATATAAGGTCATAATAAAGCATTTAAGCATCCTATTATATCCTAGATCGCTTAACAAATACGTAATTGATCATATATCAAACTTCGAAAAATTTTAAAGAGAGTTTTAAAATTCAAAAAAAGCGCAGAGGATACGCCGGCACCCAAAGCCGACGGCTTTGAGCCGGTGTTCAATACTATGAAAATTAACACTGCCAACGCTGGCAGCGCTTAAGGGTACGCCGACTGCCTTCATTCTACGCCGGCGGCTTTGAGCCGGCGTAGAATCTAAATTCAAAATTTTTCAAAACGTCCAGAGAGGTACAAATCGGCCGCTTACATAGATACGCTGGCAGCCTCTCACTATACGCCGACAGCTTTGATTCCCAGTAGCCGGCGTACAATGTGAAAGGATGAACGCCGGCTGACTTTTCTAGCGAAAGTCGGCGGCGTTCCATCGGCCTTAAGAAATTTGATTCTGTGGGCTTCCAACACCGCCTCTAGGCCGGCGGCGTAGAAACCCCAGATGCCGGCGTACGTTCAAATTTTAGCTTATACGAAAATTGTTTTTGATTTCCCCTGTTTTACTACAACTTTGTTCATTTTTCAAAAATTCTCCAAACTAAATGCAAACTTTCCAAAGCTTGTTATAGGATCCAAACACTATCCTAACAACATGTATCCTACTTCTAAGCATCAAAACTCTAATCACACTTCCAATCCACAACTCACTACTCAATCCTTCAATCTCCCATAACATTCATCCACTCACAACAACACTCCTATAAGATACAAATTACCACTCCATTAATCACATAATCTCATCTAAACTATCATCAATGCAACAATTCAATCCCACACCAATTATCACCTCAAAATCATATATATTCTAACATTTACAAACAATTCAATATAGAACATAAAAATAAAAGATAAAGTTTGTATTAAACTCACATGATTGAATCTTGGCTTGGAATGATATTCAAATCCTAAAGCTTGTAATAAGTCTTGGCTTAGGGTTAAAGATTTTGGGATGAGAAAGGAAGAAAGAAAGAAAGAAAGGAAGGAAGGAAGAAGATGAAAATTCGGATGGTAAATAGGGCTGCCCAAAAAGAGGTCAAAAACAAGTCTAAACCAAGTCAATTATCATCCAAACTTAGCCATTAGGGGTACATTTGTCCTAGAATTAATTTAGGCAAATTTCAAATGCATTTGGGTTGAATTTAAGCTTAAAAAGTGGGTTTAAAATTGGCCAAAATTTCTGTCATATATCTAAACAATTCAAAAGTAAATTTACTAAATTCTAAACATGACACATGCATATTAATTTGAAAAAGATACACAAATTCATTACACTACACACACATTTATACATATCAAACAATAATATTAATTTCATAATACTATCCACATATAAAATAACACATTCACTAATTATATTAACTAAGCACATATATATATATATATATATATATTTCATTCCAATAACACATTAGTATGCAATTTAAGGAACTCATGGCTATTTCAAATTATTATACTATACTGGCATGTAAAGTTTTTTTAATAAATATCTAGCATGAATATGAAGTTTTAAATAAAAATAACATCTTCGTCATTTTATTTCTTAATGTTGTTCTATCTACGATCCCTAATGTTGCAATTTGATTATCACAAAATAGAACAAATAGAATGCATCCACTATTGAATTATGCCCTGACCCAAAGGACAAAGAAGTTATGAGTCTATTTTTAAGGATAAAAATTCCTTATATCCTTCATTAAAATTTCTATTAATCGATCTTCAGTTAACATCTCTATATTAAATTTCACAAAAATAGAAACCTGCACATTCAAATAGAACGAATCTTTACATAATATACCATCACTATTAATTTTCCTTAAAGTCCTACCATATGCACAATCCAATAGCTATATAATGTGAACTTAGATTATTTTATTTTCTTTTGTTATAAAAAAAAAAAATAAAGATTACATAGAACAATTTACATTTTTGTAAATCAATGCCTCACTCAATTATTTTATTTTCTTTTGTTATCAAAAATAGATCTTCCTCATTAAGATGGTTGAAGCACAATCAACATGTATTGCTTGCTCCTTGAATCTTCAAGATATTCTCAACCATATCCTTCATTCGAAATTCTTATTTTTTGACATTTATATTTAAGAGCAATTGTTGGCACAAAATCTGCAACGAGAAAAAAGGAAATATTATTATAATAAATGCACAACTATAACATTTCGATTAAATAACATCTTTTTAGATTGAATAAAATAACGAGTAAAAGAAACAAATGTAATTCAAATAGGGTTTATTACACCGGTCATAACACTTTGAGGTAAGTTTATTTTGAGATACAACATTTTGAAAAGTTCAAAAGAGATCACATCATTTGAAAAAGTTTCTTCTAAGATTTAATTAAATATTTTTTCTATTGATATATGTCAACAAGACCTTAAAAGAAAGGTTTCTTGAGTTTTTAGTTAAATATTTCTCTTATTGACATATGCTAATAGTAACCACAATTGATCAACTTCTCTAACTATTGTAAGCTAAAATGGAACTTACTCCCAAATACAATGACCTAAAATGAACTTACTCATTAAACGTTGTGACCTAAAATAAACTTATCTTCAAACGTTGGGATATTCTAATGTAATTCACCCACTTCAAATATGAATATACAGTAAACAGTAAAATTAGATCATCATAATTTTGTTTTATTAAAACCATTAGTCAGGATCATGATAGAAGATATTATCAATAAGAAAATAAAGGCCATAACAACAAAAAAAAAACACTCAATAAAATATATGATCATTACCTACTAATACACTTCCACCCCATAAAAACTCATTCTAGTTAAAATCTTGGCTAAATCATAAAAATTGACGATATAACGCAATTTATTCGTGGAAAAAGGGGGAGTTAAAGTCTTCAGTAAATCATCAAAGGAGATATTATAACATAAAACACATTCATTCACACATATATTCTTGAATTCCATTTAAAAAGACTTTGCTTAATCATTAAAACTTATACATGATATTATAATCCTATCCCTTTTGAGCCTATTTTGCCAAGAATCTTTACTCAATCATAGACTAAACACAATTATTCACACTTTATTCCTCATTTGTAGCCTAAAACTTTACTCATTTATTAAAAGACATACATAGTAATTCCATAACACTCCTTTTCATCCCATCCTAACAAAGTCTTTATTTCAATCATAAAAAAAAAAAAAAAAAATCTCTATTTCAATTATAAAAAGGAAAAAGTTGGCAAAAGAAAAACTCATTATAATACCACACCTTAAAAAAGCATATTGATGCCAATAAAATAATTTTGTATTCATACCAATAGATAGCTTCGGCAAGCACATCAAAAATCAAGTTTTTTATTGGAAAAAAGACTAAAAAATAATAAATCCAATAAATAACAAACTTGATAGAGAGTTGCTACGTGGAGAAAGCTAGTTGTACAATTTCAAGAAGATCCATACAAAGCGGTGAGATGAGAAAGCCAGGAAAATAAGATATTCAAATTTTATCCCCATATAACTGCTTGGAGAGTGAGATGACACACTGAGGACAGGTGTAATCATCACTGATTCCATGTTTTATAACTGAAAATCTTCTAACTGTTAATACTAATCACATAATCCCTACCCCTAAATCTCTAATCCAAACACATGAAAAAAAAAAAAACTGAAATTGAAACGGATGGCTCAGCAATTACTATTAAAAGAGGAAGAAAATAAAAGATGGTAAAGGCACTAAGAGTGTCTATACTATCATTTTTTTGATAATTTAGTATTCAATATTTGATTTTAGACAAAAATGTATCTGTACTTTCAAATTGATATCATTTTAGTACCTAATATCTAATTTTTTTTTCTTCAATGTTAAGAGTTTGGAGGCATTAAAATGTCATCAGTTTGAAAATACGGGTACCTTTTTGCCCAAAATCAAACATTGGGACCAACTTGCCAAAAAAATGATAGTACAGCCACTCTCCTTATCTTTATCCCAAATTTTTAAATCACAACCCAACCAATCTATAAAATTAAACAAAACCTAACTATTTTAGAATAATATAGTTATATGTTACGGATAACTATAATTTTTTTTTTTGTGATGTAACATAATTTTTAAATGAACTTTTAGTGTGCATTAATCAAATATATATATATGTATATATCAAAATTTATGATCATAATTTATATAAATTATGTATAAAAATATGTCCAATATAATAACTATATGAATAAAGTTGGTTCTTAATAGATATCTGAAACTTTTCTTATACATATATATTGACTTGACTTACATTTTATATGATTGAAGACTTATTAATATTAAATGAATATAGTATGTTCATATATGAGATTAAACATTATACAAATTTAATTTATTAAATTATAAAATATCATTCAATCCATAAATCAAACCAAAACTTTATAGTTTGAAAATTTGATAATCTGGACTGTATGGTTTGCTTGATAGCTATCAAAAAATTAAACAATAATCTTATGGCTTAGTTATTTTTTTTAGTATTACCTCTCACTTAAGAGTCCAATAAAGATGCCATTAGGCCATAAGACCATTAACTATGGTTTGGTTTAGTTAAAAAAATAATAAATTAAATCAAATTTAACTATAATACCATAACCACCAAAGTAGTGTCTTATTTCCCTGATGCATCTTGACTATCACTTCATTTTAATAGCCTAACCATCGTATGAAAATAGTTAGCAAGGTTACAATAAAGCTACCTATATGTTTTTTGGTTAAGTACAGTATTATGACGTGTGTTTTGGTCAATTTGCAAATACACAACCTATGTTAATTTTTTTGAAAAAGAGATGACCTAAGTTTCATACAAAAGTATCCATATAATTAATTACTATTAGAAAGATATGTGTTAGAGTCTTATTGGATTAAAAAAATTAATTTAGTAAAAAATATTACTAAATATAATATAATATAATATTAAAAAATAAGAAAATATAAAAAATATATAATTAATTTTCATAACTAATAAAATATTAACAAGAGTCATTCTAAAGTTATAAAATAATATTGACATTTTAGTATAAAACTCGGGTTATCTATTTGTAAAAAAAAAAAAAAGAAATTAACACAAAGCATGTGTTTGCAAATTAACTAAGACATTTTAGTATAAAACTCGGGTTATCTATTTGTAAAAAAAAAAAAAAAAAATTAACACAAAGCATGTGTTTGCAAATTAACTAAGCCACTAGTCATGTTTTTTGTAATCAACACTTTTTTTTTCTGGGTAAACCCAATATTTTATGTATTAAGTAGAAGTTCATAGATAATACTGCATTGTGCTCCAGCTATGGCCCAAAATAAAGCACAAGCAGAAAGAATATTTACAAATGGTCCATTATGGGCAAAGGTCCATTAAGGACTTGTTTCCTATGATTTGCCCTAAAGATTCCGTAGGATAGCTTGTCTTCTTCAAGCTTTTGTCAAAAGTTCTTGGGTTGCATGCAAAACACCTTCACTATCTCTTCCATGATTTGATCCTCTTTAGCTAACATATTAGCAATGGAGTTCGCCTCTCTAGGATAGTGACGAACTTTGACCCACTGCAGCTTCGATAAGTTTTCTTTACAAGTAAAAATAAGATTGGTATATTTCGATCGAGGGTTTTCGTTGTTGATCAGAGTTTTGATTGTTATCTAGGAATTCGAGTCAATTTCTAATTTATTGAAGTTTTTTTGTAGGCACAACTTAGATCCCTAATAGATTTTCAACTGCTAGGATGTCAGCGGTTCCAATCTTCATTGCTAGGCCCAGTGCCCAGTTTCCTTGATCGTCCCGTACAACTCTGCTTATAGATACGGTTCCCAACTAATGATTAACTGATATATTTGTATTTGGTTTTAATAATGATTCCTTAGGTGGATCCCAGGCTATGTTCACTCTTTCAATCTTAAAAATTTATTTTTTCATTCTTTCGTGAACCCACATTCCATGAGTAGTAGTACGAATGTCTTTCTCCAAATTTTCTACCCCATTTGTTGAACTTGTATATTCAATATGGATTTTGATAAGACAATATAATGCAAAACTAACTATTTAATTATGGAGAACTGCACTTAATTTGTCAAACAATATGATGAATAATATGCTAGAATATATATGTGTGTGTTTTACATGTTTTTATGGAGATTGTGCAAATTTTAGTAGGAACAAATTAGTGATGAACAGTCTTAGTTGAGGGTAATATCAATGGCTTGATGTGTTAATTAGTCAGAGTGTGACAAGCTTAAAACCAGCACTCGATAAGCTCAAACATACACAACTTTGGTTGATGGTCAAACTAAGACGCAATGAATATAGGGCATGACAAGTTCAAATTCAAGGATCAATGGAGTCCATATGAGCAAAGACTTGGCTGAGGGTTAAAATGAGGGCATGACAAGATCTAGGATGCAACAGTTTAAAAGTATGAGCCAATGTGGTAAAAGGAGCCATTGAAAGGTATTTAATGCTTGGTGATTTAAAGACATTATCTCTAACGAACATTTAAATTTTTTAAGGCTGTAAATACGTAGTCTTAGGAGATTCAAAAGAGATAAGTGCAAAAGTGAAAAAGAACTTTTATTTGCGAACATACAAATCATTAATTTTATTATTCTCTTATTAATTAACTTGTCAATATCTAGAAAGAGAGAGAAAAATATTCTAGTGATCTGTTCTTATATCTACTATTTATTAGTAAGTATCTAGAGAGAGAAGAAAAATATTTTATTTCATGAGTATTTTAAAAGTGATGTTTTGCTCAACTTGAGCGTGTTTATTTGGTGATAAATAATATTGTGGTAGAGGCTTCGATTGGAATCATTGATGGATCATGGAAAGTAGGAAGTGGGTTGAACTCCACATTAAATATGAGCTAAAATTTTCTTTTCATATTTCTTTTTATATTTCATATTATAATCTGCTGTTATATTATCTATTGCTATTAAAGTTAATTTTGATCTATTGCATTAAAATTAATTGTTTGAGCTTTTTAGGGAAAATACTCAATTCACCCCCCTCCCCTCTTGAGTATTTTCTAGTGCATTTTTACGTCTCGTTTTCACCACTAACTTGGGAAAAGATTAGCTTATTTCTAGTGAACCGTAATCTCCATAGCATGATGGCAAAGATATAAGTTTTTGGGGGCCTTTCTAACTGCATTTGCCTTTTGGTAATAGCTGTGTTCACCTTAATCCACTCCATAAGCGTTTGCTCTAAGTTAACTATTTCACATTTTTAGATGATATCTATGATTGTGTGGCAAGTGCAGAGGGCATGATCGATGGTTTCATTTAGGGAATTGCATCTAAGGCGTACTTTTTAGTCATTGATGCCTCTTTTCTTTAGGTTTTGGTTTGTAGAGAGATTATCTTGATATATCCTCCAAAGAAAAAGTTTAAGCTTAGATGGTAGCAAGGACTTCCAAGTCCAATTCCAATTGAAATCTAGATTGGTCTTATAGAAGGTTTCATCTAATCTTTGGCATATTTATGATGTTTTAGAGATCTATCTTGTGTTTAGTTCAATTTCTTTGTAGTCACTAATGCTAGGATGTGGAATTATTGAACCTATTTTTTCTTGTAATAATCTTGAGATATGAAAGCCTAGTAATTCCTCACTCTACTAGCATTCATTAATCTAAACTTCTCAAATAGTAAGGTTCAAGGAGGAAAAATTTATAGGTCTTTGTGTAAGATTTCTAACCGAGTCATTGCCTTCCCACCGATCTTTCCAAAAATTTGTGTTTTCTCCATTACCTAAAATGCAAAAACCATTAAGTGTGGACCATAGCTTGTTGTCCATTAGTTCCTTGTATAGTGGAGAGGTTGTGCTAGAACTCTTAGATGGACTGCCTTTAGGTTTTTCAAACACTTGTATTTTGCATTGATTAGTTTAGCCCCCTCAACTTTCCCCGCATTTCATTTAGACCATCATTTTATGGCATTTGCTCTATTTCTAAGGTGTAGGTTTAGGAGTCCTAAGCCACCCTTTTCTTTAGGCATGATAGTTTTCTCCCTATAAAACTAATGAGTAACATGTCCCTCGTGTTTTTTTTATTCCATATGAAGTTTCTAGTTGTCTAATCAAGTTTATCTATGAGAAAGGAGGGGAACTTTGTTACTTAAGAGTAGTAGGTTGGTAAGGATTGAATCACATACTTAACAAGTACTAATCTCTTTACCATACTTAAAATATTAGCTTTCTAGACACTTAGTTTTTCCCTAGCTTTTTCTAAGATAAAGTTCATTTCATCTGTCTTGATTTTTTTCCCATCTTGAGTGGAAACCTTAGATATTTTCCCAATTCCTTTGTTCTTTAAATCCTAGGATCTATCTTCTATGGGCCTTTTCTCCCTCAGTTGTATTTCCAAAGAAAAGAATAAAGGTTTTGTCTGGATTAGCTTCAAGCCTAAATAGTTCAGCTTGTCTTGTTAGGGTATCCTTAATTGTATTGGCATTCTTTTTCTAAACCCTCGTTTTCTAAGCAAACTTGAGTTCGATTTCAGAAAACTTAAAACCAGAAACTAAAACCCTAAAAGAATACGTCAGGACCAGTCAGACCTGAAACCCCTATGTCTGGCAATGCCAAGAATGAAACCCCGGAAGATTAGAAACGAGTAAACTCAAATATAAAACCTTTAATTAGAAAGTCAATTGTAAACCTTAAGTCAACAAGACCTCAGGAAATCCTAACAGTTTATATCTGGCATTCTCGTGTTCTCAAACTAAGAAGCCGAAATGTGAGGGGAAAGTGTAGATTGGCTCGTATTAATATTAGGATACTTAACAATATCAGATGAGTAGATTTTCGACCTATTTCAAGTCCGATCAGATACAGACCATGAAACGTGTGTCCTGAGGCTCGGAATATTAAATACATGATATTAGTACTATTAGATTCAGAATTTCATAATATTTCTAAATATATCAGTTATATAATTTTTCGAGTTATAAAAGTTACAGTTATAACCGTTTATTGTATTTTTATTATTACCGGTAATTTAATTGTCTAATCAACTTTTTACTTTCTTTCATACTATTCATCAAGTACAACCACCCATATCCTATTCTTATATTCTTATAACTTATTTTTGCAATTTTGCATCATGTCCTTACAAATTTATCTTTTCAATATATTTTAGTACTTAAAGTTACTTAATAAAATTGAATTTTATTACACAAAATAAAATCAAAACTCCATCTTTCTTCCTCCACAAGAACCGGCGCCCCCTTGTTCCCCCTCTCTCCAATTTGTTTGAATTTTTTAATAAAATTATTCGTACAAAACCCTAATTCATTATCCTATATAATATCTCTTTCACCTTTCACTTTTTCACTCTTCCTCATTTCTTACAAATCAAACTTTTGGAAAGTTTTTCTCTCCTCCTCTACTCTCCTTTGCCATGACCCCTTCCCATAAGTACACACACACACATTTTTGTTTTCTTTAAGTTTCCTTCACCAAAATACTCAATAGGAAATAGATCTTGACCTTACCACGACAAAAATATATAATGGCAAGGTCATACATGTGGGGTTCCACAAAAAATTCCCATGAGCTTTATGCTAGTGATGTGAAAACACAAAAACATGATATTCTTGCCATCACAATGTGTAAATCTTGTTATTAAAGTTGATATACTAGTATTTTACTACATTATTGTTATATATTGTTCTTATGGAAATTTAATGCATATATTTTCATTATTATTCTCATCTACATATTATTCATGAAGCATTTTCATTCATAGCATGAATAGTATAGTAGATCTACTTGTTTAGTGTAGTTAAAATGACATAGCTACTTATTTTACATGCATGAAAGTTTTGCTACATGAAAGTCTTAATGAAGGTGTTGATCAAAACTCAAGATCAATTTTGTTTCTATTAAAAAGTGATTTTTAAAATTCAAATCTTGAGAAAGAACCATTTAGAAAACATATTTTCCAACTTCAAAATGAAAGTTTTACATGTAAAATAAAAGGCTTAGGTAATATATATCATTAAGTAGTGATTTTCATAAGTTGATCATGGTTTTACTATGAGAAATTTTCAAAACAAGAAAATGATTACAAAAGTTAAGTTAGATCGATGATTCAACTCCAACAAAAATGTAGAAATTCATAACTAGGATGAAATGTCAAGAAAACACTTATTTTCCAATACTAAAACAAGAGTTTTATTAAAGAAATGAAAGCCTTAGGGAGTAGGTTTGATTAAGACTTAATTTTAGAAAGATTAAATGAGTTTTCACAAGAAACAATCTCAAAAACAATTTCTCAAAATTCGGATCTAAAAATGATCCCCATTTAAACACTCATTTCCAAATGTCAAAATAAGTATGTTAATATGAAAATAGAAGCCTTAGGGTATATATATAATAAAGACTTGATTTTTATAAGAGTAAATGTGTTTTATCAAAGTAGAAACTTCAAACAAAGGAAAAGTTTTCCAACTAAGATCAAACAATATTTTTCCTTTCCAAAAATTGTGCAAAATTCCTCAGTAGGCAAAACTCACCTTAAAACATCTATTTTCCAACTTTTAAATGAAGAAATTTATTAAGATAATGAAGGTATTAGGTATATAGGTCATCAAGGCTCTATCCTAGTAAAAATATGTATGATTTTCAAAGAAATAAAGCTAGATTTTCTCAAACAAGTGTTCATGACATTATTGCAAAGTAAAAGTTTTTCCAAGAATTCCTTTTAACCAAAAATCATTAAGGAAATATATATAGATGGCTCATATCATATCATGCATGATATAACATGTAGATAATGCACGCACATATAATATACTTGGTAGAAATAATGCAAATTTCACAAAACAATTTCAGAATTGCAAATTCTAGTTATTGATCATATCTGGTCTGAATATTTTGAGACCTAAATGTTTTCAAAATTTAGCAATGACAACATAAATAGATAGATCTTTTGAATTAAATAGAAATTGATAGCTTATTTGCGATATTCCAAGTTAAAATGACTAAGTTATAGCCATTTTAAGTTGGAATTTTCAATTACCACAGAAATTACGAATTCAAAGAGTTTTATTTGAAAAGTTTGGAATTTGTTATGGTATGACATACTCATAGGGGTATTTCTTTCGTTTAGGTGATTTTGAAATTGAAGAAAATTTCGTGTTTCTAGATCACTACCATTAGAGACCGAAAACCATAGCCGAGTGAGTTCACTATCTTTAAATTATATGCTTATGATTGTGCTTGTAATGATAGTAGCATTAGAATTAAGACAAGATAAAATTTGGTTGTGTGTTGTGTGTTCTATTTGTGAATTGATTGATAAGATATCGAAATGGGATTGTTGTATATTTGTATGATTTAGTATTGAATTGAAGTGTCTGCAATATCTATGATCGTCCATAAACTAATAATTAATATGCCATGATTTATAATCAAATTGAGCATGCATACCATGTGAGTCACATTGCATAGGTTATTATACATTGTGTGGGAAGAAGGCATAATAGTTGAGCAACGAGGTGCCTGTAAACTCGAATGTTGGCATAATGGCCGAAATTGAAATGTTAGTGATGTAGGCACTTGTATCAACTACAAATGCGTGTAGGTGGGCACCTATATAACCACAACATAAATGAGAAAAATTGAAATCTATGATCGTATAGGCCTAAAACACCTACCCCGAATGAAGGGCATAAATCCATTTAACATAAGACTCTCGGAAAGTCTTATGTATTGTATACTCACATGCTTGTGCATTCATATGGGTTTAATATAACTGCCTGATATATTTACTTGTTGAGCATTTAATTTTAGAAGTGAAACTCACTAAACTAGCATAGCTATACCCCACAGTTTCTTATGCATGCAGTTCCCATACATATGGCTGCGTCCCCGAACCTTGCCAAATTAGGTAATGCAAAACTAGGAGTTATCTCCTTAGAAGATTACGATTAGTTTTGTATAGTCTTTAGTAGTAAACCTAAAACGATTGAGTTTTACCTAAAAGGTAATACCTAGACTCAAGTGTAGCAGGGATGCCACTTAATGCTTTGTAACTGATCCTAAGATATCTGTGGTTTAAGTTTTTATGCTTATCCTATCAAATTGAATTATCTATCTCCAATTATTTATGTATTCTATTGTCGTAAGAGAACGCCTTGCATACTAACACAAGACTTTGAATGACTATGGTAGTGATTCTTAAGTCTCATTTAGATTACGGCGAACTGTAACGTTTAGGATCTTTGGGGCATGATAGTTTAAGTTGGTATTAGAGCAGAAAAAATGTAAAGCATGGAAATAAAATTTGACAACCTAAAATGTAATAATAATTGAATCTTAGGATAAGAATGAAGTTAAAGTTGAATCTAACTAGAAAATCTCTTCTTGGTATAGGTATCCCTAGGTGAAACTCGGGAAAGGGCGAGAACATTTCTAAAGGGTACTGGCGAAACATTTGTTGACTATAGATTAATGCTAAGGACTCTTTGTGAGGATTTTGCTTTGGCCGAGAGGCCTAAGACTCTAAGGGAGGTATTTTGATCTAGAAAAGAGCTCTTAGATACACTCGGTGGGAAAGAGTGGTTGATCAGATTAGATATGACTCGATTAGGAGGGAGATGGTCTATGCTAGAAACAATTATGCTGTGGAAAGGATCATGGTTGATTATGGCAATGGCCAATGTTAGGGAGGCCACATTTATTTTAAAGAAGGAAGATGACCGACCCTACCCTGACTTTAGAGTGTGGAGGAGCATTGGGCTGTTTATGTGTATACCCATAATGATCTGATGACTCATAGAGAATGGCTTGAGTCGATGCAAACAATCATTTCTATTAGCAAGGTATATATCTAACATTATCTGACACCCTCATAAAATCCAAGCCCTACCCCTAGTGAAGTAGGCATACAATTTATGTTGTCCTAGTAGTAGAAATCAGGTGAGTAAAAAGTGAAGAGGAAGAGACCCTGAGGAGGACCCCAAACTGGTAATGAAGAAGAAATAGAACATCGCAACCAGCTGAATTGAGGAAAATCCAGATAATGAGCCAAACCAGCCCAATCCAGATTTTGATCAAGATTTAGAAATCCCGGATAGCTATAGGGCAAACCCCAAGTATGATCCTAGTCTGTAGACATATATGTATTTGGAGAAGCTCGAAGTTAACAATGAAGTACCGTTGATCCCATAGGAATAACATTTTTGAGGATGTTATGTTAGGGAAGTTCAAGCGAATGATGAGAGGAATTAGAGCGAATTGAGAGGAAATGACCAAGAGGAGGATAGAGAAATGCAGGATATATCGAAGAAGAGGAAGAAGAGAAGAAGAGGAAGAGGAAGAAAAGAAGCCCGATTGGAGGAGCAAACCTGGCCACCTAGAAAGAAAGAATGACATGAGAGAATATCTAAGCCTGTTGTTAGAGGAGATGGTAGTTCTTCTAGTAAGATCGACCTCCGACCCCTACCCCAGGAGACTCCAAAAAATAGAAAGTATGTTTACAAGCATGACCCGCAACAGTCCAACCAAAAATTTTGTAATACCAATGAGGGATGCCGAATTGCTTAGTGATGTCTTTAGGAAGTTCTAATGTGTATTTGTTTAGTTTCTTGTCTTATGTTTTCCTTTCTCGCTTAGCAAGAAATTGTAATTCTGATAGGTCTAAATCAATCGAGTAGCATGTTTTCATGTTTTGTAGGTATAATGTAAAAGATTCGCCGAATGTATGACTTTGATATGATCTAATGAAATTTAACAGTACTTATTTATGGAAGAAAGTTTCATTTCTTAACCAATATGTGTATCAAGCATATCTAATAAGGAACATTTACGCAATATGCTCTTAGGAAACCATAATCGAAAACGGAATATATGCATGTCAATGCACCCATTGCATCATTATGTTGATTTCTTTGCTTGATTTCATGAATTGAATTATGATTTCTATTTCACGATTTAATAATACCAAATTCTCTTGACTTGGATTGCATGATTTGAAATTATTATGACTTATCGAAATTTCGATTAATTACTCGATTTCTACGATTTACCATTAAGTGTTTGAAGGATAACTTGAAAGGAAATCTTAAAGCTTTCATAGTAATGTACAATCGGTGAATCCGAAGGAATTAAAATTTTGACAAGGAAATCCCGTAAAGAAAAATAAGCAACCTGTGTTACCCTAACATGACTAAGGATAGCACCCTAGAACCAGCAAGTGGGCTTTATAAGTATGAACAAATAATTAACTAATCTTCTAAGCATCCATCTAAAACCCAAACCAAAAACAAAACCTAAAATAATAGCCAAAAGTGCAAGATCCCACATCACCACCACCGCCATATTACCAAAGAACCCATCGAAGCTCAATACTAGACTTTAAAAGGAGTGACCCGTGTTTTGACAGAACCTTTGGTGAAACCGACAAAGAGAATTGGTCGACTAGATTGGGAAATCTTTTGTGCTTAAGAAATTCTATCATATCTTAGCTGATTGTGGACTTACATACATGGATACGATGTTTGAATATAATGGAAATTAAGAAGAAGGAGTTGATGCCCTTAATTACTTGAGAAGTTTTGTTAAAAAGTTCCGAAAGACTATTTCCCTTTTAGCTGGAAGGTGAGAATAGTGCAGATCTTCTTCTCATAAGGTAAATAGGTATAATGGATAAGTAATGTGAAATGAGTTCACACTTTCTACAATAGATATTTGAACCTTTCAGGGATAGCAAAGACAGGGAAAGACAAGAGTTCATTGGAAGTCTAATTTTTCGGAGATTTTAGAAGAAGGCTTGGATAATTGTAGGAGCAAGGAAAAAGGAAATCTCAAATAACGGGACATTACGAGAGATGTAAGTTATACTATGGATTTTGAGAAAGTGGAATGTTGTGTCGACTTAGGAGACGTCGAAGGATTGTTCGTTGGAGATACCAGAACACCCCTTCAAGAAGGAGAACTGACAGTGTTAGAGATAAGTAAGTACGAAATCATTCCTAGTATAAGTTGGTTAACCACGGTTTAAGCTATGGTGGATTGTGAGAGAAAATAGTAAGTTCTTATGAATAATATGGAAAAAGGTGGAGTTGTTAAGAGGAACCATGATACCCTAAGAAAATAAATTAAATTCTTGGGAGATAAGGATGAAAGATGAATCCTTAGGGCTATGTATTGAATTTCTGATAAACTCAATGAGTTACAGTCAAGAATAGATGCCTTTTGCCTAGGATTGATGATCTATTTGATTAGTTGCAAAGAGTCTGCATGTTTTTACGCATTGACTTATGCCTGAGTATCACCAATTAGGGATAAAACCCAAGAAACGTGCCAAGGATAGCTTTATGTACCAAATACGGGCACTTTGAATTTCTGATGATGTCTTACGATTTGATTAGTACATTAGTTGCATTCATGGGTCTTGTGAATAAAGTTTATAAACCACCTTTGGATGAGTATACAATATTCTTCGTTAATGACTTTATGAGTTGCCCAAAAAGTGAGGAACAGTATTAGAAGCATATTAGGATGGCAATACAAGCTCTAAGAAAAAATAAGTCGTATGATAAATTGTCCAAGTACGACTTTTGGCTAAAACGAAAATCTTTCTAAGAGACGATGTGTTAGGAAAAGATCTTTGGACGATCCTAGGAGATCACAAGCATGGTAGAGTGGACAATCCTAGATGGTGACCCGAATAAGAATCTTTTGGAATAAGCTGACAATGGATATAAGTTGGTAAAATAATTTTTCTTTTTGGAACAATAGCTAGGCCTTATCTCCAGTTAACGTAGAGAAATAAAAATAGTATGGAAGGAAACAGGAGTAAAGCTCCCAAGAATTAAAAACAACTGTGGATATCAGCACCGACCTTGATTTTACCAGACCTGTAGAAATCTCATACGATGCATAGTGACACTCCACGGAATGGCCTTGAACATGTATTGATGAAGGAAGGAAAAGCCATTGCTTATATTTCTGATAATTGAGACCCCATGAGTAGGACCACCCTACTCATGAGTAGGAGCTAGCCGCAATTATCTCTACTTTAGAACTTTGGAGGTACTTTCTATATGGGGTATAGTAACAAATCATAAAAGCTCTAAATATCTGTTTACACAGGAGGAATTAAATGTGAGCCAAAGAGGATGGTTGGAGTTGATCGAAAATGATGACTTGGAAATTAATTATGGTACAGGAAAAATTAGGGGAAAGTGATTGCATTGGTCATAAGCCAAAAAGAACTAACAAGGGAATTGGTGGAATTGAGGACTTAAATTCACTAGGCAAAGTGCGGAGTTAGAGATATCCAGTTTAATGTTGGAACTAAATTTGGTGAAGAAAATCAAGGAGGCTAAAAAATAAAGGAGTAATGCAAAAGCTTAAGAAAGAAGTTCAAGAACTAAAATACTCTGACCATGTAATGGATAAGGAGGATGTGGTAGGAAGGAAAGGATGTGTATATGTAATGGAGGATTGAAGAGGTCAGGAAGGAAATTTTGAGTAAGGTCACAACGTTGGCTATGTTATATACCCCGAAGGTACCAAAATGCATTAAGACGTGAAAAGCCACCGCTAGTAGAACAGTACAAAGGGAGAAATATAGCCAAGTGTGTCATGGAATGTACGGCTTGCCAATAAGCAAAAATAAAATGCCAAAGGTCATGAGGAATACTAAGGCTTTTGCCTATCCCTAAATGGAAATGGGATCGGACATCCATGGATTTCAAGAGAGGTTACCCCAAAGACTTCAAAGGGTTACGATACAATATGGATGACCATGGCTCGATTAATTAAGTTAGCAGTCTCCTTGCCAAATTAACATCATATACCCTAAGGGCAAGCTAGCCATGTTCCACATTTAAGGAATAGTGCGGCTACAAGATGTACCCACGAGGATTATACCGGATCGAGACCCAAAGTTCATAGGTCCTACATAAGGTTACAAAAGAGTTTAGAGACAAGATATATTTTAGCACCGCCTATCGCCCCCAGACGATGGACAGTCTGAATAGATAATCCAAACCTTAGAAAACATGTTGAGAGTAGGTATTTTGGGAATTCAAGGGAAATTGAAATAATTACGTACCGCCAATTGAGATCACTTGCAATAATGGCTGTCACCCGACCATTTAGGTACCACCCTATGAAGTCTTGCATGGACTGCGTTATAGGACATCTCTGATTTAGGATGACATAGAGAAGCTAAATATTGGAACTATTTTAATACAAAAGGGGTGGTTAATAAAAGCGGGGACGGCATAGTAAAAGAAGAAGGAAACTCAAGATGGGCGAAGGAGTTAGGCCAATTTGGAAAGATAAGTTCTCGAATATCTAGTTAAACTTGGAGGAAAAGTCCATTAAGGAGGCACGAAGAGTACATACAAGGAAAGTTAAGCGCGAGATACGTTGTACCATTCGAGATACATTGGACCCTTGAGATGCTAAGGAGAATTGGAGATCTAGCATATTGGTTGGCCCTGTACCCCAAAATCCATCAAGAACACGCCATTTATCTTATGATTTGGTACTAAGGAAATATGCACTAGATCCAGAAGGAATCAAGGAGTTGAAGCCATTCAGTCAAAAGAAACCTTACCCACGAGGAACATCCAGTGCTAGTCATGGATGTGAGAACGTGAAGGTTGCGTAACTAATAGACTCGATAAGTGGAAGTATTATGGAACCATGCATCTGAGGAGGCAATTTAAGAGGCTAAAGAGAAAACTTGGAGAGAGTGTTCCGAGTTGATCTAAAAGGGGATATGTAAGTTTCAGTTTTGTCGAAAAAACTCAGTTTAAGGGGGTAGGTTGTAAACCCTCGTTTTCTTACCAAACCAGAGTTTGATTTCAGAAAACAAAAAATCGGAAACCGAAACCCTAAGAGAGTACCTCAAGACAAGTCATACCTGGAAACCCTATGTTTGCCAATGCCAAGAATGAAATCCCAGAAGATTAGAAATGAATTAACTCCAAAATAAAACCTTAAATGGGAAAGTGAACTGTAAACCTTAAGTCAACAAACCTCAGGAAACCCTAGCAGTTTAGATCCGGCAATGTCGCGTGTCAAACCAAGAAGTCGAAATGTGAGTGGAAAGTGCAGATTGATTCATATTAATATTAGGATGCTTAACAATATCAGATGAGTGGATTTTCGACATATTTTATGCTTGATTGATACAGACCTTGAAACACGTATCATGGGCTCGTGATATTAAATACATGATATTAGTACCGTTAGATTCGTAATTTCATAATATTTCTAAATATATTAGTTATATAATTTTTCGAGTTATAAAAGTTACAGTTATAATCTTTTTATCGTATTTTCATTACTACCGGTAATTTAATTGTCTAATCAACTTTTTGTTTTCTTTCACACTATTCATCAAGTACAACCACCCATATCCTATTCTTATATCCTTACAACCTATTCTTATAATTTTACATTATTTCCTTACAAATTTACTTTTTCAACATATTTTAGTACTTAAAGTTACTTAATAAAATTGAATTTTATTACACAAAATAAAATCAAAACTCCCTCTCCCTTCCTCCACAAGAACCGGTGCCCCCTTGCTCCCTCTCTCTCCAATTTGTTTGAGTTTTTTAATAAAATTATTCATACAAAACCCTAATTCATTTTCTTATATAATATCTCTTTCACCTTTCACTTTTTCACTTTTCCTCATTTCTTACAAATCAAACTTTTGGAAAGTTTTTCTCTCCTCCTCTACTCCCATTTGCCATGACCCCTTCCCATAAGCATACACACACACATACACACATTTTTGTTTTTTTTTAAGTTTCCTTCACCAAAATACTAAATAGGTAATAGATCTTGACCTTACCACGACAAAAATATGTAATGGTAAGGTCATACATGTGTGGTTCCACAAAAAATTCCCACGAGCTTTATGCTAGTGATGTGGAAACACAAAAACATGATATTCTTGCCATCACAATGTGTAGATCTTGTTATTAAAGTTGATATACTAGTGTTTTACTACATTATTGTTATATATTGTTCTTAAGGAAATTTAGTGCATATATTTTCATTATTTATCAAAATTGAAGATCAATTTTGTTTCTATCAAAAAGTGATTTTTAAAATTCAGATCTTGAGAAAGAACCATTTAGAAAACATATTTTCCAACTTTAAAATGAAAGTTTTACATATAAAATATAGGGCTTAGGTAATAAATATCATTAAGTAGTGATTTCATAAGTTGATCATGGTTTTACTATGAGAAATTTTCAAAACAAGAAAATGATTACAAAAGTTAAGTTAGATCGATGATTCAACTCCAACAAAAATGTAGAAATTCATAACTAGGATGAAATGTCAAGAAAACACTTATTTTCCAATCCTAAAACAAGAGTTTTATTAAAGAAATGAAAGCCTTAGGGAGTAGGTTTGATTAAGACTTAATTTTAGAAAGATTAAATGAGTTTTCACAAGAAACAATCTCAAAAACAATTTCCCAAAATTTGGATCTAAGAATGATCCCCATTTAAACACCCATTTCCAAATGTCAAAATAAGTATGCTAATATGAAAATTTAAGCCTTAGGGTATAGATGTAATAAAGACTTGATTTTTATAAGAGTAAATATGTTTTATCAAAGTAGAAACTTAAAACAAAGGAAAAGTTTTCCAATTAAGATCAAACATATTTTTTTTTTCCAAAAATTGTGCAAAATTCCTCAGTAGGCAAAACTCACCTTAAAAAATCTATTTTCCAACTTTTAAATGAAGAAATTTATTAAGATAATGAAGGTATTAGGTATATAGGTCATCAAGGCTCTATCCTAGTAAAAATATGTATGATTTTCAAAGAAATAAAGCTAGATTTTCTCAAACAAGTGTTCATGACATTATTGCAAAGTAAAAGTTTTTCCAAGAATTCCTTTTGACCAAAAATCATTAAGGAAATACATATAGATAGCTCATATCATATCATGCATGATAATAACATGTAGATAATGCACGCACATATAATATACTTGGTAGAAATAATGCAAATTTCACAAAACAATTTCAGAATTGCAAATTCTAGTTATTGATCATATCTGGTCCGAATATTTTGATACCTAAACGTTTTCAAAATTTAGTAATAACAACATAAGTAGATAGATCTTTCGAATTAGATAGAAATTGATAGTTTATTTACGAAATTTCAAGTTAAAACAACCAAGTTATAGCCATTTTAAGTTGAAATTTTAAATTACCACAGAAATTACGAATTCAAAGTGTTTTATTTGAAAAGTTTGGAATTTGTTATGGTATTACATACTCATAGGGGTATTTCTTTCATTTAGGTGATTTTGGAATCGGGGGAAATTTCGTGTTTCTAGATCATTACCATTAGAGACCGAAAACCATGGTCAAGTGAGTTTACTATCTTTAAATTATATGTTTATGACTGTGCTTATATTGATAGTGCCATTAGAATTAAAAAAGATAAAATTTGGTTGTTGTATGTGAGTTCTATTTGGGTGAATTGATGATAAGAATATCGAAATGGGATTATTGTATATATTTGTATGATTTAGTATAGAATTGAAGTGTCTGCAATATCTATGGTCACCCATAAACTGATAATTAATATGCCATGTTTTATAATCAAATTGAGCATGCATACCATATGTGAGTCACATTACATAGTTATTATACTTTTGTGTGAAGAAGGCATAATAGCTGAGCAACGAGAGGCTTGTAAACTCGAATGTTGGCGTAATGGCCGGAAATTGAAATGTTAGTGATATAGGCACTTGTATCAACTACAATGAAATAACCATAAAATTCTCAATTTATATTTTATATGTGTTATTGAATTTATACATACTTTTGATATGTGATGAATATGATTTATTTTTATGATGAGTTATGTGTTTTATTGTTGTGTTAAAATATTGAAATACTCTAGAATTTATTAAATATTTAGTTCATAAAATTTAAATTGCATTAACATGCATGAATTATGTTTGAAATGTGTTAAAATAAGTAGATAAATGCATGCATTTGGTTCAAGCTTTTAAACTATCATTAATGCCTTAAGACAACTTCATTAATTAGCCAAAAGTTAAGTCATTAACTCCTTAATCTTACATGCCTCAAAAGTCAAAACAAGGGATATTATCAACCCCAAATAATGCAAAATTCGGCCAAAAATTTCCAGAAAAAAAAAAAACCCTCTTTCAAAGCTCAAAACACTCTCTTATTCCTCCCAAAAGCTCTCTCATGGTAGTATATAGTGAAGCACTTCATTTTTCACCATTTCTACCCCAAAAACTTGCTCATGAATCATTAAACCAATGCCTAAAGCTCACTTGGTAAGTATGATTTCTTGTTTTGAATTTATGCATGTGTGAAGTTCTTGATGATAGGGTTGAACTTAAGCTTGTGTTTGATGATTTATATGTTTTGTTGGTTGTATGAGAAGTGTTATGGGGATAGTGAAGTTAGTATATGTGTAGTTATGAGTTTAGAAGTGTTGAAACACATGTGGTTGAATGATTAGATGATAAGTGTTGCGGATTTGGGGTTTGAAGTATGATTAGTGAATGATGTGGATGGTGGAGTGTTTGATGTTTAGAGTTAAAGTTAATGTTGTTAAATGTTATAGTGATCATATAACAAGATTTGAGAAACTTGGAATGAGTTAAGGGAATTTTGGAAGTGTAAATTTAACATGAAAAACAGGGGAGTTCAAAAGAATTTCCGTAACTCGTTACAGAGTCTACGCCGGCAAAGTACGCTGTCGGTGTTGAAGTTTACACTGCCAACGTACGTGTGAAATTTGGCGGTGTTGAGGAGTTACACGGTGACCAGAATGCTTGACCTCTAACGTTGGCAAATTTGAACAATTACGCCGCCGGCGTTGAACACTGGTGTTGGTTTTGTAAATTTTTATTGTTTTGTAGCCTTTTCGTAGCTTGCTCGTAACTTTTTCATATGACCTCCGTTTGAGGTAATTCAAGTTGGGTTGGAAAGATTAAAAAGAGATATACAACTTTTATGTTTTGAGTTTTTCCAAATTACAAAAGTATCAGTGCTTAAATTTCACTTTTTTCCAGCTGATACATTTTCCAAACAAAGTTAAGAACTTGTTTTTGTTTGTTTTATGTGTATTTTCTTTAACAAATGAATCTTTTAGACTAAAATGAGATAGATATATGATAATTGATGTGTTATGATGATTAAGTGATATAAGTAAGCATGATTTAAGTATATTTGTAGATTTAACAAATTATTGGTTGTCTATGAGTGTTAAGCTAAAACTAGTTATATCGTATATATGATTTCCTTTGCTTGTTTTAAGATCTTGTGATAACTTATTTGAATTTACTTGAATGGTTAAGTATGAGATTAGTTGATATTAAGCTTGAACTAAGTGTGAGTTTGTAATTACTTCTTTTTACAGTGATTGATCCCCTTTCGGTTATTCTCATTGATTCTCGAGCTAGTACAGGTACGCAGTAACTTACTTGTATCCTTGTTAGGATAGGCATACTTAAATTTGATATAAGTTCTAAATGACTTAAGTATTGCTTGAATTGCTTGTGTTTTCACCATTGAATCCGGTCCGAGGAGCGGTAACTTATCATGATGCAATGATATATTAGTGTAGGTGCTTAGGCTAATAGTCATGATGCAATGACTAGGCTCGACGGATAATCGATAGGAAATATAGTATCTGAGTAACATTTACTTATTCATGAAAAGAAGTAATATAATATAATTTAATTCAATGTTTATGGGAGCACGTGAATTAATTTATATTATGGATTGAGTTAAGTGAAATTGAGTAACGGCTATATAACCTATATGAGATTATTCTTTTCAGTGTAACGTTATCTAAGAGATATAGGTATTCAGGCTATCTATATCAACCCCCTGAGCGTCGTGAGCGTTACTCAGGATCCCCAGAATCCTATGGCTTGTCCCGGAGTTGAATACTCCCATGATGATTTGATCAATGAATACTAAAGAAAGATAAATGAAACATTAGTGTTGCATTGCATTAGTCTAGGTATGATTGTCACTACGCTTTTGAGTGTTGTTGCTATGTACTGGGCCTTTGGCTCACTGTTGCTATTTTCCAGGTGATGATGACTGTTATGATGATATGGGCTATGGGTCAGATTGGGAAAAATTTATGGATGAGTGGGTGACTAGGAACCAAGTACAAGATAGCAAGGAAAAAAGTTTTTGAACAAGTTGTTTGGTTTAAATATGTATTTTGTATTCTGAATAGAGGCTTGTTAGTTAAGCTTTTTTTGTATATAAAGACTTAAAGTCTAATTTTCCTATTTTGCAAAAACTTATGTAAGTTTTGTTGTATCATGGGCTTGACACCAAGTTGTAAATTATTTTCTTAAATGTTCTATATGAATAGATTACTCAGGTGAGTAATCCTTTTGGAAAAAGTCTTATATCAAGTTGTAGTGGTTTTAAACAAACAATTCACATAAATTGTTAGATTTAGGACAACCTTACGTATGATATGAAAATGTTATACGTGGTTGGGGACTTGACTTACTTAATCATAGGATTCGTAGGTTGGTTCTTTACATACAAATTGTATGTGGGTGGGCGCTTGTATCAATCATAATATAAATGAGAAAAATTAAAATCTATGGTCGTATGGGCCTGAAACACCTAACTCCGAATGGAGGACGTAAATCCATTCAACATAATACTCTCGGAAAGTCTTATGTATTGTATGCTCATATGCTTGTGTATTCATATGGTTGTTAGTATAACTTGCCTGATATATATTACTTGTTGAGCATTTAATTTTGGAAGTGAAACTCACTAAGCTAGCATAGTTTATATCCCCACAGTTTTTCTTTAATGCAGTTCCCATACATATAGCTACGTCCCCGGACCTTGCCAAATGCAAAACTAGGAGTTATCTTTTTAGAAGATTACGATTAGTTTTGTATAGTCTTTAGTAGTAAATCTAAAACGATTGAGTTTTACCTAAAAGGTAATACCTAGACTCAGGTGTAGCAAGGGAATGCCACTTAATGCTTTGTAACTGATCTTGAGATATCTGTGGTTTATGTTTTTATGCTTATCCTATCAAATTGAATTATCTATCTCCAATTATTTATGTATTCTATTGTCGTAAGAGAACGCCTTGCATACTAACACAAGACTTTTGAATGACTGTGGTAGTGATTTTTAAGTCTTGTTTAACATGCGGTGGACTATTACGTTTAGGATACCCTTTGGGGCGTGACACTTTTCATCTTTTTTAGCAAGGTTGAAGATATCATTAGCAAACATAATATGCGAAATAGCAAGCTCAGCACATCTAACTTTGAAGGGGGACCATTTATTTTGTTGGACATTATCTTGAATCATTCTACAAAAGAATTCCAACCTAATGATAAAGAGGTAAGTGAGAGAGGGTCCTATTGTCTCAACCCCTAATAGGGTAAAAGACATTAGAAAATTTCCCATTGATTAGGATTTCTATGGATGTACAGGAAATGCAATGATAGATGAGATTAATCCACGAGTCAGGTAGCTACCTATATGTTGCAATTTAATGGCCACCACCAAAGCTAACTACCCTTCCAAGATAATACCTTTGCTCCTAGGGTGGTCATAAATGTGGGGTAAGGTCTTTCTAATTTTCCTTTTTTTTTTTATCGTTATGTTTTTTCCCTACAACCTTCATTGTATTATTCAACTAATTTTATTTAATAAAATTATTTTATTAAACAAATTGTCCTAGACCACTAATAACCCAACACGTGTTCCTTGAGTTGCATTAATAGTGTAACAAAACGCCAAAAACACACATATCGTATGGATCTAGAAAAGCACCGAAACAAAGTCATGTTTTCGAATTTAATCATAAATCTCGTCGTAGTCGTATAAATAAGCTGATGCTAAATAGAATTATATAAATGAAACTATATCTAAGAAGTTTAAGCTTGCCGATAACTGGTCTAAACTTTAAAGTCACCCACACGTACAACAAAGCTAAACTCTATATTAAAGCTTCTATAAATGAATGCTGCACATAATACTTGTAATCCTATCTATTATCCTCCTTGCAGTCAAACCCTTATGACTGGTTGATCATCCGGAATAAATAAATAGAAATGAACAAGGGTATATCTAAACATGCCGTCCAGCTGCTTTGCCACAGAGTAAAGCATTTGATGGGATGCCATATTCATTTGCAAGGCTCTGAGTTGGAATCCACACCCTGAGATAGAATTGCTGTCCCAGATATTGCCTCTCCCATATTGCAGACCTCACATTCCACATACCTTGGTTGTCCAGGGACACATATATGCTAGTCCAGGAGTTTGGATACACCTGGGGTAAAAAAAAAAATGGCATATATATGGATGAAGCGAGATCGAAAATGAATGCATGGAACCTTTAAGTAGTAGAATTCCCTAAATCCTAGTATACGGAGTTTTCCTATGATTTGTTTGCTTTATATATACATATGCCCCTGGCCCCATGTATCCCATAACATCCTACACCAACAACAGTTTGATTCGTA
Source organism: Combretum micranthum (assembly GCA_024138025.1). Lineage (NCBI taxonomy): Eukaryota > Viridiplantae > Streptophyta > Magnoliopsida > Myrtales > Combretaceae > Combretum > Combretum micranthum. Next base: position 209,106 of record JAMXBD010002109.1, on the reverse strand, counting down.
TATACTTATCTTTGTCATGAAAGCCACTTTCAATCCTCTCCATAATCTTTGTGGGATTTTGCTATCATTTGGGGTCTCAAATGTTTAGATTGCGTTCGTGCTTTATTTATAAACGCTAAGAATATCGAATATGCAAGCCACACTTAGCAGATCATAGCATCTTATGTTTACTCAATAGTTAGAAAGGAATCACAAACATTTGTTTTAGGTCCCACTTTCAAACTCTCAGGCAGTTTTAATACTTAAAGGTCTAAAAATATATGAGAGGACGCAGGCATTTAAGAATAATATAATCATTTTCCATTGTTTTGAGAAAGTTCCCCTGGTTTTGCTGTTCAATTATTTGATTCGTTTAGAATGTTTAGATTACCTGAGCAGTGTGTCGTGTAAGTGTGTCCACTAGGTTGTAGCTATTCCTACTGGCTGGTGTCCACTGGCCAGAACCATAGCTGTTTGTTGAAGTAATAACATCAGATACATACAGATAAGTTGAGATGACAAACAACAATCCAAGGTCAGCAAAATGACTTACCCCACAACCCAAAAATCATAACCATCAAGATGCCAGGATTGGATTTTATTTTCATTATTCTGGAAAACTACTTCGATAAAATCATGGAGAGATGCTGGAATTACAGAAGTGGCAGTGAATGGACCACCACCGGAGGGAGAGGTGCGAAGAGAATCTGTGCTGTAGACTCCACCAATATTGAAGTAATCAGCAAGCTTTAGAGGAGTATCACCATAGACAAACGAGGCGCCATTGACAGCATAGCGCTGCTTCCCGTTTATGAGAGGTGCTGAATTGGCCAACACAATTGTCCTTGATGGTGTAATCTTCCCGTAATGGAACGATCCCTGGGGATTGGGTCTTGCTGCATTCGCAGTCAGATTCCACCTGCAAGAAAGAAAAATTGAACAGGATGAGCAAAGCTTTCACGAGCTTCCACACTGTCATTCTTAGCTTAGATGCACAATTCACAAGAACCAGGCATCAACTAAATTGGGCAAATATGACACTACATTAGAAAGCTCCTTGTTTCATAAGCTTCTCATACTCTCATTTCTTATATAGGACCGAAAGTTGCTATCATAGTACTTAAATGTAGTTTTGGTGTTTCTCCAACATTACTCAACAATAACTACTTCTTTTCGAATTGTGATAGTAAAATAAAGATCCACAGGCTTTCAAAGCATAATATACCTGAAAGTTTTAGCTTGTTTAACAGAAAAGTCAACTTCAATTGTTGGACCTGCAGGTGGAGGTCCAGAAACTGCGGTATGAGAGTTTGTGTAGTGGAGGACTGCAGTTGCTGTCAGCACGGTGCTGGTAAACCGTGTGGAAGCAACAATGTAGTAGTCTTTTGGAGGCTGATTCAATGTGACTAGTACTGTGACGGATTGGCCAACATGAATGTCGAGGGAGTCATATATATTCTGAACTGTGTGAGACCCTTCTACCTCAACAAGCTTCATCATGTGTCCCTGGATTCTGAAGTTCAAAGAGGTGGACAATCCCATATTTGAGATTCTAAACATGTATGTCTTACCTGAAATATCATGGGTCATAAGCTGTCAGCTCGTATACTAGAGCTTTATTTTCATACAAGATCTAAAGATATTCGGAAATTTTCTCCTTATAAACAACTAATTAGCAAAGCATTGATCAAATGACTAATAAGCTAACTATACGAGTCTTAAAACAATATATTTGAAATTGATTGACCTTGATCGCCTGTAAATGTACTTTGATGCTGTCCATTTATCAGTACTCCATCAGGAAGAGGAAGAGATTTTCCAGAGTCTAAAGTCTGTTGTAATGCCTGTAATTACCAAAAAATTGCAACAAGTGAGCATGACACGTGAGACAAAGGTTTAGCAGAAATCCAAGACTTGGCTTTCTTTTGAGACTGCAGGGCAATATTTCAGTAGCAATCAACGCTATTACCATCCCACTAAATGAATAAGTTGTCATGATTTAAATAATAATGTGAAGCAATTCCTAATATGAAGTAGATATTTGCTCAATGGAGATCTATGCAGTCACAAAAACTAAGGCCAAATTATATATATATATATATTTTTACTTCATTCATTACCTTGTGGCTGGTCTTAAACCAATCACCAACAAGTAGAGTGAACTCTCCATCAGGTATCACATAGGGGATAGGGATCTGAGGCCTTTGATGGACATTGAGAGCTCCATACCCTCCAGCAGCCTTGTGCAAAGCAGTTGAGGGGAAATAAGTGTAGGACCCAATCTGATCCTTGGGCTGAAATACATAGGTGTAGTTTGAGTTTGGAAGGATGGGACAATTGGTTCCCAATACTCCATCTTGCCATGAATTCTTCCGTTGCTTAATTCCATTCCTAGACAGCACAAAGGTAAACTAGTATAAGCCTTAACAATTACAACAGTTACTCATCTTGTCAAGCTTTATGTTCTTTTGATATGAAACAAAGTAAACATTCCTTTATTTATCTATTGCACGCCTTATCCAGAACCGAAAAAAGTAGAAACATAAATAGCAAGCAGTTAACAATCTATATAGTTTCTACAAACTTAAAATTCGGAACATGAACTTGAATGACATGAGAATTCTACTATAAACATTGAGAATGATAAAACGAGCAAGTTCATATATGTTGCTATGCACAATCCTTGCTCATACAGAGTACTCAGCAGCACATAAAGTATTTGCTGGAGAACAGGGGAGCAAGAATTGCGTTAATAAAAAATAGAACAGCTCGAAACTAGATCTATCCTATGCCAATGAATAACCCAATGCAGCTACTAGTGAAAGTGATCTTCAGATGATAAGAATCCATACTTCATTTCTCATAAACTTTACAGCAAACAGAGAACAGACGACAAGATATCCCCAAACTATTAAATCCTACGATTGTCTCGCGAGCTGTATTATGTACTATTTTTAGTAAGGTTTCCTAGGAATGACCAGATTGATCTTCTTTAATAGTGCTTAAATATATTAAAAGGCGATGTGAAATGGAAAACATATATCATTAATTTAAAATCATTATCATCCAAAACCCATATCTGAAATTAGCAAGTGAAAGCTACTTCTATCAGGAACTTATCCATAAGAATACCGAATCTAGGATATGAAAATGAAACCTGAAAGTCACAACTCACCAGTCATAAGAAAAGGCTCATCCAACTTATTAAATAAGTTGAGGACAATATTGTCATTGGTGACCACATCAAGCCTAGGCCCAGGAAATTGACCATTGATAAGTATGACCTTCGAAAAACAAACCAGAACCTTCAGATCTATACATTACTGCAAACTTTAGACTCAATGCCGAAACTCAGAACCCAGTGCAGCACTTACCTTCTGAGGAACACCAAGTGGAGAAATAGTACCATAAGTGACCGTCCATGTATAAAATCTATAAGGGTCATCTGCATTTACTAAAGAAGCACAAAAAACAGCCAAAAGTCCACAAACCAAGTAAACCAACCCACTCTTCATCATTATCTCTGCAAACATCAAATAAGAAAAAAAGGAAATGTTATATCTGACACCCTATGATTAGCAAAACAGTTTATGCTGCACCAACTAGAAAATGCACCAAATTTGAAGAAAGGTGAAGCCTCTAGTCTCTACCTCTAGTAGCTTCTCGTGTTTGTATTGTGCTCCAGGGTGTAAAGATGAAGTGTATGGTTGTATAATGTTAGATCCTTTAAATAAGAACAAAGCGGGAAATTGCTTCACTGAAGGCTTATGCACTAGAAAACCATGTCACTTGCAATTATTAATAGTTATTGATGGTCGCTGACCGCTTTGCTTTAGGTTTACCGTATGGTTGGACATCGCTGTCCGCGTGTGAGGTTGTAACATGATCATGTCCGGCGCAATTGACGCGTTTCCGCGTGAAAATAGTATGCTTAGAACGGAAGGTGGTATGTACAGTGCTACTTTAGCTGTACATAATTGATAAATGCAGTGTAAAATAAGATTCAAATTGTATGCCATTTTTCATAAAGATGAGATTATGTCCTGTTGGATAATGATTCCATAATTCATTTGGCTCCCTCTGTGTATTTGATAATGCATTGCAGGGGCGCCGTATGCTTTCGTCGAAATTTATACAATATCTCAAGTATTTTCTTAAATTGAAGTGTAATACCGTAAAAATTGTAAACATCATTATTTTACTATAAGAAAGACTAATGCCTAAATTGGATTAAAAAATAAAGAAACCTTATTATGTTGCATTTTTTTTATATTATATTCACCGTCAAAATTGGGTGATAATCATAATATTTGGTTTTTACCCTTTTTAACTACTACTAAACTAAGAAACTAAAGCGCCTGGTGCCTTATTCATCTGCAAGATTCTTCAAACTTGAGATCCAATCAAAACATTAACGTTTTTATAAAATTAGTAAGTAGTGGGTGGAATAGCATTGTGCAAATTTATTAACGCTTGTGGCCCCTTTCTTTCTTTTTTTTTTTTTTTCCAATCTTTTCCCTTTTTCCTTTTCCTTTTGGTTTACATTATTATTAAGGAAATTACTTTTGCTTCATGAAAAATATGAGAGTGGTTTCCATCTCATCAAAATTTTCATTTTTCAGAATGGAATATGGGTATCTAGTAAGGGTTAATATCGAATTTGGTATCTTAATTTTTTTTAAACGTGCAATTAACTAGCTACACTTATAAACAGTCACTTTAATACTTATTTTAACTTTTAATGGATGTTTTAGTATCCAAAATAATGCCATTAACTCTGTTATCCTTGCTGGTATCTTCTCCCAATGATGTTTTGATGCATATACTAGTGCCTAAAATAAAAATACTTGTTGACTTTTTCAAAACTTTTGTAAAAATAATTAAAAATCACAAAGTAAAAAAATATATAAAAATATTAGGTTTGAAAATAGAAGAATAATAAGAGGAAAAGGAGGAAAAAAAGATAACTCCAAATCTAAATTAGTTATTTAATTTTTCTATACAAATCCTAAAGAAATAAATTGAAATGATACGAGAGGTCTCAAGTTCGATCCCCCCTCTCCCATTGTAATGTAAAAAAAAAAAAAAAATTGAAATGATAATTTTATATATAAGATTCAAAAGGAATGAAAATCAATGCTTTGTTCAAATCAAGGATTAGAATTTTATTTATCTAATAGACATAATTTAATTCAAGAGGATGATCTTTAAGAATTCTGGAGCAAAATAAGAAGAAAAAGGGAAGGACTCCATCTTCTTCTTCTAAAGATGAAATGATATAACTCTCTCTCTCTCTAAACCCGTCTATCTTCTCTCCCTAGCAAAATAAGAAGACAAAGGATAATCTTTAAGAATTCTAGACCAAGCTCGGTACAAAGGCAAACTTTCACAAAACCACCAAGACACAATCGCTCCACAACCTTCTTCTCCAGTCTTCTTCCTTGCATCAAAACCGAAATCCTCGTTGTCATCATTACCAACTTATCAAGCCACAAAATCAAACACAACTCACTACCAAACTCATCCCCTTCACCAAGCCATCTTTGCTACCTTCACTACATTTATCACCAACAGGAATAAGGATGCCATCGAGTCAACCCTCATAGGGTTTCCAAGCTATTCAATCTAGTAAAAACCCTATAAGGTTTTAAGGTTAGTTTGAATATAGAATAAAAACCCTATAGGGTTATAGAGTTGAGCTCACATATTATGAAATACCTTATAGATACCTGACCCATTAATGAAATAAAAAAATAAAAATAAAAACATTTGTAAAAGGCTAGAGACAAGGACTAAAAGTAAAACTGAAACATATAAACCCAAGTTTCCTCCTATCTACAAGTACCCCTTCTCCTCTTCTCTCTCACACAGTCACAGTCTCACTACTACTGTCTCACTCACTTTTGCCATCTCACATCTTACATCTTACCTTCATCTTCAAGCTAGCATTCTTCTTCTTCCTTCCTTCAACATATTTCGACCGACGACCACGTCTCCTCCGTCCTCTCACTCACTTAGTCTCAATCACTCTCAATCGTACCACGTACCTCCAACCTTCTTCTTCCTCCTCCTCCAGTCCTCTACCACACAAAACATACACAACATACCTTTATTCCTCTTACCAACAAAACCCACTTCTCATCTGAACCCCAACTCTGTGCCTTAGCTAAACTTAAGCTATCCTATTGGTGCCAATTTTCTATATATAAGCACAAAATACACGAAGCCAATCTCGTAAGTTTCCCTTTGCACTATTTAGGTGCATGTTTTGCTTATTCAGACCCCTATATTAATTTTCATTTTACACATGCAATTGTAAAAGCATGATACACTAGCCCAAGTTTACTTATCTCATTTATAATGTAACTGCTATTGGTGCTTTTAGGTTTTATAAGCTTCTTTTCCACTAGAACTAGTTTGCTAAAGTTGATCTTAATTGCCAATTTTCATAAAGGATTTGATGAAAAACTTCTTCGGTTTGATCAAAATATCAAGAGTTTGTGCTTTATGTCAAAAATTTCTAAAAGAGATTGCATTGAAATTAGTTTTAAGTTGGTTGTTAAAGTTACTTATTCAAATTTAAATTAAGATTATATTGCATTTGGTTGATAAAGACAATAAGAGAAATTATAAAATGGTTTGGCATTCAAACTTGGTGTTGACATGATCTAGTGAGGAAAAAATGATAAAAAAATTTCTCTTGTATATTAATAATAAACAATATAACAAACTAAAAAAAATAGCACATGTAAAACACTAATGAGAAAAAAAACATATACTTACAATGAAAATTACCTATTGTCAATAAAGAATAAATTTTCCATGAATCTCTTGAATGGTTAAACTAGTAAATAAATAAATTTCACATGGACAAAATATTTGATGCTCTTGATTTCCTTATGTTTGATGATGCTTGGTTGATGGTGTTGCCACCAAACGAGTGTTAATGTGATGGAATTGAATGGTTCTTATTGTTGATTTTCAATGACTTTATATTTGATGATCGATTGGGTTTGTTTGTGTGCAAGTATTGTGTCATTTGTGGCATGAACAAGTTGGCAAAGAGAAAAGGACAATTGCTATGTGTTTGTTTGAGAATCACTATGTCCATTAAGATTGATGTTTTAGTTTCTAAGTCTCTTGACTTATTATCACAATTTGGAATAGGTTAGCGAAGAGAAGGAGAATCACAGTAATAGGCTATTATTTTATTGTCCTAAGTTTGTTGAATTTATTGAATATTATTAAAATTTGAAAATAAGATGGTGAAGAAAAAGTGATAACTAAAAGAAATAGAAAAAAATAATCGAACAAGTTCAAGTTGATAATTGAGTAGGTGATCGGGTTGATGATCAGGTAAGCGGTTAGTTGAGTATCGGGTTTTAGAGCAAACCTTATAAGATGGGTTTGGATATAGTAAGTGTAGAGGGTCATTTTGATAATTGGGCTTTTAACCTAATTTAATACCACGAGCTAGTCTTTCAAGCTAATGATAGGGCTTAGAAGACCAAGTCTAATAAGGAATGTCGTAGGGAAATTTAGCTTGATAGGCTCAAAACATCGATCACTGGATCGTTCATTTTGGTCTCGGCCTAATTCAGTTTTCTCGTACGTAATAAATAGACTCTAAAAATATCTTCACGGGTTAATTTGGGTTTTTTTTAAATAAAATAGAACTTATGTGAGCTAAAATAGGCATTCATATATTTTTTTTATATTGAGAATGAGCTTCGTATATATAATAAAAGACATCAAGCCCATTTCCTATCCAGCCCACTACTATTAAAAAAAAAAAAAAAGAGGGCTTTAATATCAACTATCAGATTATTATAAAATGATATAATGGTCATCAGTAACACTTGATCTCAACCGTTCATCTAAGTACAATCTAATGGTTGGTGACAATCTTCATTATCTATAAATAAGAAGATCTTCCCCTCATTTGGGGAGCATTCCGCGTATTGCTAAAATCAAGAGTAGCACGGAAACTTTGTTGAAATATCTTCAAGAAAGATCAAAGCACTTATTCTATGAGGAACAAGTCAAGAACGATCAAATCTATCTAATTTGATCTTTTGTCATACTCACGCACTCGAGAAACCGAGTTTACATGTTCCTCCTCTCACATCTCTCTTTGTGGCATCCTACATGTGTCATCAGTTCAAGATTTCTCTTAGATTGACCACCACACCTATCACACGTGATCAGTCAGCTACAGTAACCCCACCATATAATAGGAAAACCTTATAGGGTTATAGGGTTGGGTTTGCTATACCCTACAGGATAGTAGATTAGGTTTTAGGTTTGTACGATCTTTCCAAAATCCGACCCTGTTACATCCCTAAATAGAAACGAAGCCCCAAATAACCAAACCCGCCGAGTCAACTTAACCCATTCACCACTTGCAAATTGCACAAGCCTCACCATCTTCAACTAACCAAGCTCGACAATCTAATTCGTCAAGACAATTCACATAATTACTCTAATCGTTGTAGTTTTGCGAGCCGATTTTGCACTCCTCTCCTTTTTGCAGTTTGTGTAATTAGGGTTTCAAATGTTCTTTTTTGCTTTACGTCAACCTACTTTTTGCTATCATTTTTTTATGTCTTGATTTTTAATTATGTCTGCAAATATTTTATAAAAGCTAGCATGAATTTTATTGTGGGGCAACACACCATTATGCAAAGGTGCTAACAATGATAATAGAGTTAATGGTGTTATTCTTGGTACTAAAAGCGTACATGAAAAGTTGTAAAGAGGTATTAAATTGACTATTTAAAATTACATATAGTTACATGCACATTTCACAAAAGTTCAAATACTGAATTCTTCATTGACCGATCTAGTAATTCAATCAAGTAACCTTATTTAATTCTGTTTTTTTTCGTTACAATGAGCGAAGGAGAATTTAAATCTTGTTCTTCTCATTTAAAATGTTAGGATTCATACTTATAGATTATAATGCTAGTGACAACCCTTATTTAATTTACTTTCACTTTTTAGTCCGTAGTTATATTCTATTATGGTGTTCTTATTAGGTTATGCTTATTCCAATACCAACATGAAGTATTTTTTAGGAAAAAAAACTTGTAAATATTCCAAAATTTAGACTTCTATATGAACACACTTTTTATATTTTTTAAATATTTTAAATAACTTTCTAAACTTCATGAATTGATAAATATCCTCTAAGGGTATGTTTGCATTGTTTGATTTTTATCTGCATTTGATATGCATCCGTATCTTTCTGCATATGATTTGTTTGATCTATTTATAAATAAAAATATTTATTTTTTATCTGTATCTATTTTTGACAAATAGTATATTTAAAAACAACAAAAATAAGATTCAAAACAACCTAAATACGACGAATCAAACAAATCTTAAGTTAAAAATGACTCTTTCCTCAATTTTAATCATAATGTGAAATACCCTCAAACTTAATAAAAATGCATTTTATTTTTTTTTTTTAGATTTTGATTCTAATGCGATTTTATTGATTTGAAATATCGTATCTTCTTTATAGGTTAATTTATTAAAATTTAAAATAATAATTATAACATTTAAAAGTTTTTAGGTTATATAAACATGAAAGTCAATGGCTAGGATACTTGCGGCTTTTTCTTTTTTCTATTTTTAAACCTTTCCGATGATTGAATAATCAACGTCAAACTATTGGGCACATGTATGTCAGGTAAAGATGCCAACACAATGCAACAACTTCAATGAATTAAATTTAAAAGGCACTAGAAAACCGCAAAAGTTGTCCTATTTAAAAAATACTATACAAGATTAAGTTATAGCTTACAGCTGGAAAAAAACAAAAAACAAAAAGAAAAACAGTTATAGCTTTCAAGTCTTATAATATACTTTAATAAGTCTAAGAATTATTTTCTACACCACGTCAAAATTTATCTGCTTATCAAATCTTATACTATATATTTGTGATTTATAAAAGTTTGGTAAATCAATACCGAAACCAAACTTTAAGAGATTGTTCGAATTTTTTTTATTAAAAAAATCTATAGTATATTTATCATTTTATGAAAATGCATAACATTATTGAAATGTAAAATTAATTTTTTAAAAATTGCAAGTATCCTTCTCTCCATGGAAGCAACATCATGCAATTTTCTATTCATAGGATAGTTAAAGATATAACTGAAAAAGAAAAAAAAAGTGAACACCGATATTACTTAGGTCAAAAGAGATGAAATTTTTTATCCCAATAGGTCAAAAAATTCGTCTCTGTAAAAAATTGCCTCGCATGACTTGCCATCTATTTACAAAATGAGGTGAGGCTCACTTTGAAAAGTAATAAGAGGTGAGTTTCACCTTGTAGCTCATTTGACTTGCTAAGCCAATAAAAAAGTAAGTCTCACCTCTTTATCCTAGGCAAAGGCAACACTTACCTCTTTAGCTAAGTAAGATTGTCTCTCTATCTTTTTTTTTTTTTTTTTATTATTATTTATAAAGCTAAAATTTGGGAATTTTTTAAATATATTTATTTATATTTAAATAATTCAATTATTTGAATATTTTTTTTTCAAATTATTTCTCTAAAAATATATGTTTATATTTAAATAATTCAATTATTTATATTTCCTTTTTTCAAATTTTTATTAAATGATAATATTATATAATTAAACTTTTGTGATCAAATTTGTGTACACTAGACCCATAAATTAGTTGAATAACTAGAAAAAAATAATGTAAAATTTTAATAGTAATGTAATTAACACAAGGAGAAGAAGAAGAGAAAAAAAAAGTTGATTAAATAGTAGGAGAGAAAGAGCGGCAGAGAGAGGGTGACGTAGTGAAAACTCCTTAAAAGGAAAGAAAAAAATCATGAACTATTGATTATGCGAATACCCAAACAACATTGTTCTATATACCTAATGATTCTAAGAATACCCATGCGATATAGGCATCCAAATTTTGAAATTAGTCAAGTAACTTCAAATTTTAGGGAAAATGAGCAACAAATTGGCCTAAAATAAAATGAATGATTAACTACTAATGTCTTTTGCCCTAAAGCATACATAATATATTAAAAGCCCAAATTTTTCCGAGAAAGGAAAATTCCTAAACGAAGCCTATGGACATAAAATGATTAAAAGTATGAAATAAATGCTACAGACGACACATAAAACAAATTGTCCTATAAAAAGATATGATATAATTAAATATTTCTTAAAATAGAAAAAATGTGGTTTTGAATGCCTGAGCAATTAAATTTGCTCAAAAAACGATGTACATCATGAGCAGAGTTGGTGAGTTTTGTGCCTTGGCTAGTTTTACATCAAAATACAATCTTAAAATGCAAAAATTCAAAAACCATGGAAATTATGGAACTGCTATTGACGAATTTCTATCCTATTTTTTCATATACCCATTAGTTAATTCTTCCACTTCATTAAAGGGAAATTAGATGGAGGGAGAGGGGTGAGAGTGGGAAAGAATCTATGCTCAAGATATTTATATAGGAAAATGCATGTATAGAGAAGCGAAACTTGCCTCTTATTGGATTAGTCTTAGTCAACAGCAAGTTTTGCCTCTCTTTCCTAGTTGGCGGTGAAATTCGTCTTTACAACCAAAATTAAAAGCTTTTTTCCCTTTTCTTGCCTCATAATATATTAGATATATTATTATTTATATAGTGATATAATTATATCATGTAATATATCAAATATATACATATATAATATACTACTATATATTTGTATTATGTATATTACTATCATGAGATATTATATATACTTAATGCATATTGAAATATCCCGAACTCCCATAAGGTTTAATTAAAATAATAATAATTGATATGAAATTATAGGTAAATTTTGAACCATTAATTTTGGATAAATAATCTATGACAAATGACAAGTTATTTAGTCAATTTACATTAACAAGAATTAATTTGATTAATAAATATGGACTTACATAATTATAAGTAACTAAATATTTAAAGTGTTTAAGTATAAAACTACATGTAATTTATATAAGTATAAGTTAAATGAATTAAATTAGAGCAATGGTGTACATGATAATGTAAAGATATTTTAGTAATCAACTTAACCTATTAACTAACTTCACATTACATAAACCTTGATTTTCTCTCCTTTCTCATTTTTTCTTCAACAAGTTTCCTAGGTCGTCTCTACTCTCTTTATCTTCTTCATAGGCTGCAAGTTTCCTAGGTCGTCTCTACTCTCTTTATCTCTTCATAGGCTGTTCTCTCTCTAACTTGTTGAACAAGTTACACTCTCTCAAACTTGTTCTACAAATACTCTCTCTCTTCTATAAGATACTCTTTCTCTCTCTAAAAACCTCGAATAGAATATCTATTTTTCTCTTTTGAATTCTACATCTAAAACAAACAATAAATAAGGAAAGATAAATTGAAGGCAAGTGGAGGTTGGGAATGGTAGAAACTTACGTAAATTGCATGCATGAGTAAAAAGATGAGTATAGATGTGTTAGTTAAGTGTTTAGGTATGAGACTCATGTTTAATTTGACTTTGATGATTAGATTATATGTGTGTGTGTGTGTGTGTGTGTGTGTGTAAGGATCAATGCATGCATGTATGAAGATGATTTTGATATAAGCCGATGGATGAATTAATGTTGAATAAGAAAGAACATGTATAATATATAGTGCTAGGCTTATATGAATAAATACATTATTTTTAATTCAATTTTTAAATTACATGCAATGATTACGTTAATATGGTTATAAAATTATAGATTTTAATTGAAATAATAATGTGACGGAAATATACGATTATTATTTGTAATTGATGTTGATTTAATATTGAAATTTATATTTATATGTGTCACGCCCCAGTGAGTACCCTAAACGTGATAGCTCGCCGTACATGATATTAAAACTTAAGAATGACTACCTCAGTCACTCGAAAGCTTCCATATTGGTACAAGACGTACATTCAGATCAAATGGAGACCAGTGGAGTAATACATTTTAAGATATCGGCAGTGGAACATGCAAAATAATACTTAATATATTTCATCAAAGTATAAAGTCTTACAACTTTTAAGGGGCATTTCCCTGGTAAGTCTCCATAATAATATAATCTTACTAAGACATATACTTAAAGCTAGAAGATTTTATAAGAAATATAATCTAAGTCTTCAAAATAGAATTCCTCCAAAAGCTTCCCAAAGCATAAGCTCTACCCGGACAGACAAGGTGGTCTCGGGTGCAAAATAACGATTCTGCAATCTCAAAAATCTATTAGGGAATAAACATAACTAGCTTAGTGAGATATTCCTTACACAAAAGTACTCATAACAAGCATTCAGCCAATTTCATTAAACAAGCATATGAAATGCAATAATTATATGATCAAATAATACATATGACTATTCGGTTTCGTATGTATGATGGATTTACTCCTCCACCGATGGTTAAGGAATTATTTGAACTGGGCCCTAAATGACCTCCTTGAAATTTTGCGCACGTCTTGGGGTTCCAAACCGTACTACTAGTCCCTAAGCTTTCCTTACCCAAAGCGATTGATCTGGCTCGGCTGCAACTTGAGGCCGTATTCCCCAAACGTCCTAATTCCTCAAGATGTAGCTAGGCGGCTTACCTTTTCGGTCTCACGCTGAGAATTAGTAGCAAAATGTGAGATGATATTTTAAGTGATATGCATGAGCAATTTAGTTTAAGGTAATTTTCGATCAGACATTAATTCATTTAAAGCGATCAGGCAATAATTGCACACATAGCAATACATACATAGAAACAATTATATCAATCACTGATCGGGTTCCAATATACTTATCGTTCATTGATCGCACATAACAATTCACATACATAATTCCCATGATATCTCACATGCATATCAATTTTATATTTTCCTAACATCTAGTGCTCTATTTTATAAGCACAAGTACAAATACATAAATGTAAAGGAAATTCACTCGTCTATAGCGATTTCTATCAGTCGAACTAATCATCGGGAAAGAGAAGATCTTGGTCCTCAACACCTAAACAAAAGAAATACCCGAAATGAGTATTTCATCCAAGATCTACTCAAATTTTCTAACTCTATCTTATTAGGTTTGTCAAAATTCTCATGAATGGAAATTCTAACTTAAAATGGCCATAACTTGCTAATTTTAACTAGAATTTTCTCATATTATATACCGTTTTCTATCTAATCGAAAAGATTTATCCATTTCTTAGGTTATTTTAATCAAAAGAAGCCATTTGGGTTCAGAACAGTGACGTAAATAACTATTACGAAAATCCTAGCTTTCAAAACACAATTTTTCAAACTTTTCTCCATTCAAGAATTCTTGTACAAAAATATAGTTATTTGTATAGTTGAAAAATCTTTTGAATATATATATATATATATATATATATATACTCAAATTATATGCATGAATTTAGTGGTGTTGTCTCAACAATGATTTTTGTAAAACAATGTGTCTTAAAAGTGAGAAAATGCTAAGACTTGAAAAATTCCTTTTTAGTTTTATTGGGAAAATTTCTTAAATTATTATAAATGATTATTTCCTTCTTTTAACTCCATTTCTTAATATTGAGAATAATTAAATTTTCAAAAAGTAATTTTAGTCTTTTAAGATTTCTACAACTTTGTTTTTATTGGTTAAAAAAATAGTTTTTCTAAGAATCTCTTGGTAATGACTAAAGTTTCTTAAAGTAGTCATGTTTATGTGTTCTTAATTTTTCTAAGGTTATTTCCACTTTAAAAAAATAAATAACAATAATCATCTAAGTTATTTGCTAATTTTATTTCCTAAGTAAGACTTATTTCTAAAAGTTTATTCTTTAATGATTTTTCAAAAACATGTCTAAGTCTTAGTATTTTAGAGTGTTGATGAAAACTTCACAAATGAGTTCAAGAAAACCCTTTGTTAAACCATGATTTAGCAATATTAAGTTTTAAGGAAATTTTTCTATTTTATTGGCTTGAAAAGAGGGTATGTGATAATTTTACTTTATATATTCCTTGATAAAATTCCATATAGTGTTATTACTAAAAACTTGTGATAAGCTTCTAACTTTGGAAAATATTTGTTAAGATAGAATTTTAAGTTTTTATGAAAAAATCATTTCTTATGTGATAAAATTTATTTTTAAATAGAGTTCTTATTTTTATCACTTAAGAAAACTTCTTTTCATTATTGTTGAGATAATATCAACATGTTCATGCATGAATGAGATTATGTAGATATGAGAAATATAACAATATCACATAAAATAATAAGAATAAATAAGAGCATAATAATAAGGTCAAGTATGGAGAACCTTAACTTCAATAAGGTATCCGGGACTAAGAAATACTAGTCCTAAAAAGAAAAGCAAAGATAAGATAAGAGAGAAAATTGTTTTGACTTGATAAGAACAAGTCTAATACTAGAAAGACTAGTCTTAATAATAGCGTGAAATAAATAAATAAATTACAAAGCATGAAAATAAATAAATAACAAGTGAGCTTATATACTCTTAAGAAATATATATACATAATATAATACTATATATAGAAGTTAGATTGGAGCAAATAATAATACCAATAAATAATAATAACAATAACATAATTGAAAATATGAGCATGAATAAAAACAAAACATGAACATATTGTTGCTTCTTTAGTACTCATGAGTCTAAGAAACATACACTGAGCTTATGCTAAGTTATATGAACATGATGAGTATATGTAAGAAATTCTACTTAAGGTTATGTGTTTGTTGTAGAGGAAAAGAAGGGGTTAGAGTAATATGTGGGAAATGGTTTTATGGAGAGAAGAAATGACTTGGGAGAGAATTTGAGAGAGAGAGTTTATGGAGTGATTTTGGTAGAGTTTTAGTAGGAAATGAGTAGTGTGAAAGAATGAAGGAGAAATGGGGTATTTATAGAATTTTGTAATGAAAATTTGATGTGATTAAATAAATTGAAAAATAAAAATAATAGAGAGTGATGAGAGAGAGGGAGTGGACGGTAATGCTTGGGAAAAGAGAGAGAAATTGATTAAATTTGTTGTTTTATAATAAAAAGAAGTAATGTGTAAGGTGTGATGTGATTAAAGTTATATGAGGAAGGTAAATTGTAAGGTATATGTATGGTAGTGTGCAAGAATAGGTTGTAAGAAAAAATAGAGATAGATGAATACTAATGAATAGTAAAAGTACTATGAATAGTAGACTAGACAATTAAAATAAAGGTAGTAAAGAAAATACGCGTAAACGACTTATATATGATATTTTTAGTTACTGAAAAATTCTAAAACTGATATTTTTGAAAACCTTATATTTTTACGATTCTAACGATATAAACGAAATATTTTCACTATCTGGTGTACTGAGGCACGATTTTCTAAAACTAATCTCGTTCAAATTCGAAAGATACTAGAAAATTACGAATATGATATTTTTAAGCTTTTCTATATTATTACGAACTATTATCCATAATTATCTCAATTTTGTTGATTAGGGTTTAATAATACGGGATTATTGGATGTAGATTCACTAGATTAAACATTGAACTAGGTTAACTTTAGAGTTCCAGTTCTTAAGGTATACTATATTTACTAAAAAAATCTAGGGGCTTACAATATGTATATGTTAAATGATGTAAAAGAATATATGTGTATTTGTGATATAGAATAGTGTTTGATTCATAGTGATATGAGAGCAGCAATTGGTTCGTATTTGAGTTTAAGTTTCTGAAAATTTTCCAAAAAATAGTTTGAATGTTCATGAAGATCTTTAAACCTTCAAACTCATATTCATAGCGTTTTTCATGAAAATTCAAGATGGATCTATAATTCAAGTCAAATTCCACCTAAAATGTGCTTTTCCTCAATGTTATAAGTATCAAATCTCCGGTAGAGTTTCTCCCTTCGTGGAAAAGGGATACAAGAGCACCGTAGACTGGCAAACACAAAAACTTGGTTAGTGGTGTGTTGAGCTGAGAGGTTGTCCAGCACGACCACTCCGATGCTTAAGTTAGTTATGAGTTCTTAAGTATGCTAAGGAAAATTGTATATCACTAAGAGTCTAAAAAGAATCCAACACTCAAGTATCTTAGGGATCTTACTTTTTTTTCCTTCTCTAAAGGTTCCCTATAGGAGGTGGGCATAACGTACTTCGCGGAGGAAGGGGGACCATGAGATATTTTCTTTACACATAGTAGATTCCCTTAAAGCTGTTAGCTGGCTTGATTTGCGGAGCACAATAGTGACAGGTATAAAATGTGAACATGACAAGACTGTGGCATGGATATGTAAGGTATGCAGGGCTGCTGGATGGGCATGAATTGCTAGGGAGATACGGATGTTAGGTCACCGTGTAGGGCCCCTTTTGAGGTTAGGGTCGCGACCAACATGACCTTGTCACCATGGACCTCCATCGGAAGAGGAGCGATCAAGGTTGGGAGCTTTATATGCTCAGGGGATTTGCAGTCTCATGGAGTTTTATGGTGAGGTTAGGACATTGTGTCTTCTTAAGGCCTTCGTGAAGTGGGCTTCCTAGGAGTTTCTAGTGGGCTTGGGGCTCAATGGCTTAAGGCTTTGACTAAATAGATCCTAGTTTAGAATCTCCTATTAGCTCTTGCCTCTCATACTCCCATTACTAGGGGCAAGCAGAGTGGTCATAGTATCGTTATTCTTATTGTCTTGAGCTGGTAAGCTCGCCTTTTACCATTTGAGCTACATCCCTATGAGGTTGAGAATTTGAGCTGCATCCCTGGTATGGTCGCAAATCAAAGCTGCATCCTCGATGTGGTTGAGAATTTAAGTTACATCTCCAGTATGGCTGGGATCGTATTCTAGTGTGCTAAGTCTTGAATTAGGAGGTTGTACAACCTGTTAGGCGAAGTGCGTGAATAAAATAATTTTAAAGTTTGAAAAGACATATACATGTCTGCTGCGTGACTTTTCCAATAGAACATTTCCAACTAGTAAGACATAATTGCTTCCTAAGACATTCATGCATTTTCCAAAGCCAACTTTTCCTTAGGGTCATTTATCCTACCCATATAAAGGAGATTTTATCTGAATTTCAACATTTCCTTTTCTTCTTCCATTTTTACCATTCATGTGCTTTTTTCCAAAAGGCTTTTCTTTTTTTTCTCACACTTAGTATCATGCACACTTTCTCTATTTCTCATCAGCGTGTCTCAGAGGTATGGCCTCCTTTAGTATGGCTTTCTTAGGTCCCTCGACAGTCCGGATTAGGCAGAATAGGTTGGCTAGCTTGTCCCCTTTGACAATTTATGGGCTTCCTTGACAGGAGCAACTAGGTTTGCTATAGGCTTTGGTGACTAAAGTCCCTTGTGGCATGCAAGGTGGTTCTTAGAGCCTCCACTATTATTGAGATGGCGAGACTATCCTAGCCGCTAATCTTGCTATTAGGTTAGTGGCTCTGCATTTTCTTTTGGGCCTCTCCACATGGTGTTTAAGCAATACTATGTAAGACCTTTATCTTCTCTAGTTACTTTCAACATGGTAATGCGTGGAATTTACTAGCAACGGTGTTATGAATTTCGAAGCTGGTACCTTTCCGTATGGAATCTACTAAAGCAACATGAAGAGGTAGTTTGCTAAGCTTGGTGTCTTGGAGGAGTCTCATGCCCTAAGGGCTACCTTAAATTTGGCAGTCTACCACATACTATATTATAGATTAGGAATGACTTCTTTTAGTTATGCAAAAGTTTCAACACCACATGCACAACAATAGGACTCATAGTAGAGTATATAGTTCAAGATGATAGAAATAAATGGCATACAAGAAACATTTAAAATTAAATTGCATAACTTAAATATTTAATGTTTTACATCATCAAATGGGTATTCCCCATTAAAGCCTCCAAAATATCACTATACTATTATAGTCTCGTCCAAAAAAAATACACATAAAATTAAGATATTTTAAAGGAAATTTTTTCTACAACCTTCAAGTAGAATTCCTTCAAAAGCTCTCAAAAGCCAAGTCTCACCTAATTAAAAAGAGACATGGGTACAAGAACAAATGCTCTTGCAACGATAAAAATCTGTTGGGGTATAAGTACAACTAACTTAGTGAGATAATTCCTTATGCAAAAACATTCCCATAACAAAACAATAACACACACATTTGTTAACAAACATATGAGATGCAACATTCATATGATCACACAAGTACACATGATTAGCCAGAAATCATATATAGAATGGATTTACGCCATCCATATTAAGGGTTAGTAAATGCTTTGAATGGGCTTGTTCAACCGTTAGAAATTATGCGCATGACTTGGGTTTCCAATTAACTATACCACTAGTTCCTAGGTAATCCTTACCCAAAGAGATCAATCTAGCATGGCTACTACATAAGGCTATATTCCCGAATGTTTTAGTTCCTCACGAAGCAGCTTGGTATCTTACATTTTTGGTCCCATGCAGAGAAGTAGTAGCAAATTGCTAATATGGCTTACAAGTGGAATGCATGATCAATTTATTAGAAGGAATTCCAAATCCATAATTAATTTCCACTTAAAGTAAGTAATCAATTTCACACGCATATCATCATAATCATGGAGACACATACATAAATCAACCATTCAAGTTCCGATATACTTAATGTTTATTGATCAAACATAGTAAATCACATACATAATTTCCATGATAACCCACATGCAAACCATTTTCATCTTTTCTTACAATCTAGTGCTCCATTTTTATCTTTTCTTACAATCTAATGCTCTACTTTATAAGCACATACAAGAGTATGTAAAACAAAAAGGAAAGATTCACTCAGCCATTTCTTGAGACTTCAGTCAAATTAGTCTTCCAGAAATGGTGCTTCAAATTCCTCATCACCTAAACAAAACAAATACCCGGAATGAGTATTTCGTAGTGGTTCTACTAAAATTTCTAACTCTATTTATGTTATTTGCATCATTTTTCTTGGTTATAAAAGTTCCAACTTAAAATGGTCATAACTTGCTTATTTTAACTTAAAATTTCGATATTAATAGTCAATTTCTATCTACTTTGAATGCTCTATCCATTTCTAAGGTTATTTTTAACATTTAAACCTATTTAGGTCTCAGAATCCTTGGAAATAGATTGCACCTAGAACGTTCCGAACTTTATTCCTTTTATATTTTCCAAATTTTACTTCATTTGGACTTCTTAAGGTAAGTATAAAATATATCAACCTTTAGAAATCATATAGAAATAAAAAGTATCTCATATTGCATGCACGATCCTAGTGATGTTGCTTAGAAATAGAATTTTCATCAAAACGTTCTCTTATGGAAGTTAGAAAAGTTAAACTTTTATGTAAAACAACTTGTAACAAAATCTCCTTTCCTAAATTTTTGTAAACTTGAAACTTAACTAAAAATCATGGTTTAATATTTATTTTGAAACCTTGAATATCTTATACGTTTTTTCAAAAACTTCATTTAACATTTACAAAACATGAATTCTACTCGTTTGTGGAGAAAATGTTTCAAGTGGTAACTTTTTAGAAATTCCTTTAAGTCTTGCAATTTTGGTGCATGTCTCTTTATAATTCTTTATTCTTAATGACAAGATTCCTCATGTATTGGAAATAAGATTTTAGGAAAATATTCTGTATAATAAATAATTATCAATATTCATGTTTCTGGAAAAATCCATGTGACATGGTAACAGCATCACCTATGACTATTATGTGCATAAACATAAAACAACAGTAATAAAAAAATTAAGAGCACAGAATTATATTAAGAACATATAAAATTTAGAAATAAATAAACAATAACATAAAGTTATTAAGACAAAAACATGGGAGTCATAGCTTTTTATCAAGACTCTCCGGGACTTGAAATATTCTAAGCACCATATGTAATAAAATAAAATAAAACAAGCATAAAGAAATGAAAAATGGAAGTCTTAGATTTTTATCATGGCTTCCCAAGACTTTGAAATATTTTTATCCTCACAAAATCGAGATAGATAATAAGAAAAGCATGGGAGCTTAGATTTATATCAAGGTTTCTCGAGACTTGAATTATTTCAGTCTCCTTCAAAGATGATTTTATTAACTAGTCTAAGATTAGAAAATAACTAGTCTTAAATAACATGAAATAAATATAGAGCATAGCATAAAGAGCATGAAACAAAAGAATTAGATTAGTGAGCATCTAGGCTCTAAAATTATATATCCTATATATACATCAACATATAGAAAGTTAAATTAATCACATAAACAAAATGAACACAACAATTATGAACATATACATTATGATATGAGTAATATACTATCTTGCATTTCCATTCCCCAGCACTGGCATCATGGCGATTCTATATGAAAAGCATTGAAGACACACAGACACACAGACACACATACACACAAACACACACACACACACACACACACACCACACACACACACACATATGCAAATTGCATAATGTAACATATAAGAGGGGCTTAGAGTTTACCTAAACGAAAGATGAAAGGAAAACTTGTGAATGACAAGAGCGGGGAGAAGGGAGGGGAGGGGTTAGGTGGTGGTGTGTGTGTGTGTGTGTGGTGTGTGGTGGGGGGGGGGGGGGGGGGGGGGGGGGGGGGGGGGACACGAGCACAATAAGAGAGAGGGGGAGAGATGTAGAAAGAAGATTTGAGAGAAAAAATTTGATAAAGTTTGGTTATGGTGAAGAAAAAGTGTGAAATAAGTGAATGGGAGGTAGTATTTATAGAGAAAAGTAGAGGGAAATTAAAGAAGGAAAAATAAATGAAAAGAAAAGAAATTGGGGGAGAGAGGGGGGGATGGCCTATGGTCATAAGGGAAAGGAGAGAGAGAGAGAGAAAATTAATAAAATTTGATTAAGAAAAGTAAAAAGTAAGTAAAGTATGACAAAAAGTTTTTATTAGTCAAGTAAATGTAATAATGAGTATGTAATATGTAAGAGATAGGTGTAAGAGTAGTTGTAAGAAAAAGTAGAGTGGAGTAAATAGTAGTAAATAATAAATAAATAGTAAATAAGACAATTAAATTACCAGTAGAGATAAAAATACGCGTATAAAAATTATATCTGATGATTTTATAACTCGATATAATTGTTCTGATATTTTATGGATGTCTTAATATATTACTAGTCTAGATTGTTTATTGAAAATTTTTTTATCGTTTTGCATGTCAGGGGTCAGATATGGAAACTGATCTCGTAGAGGCTTAAAATAATTGGGGTTTTGCCTAATCTGATCATATTAGGAAATATACTATCTATGTGGTTTATAATTCGAGTTTATCATATTTTTATAACTCATTTAGTATTTTAGGGTTTTAGAAACTGTTTGATCGGTTTCAAGGTTTCTAAGACTTAGGATGGACTTAGTTTAACTTTAGGGTTCTGGTTTCAATTTTGGCTCTAAAACTTTCTTATAAAATTATCATAAAATCTAGGGGTTTACAAGGAGCTCTAGAGAAATTTTATGGTGAGTGCTCTTAGTGTCGGGAATAAGTGGTGGCACTATGATTGATATTTAAGGACAATTGCTTGAGCAAGCTAATTGATCTGTCTATTATGTTGTTTCAGAGAATTCCTTACATGACATTGTATTGTAATCTTTAGTCAAAATGCCAATCAAAACTATTGTAACTAGTTTACATGTTAATGAAATTTGTTGACTTGAGTTCAATGCCTTTCTTGTTTGCCTTTACTCTTTGCCTCTTTCTTTTTCTTTTCATTCTTCTCTTCTCTCGCTTCTTTTTTTGTATACATGTATGTCATTGGCTTTTTTGGTGAGTGTTCTCACTAAGTTCTACATTAGATGTTACCCTTATGAGGGAGTTACATGAGCAGCACATGAGGATGAACCTCGTTAGCTTCTATGTCCCCTGTCGGACTTTGCATTTAGGAGTTACCCTTAAGAGAAAGTTACCCGACTGACATATGAGGGCAAAGTTCGTTAGCTCTCATGTCCCTTGCCATACTTAGTATTTAGGAGTTACACTTACGAGGGAGTTACTCGATTAACACATGAAGGCGAAGCTCATTAGCTTCCATGCCCCTTGCTAAATTTAGCATTTAGAAGTTATCCTTAGGAGGGAGTTACTAGATCGACACATGAGGGTGAAGCTCGTTAGCTTTCATTTCCTCTATTAGACTTAGTGTTTGGGAGTTACCTTTAGGAGGGAGTTACCCAATCAGCACCTTAGAAGGGAGTTAATTAAATAGCATATGAAAGCGAAGCTCATTAGCTTTCATGTCCTCTAGTGGACTTAGTATTTGGGAGCTAGCCTTAAAAAGGAGTTACCTAACTAGTACATGAGGGAAAAGCTTGTTAACTTTGATTTCCCCTGCCAGTCTTTAGAGATTGAGAGTTATCCTTAGGAGGGAGTTACTCGACTACCAAATGAGGATGGAGCTTGCTAGCTTCTATATCCCTACCGATGAGTATAAGAGGGGGGAGCTCATGAGCTCCGATGTCCCTTGCTCAGTTTTGTAGTAGGCATAGTGGGTTGAACTTGTAATGGGGAGTTAGCAAGACCATAGTTTGTCTAATTAGTATGGGAAGCAATTTGTGTAGAAATTTGATGACTTCATTTTATTGAATTTTCATGAAGTCAAACCCCTACTCTAGGATTGTTACGAATACTTGAGAAAGAGAAGGTTGTTTGAAATATCATTTTTTAGTGTTAAGTGTCATGTTCGAGTGAATAACTTTTTTAGGTTATTACTATTCCAAGTTCTACGGATGAGTTCCCCATTCAAGGTGTTGAGTTTGTAGGCTCCATTGCCTAAGACTTCCTTAACTCACATTGGGTCTTCTTAGTTAGAGCCCATTGCTTTGAGCTTTCTACAAACTAGGTCTCTAGGTCGAAAAATCTTGTGTCTAATCTTTTTGTCATAGTAACACGTTGCTCTTTGTTGGTAGGCGGCTATTTTTGTTTTGATCAAATCTCTGGTCTCTTTTGTAGCATCTAGCCCTATCCATAGTCTGACCTAGTTTACCATTTCTTCAAAGGACTATACCTGAATGTAAAGAGTTCAAGCTTGATAGGAAGCACGGCTTCGGTTCTGAAGCCAAGCCTATAAGAGGTTTCTTCGATTGATGTTCACTTAGTTGTTCGATAGCCTTACAAGAAACTTAAGAGTTCCTCTTCCCACTTGCCACTGAGGCGGTCCACTTTGGCCTAGATGCTTCTAATAATGGTTTTGTTTATCACTTCAACCTACATGTTGGCTATGGATGAGCTATCAAGTGTAATGTGGTGTGATCCTATACTTGGTGCAGAAATCTTTTACAGCATTTGTAGTGGACTTGTCAACCATTATCCATAACTAAGGAGTAAGGCACCCCAAACCTAACCAATATGTTGTTGTGGATAAAGTTGAGCATGATCTTGTTTGCCACTTTGGTGAAGTAGTTGCATCCTATGATGATAGACCTTTACTATCCGGTTGACACTAGTAATGGTCTGAAGATGTCCAAGCCCTACTAAGCAGGGGGCTAGGTGTTGGTGAGGTAGTGGAGGTTTATGCTTGGGGCATGATCAATCGGTCTGTTTTTGGTAGCTCTCACAACTCTTTACAAATCTTCGACATCCTTTTTCATGGTTAGCCAATAACACCTCATGTAAACCCCTGAAAATTTCATAATTCTTAGGAAATAATCCTAAGAGTCAAACATCGGAATCAAAACCTTAAAAATCGAACTAAGTTAAAAATTAATTCTAAATAAGATAAAAAACGAGACTTCTTAATCTTGAGAAAAAGAGAACCCTCAAAAACAAAATAAAAAAAACCAACTATCGATTGAATCAACATCCGTACACCGATCAAATTATCTACCCGATTCCTAAAACAACAAATCAAAATGATATATTCAAATAACGCTCGACAACGAAATGCTAAGATCTTAAATCATTCGGTGAATTTTAGAATAAGAAATTTAATTTTCACCAAAAGTCAAATTGAGTCAACTCATAATCCTAGACTTGGTTAAACGATCCCGAGAACTGAAAACTATTAAATAATCACAAATAAAATGAGATAAACCATAGATATCGAACTAAAAAGATAATAGTCAAAACTCCAAAATTATTTAATCTTACGAATAACTCGACAAAACCGAAAGTCAAACCGGAATCCTAAAAGTCAACAAAGCTTACAAACAAACCTTAGTATTTAAGATTTGGCAATCCTGCGCTCTTAAACCCAAAAAATGAAATGAAAATAATTATTGATAATGGTTCGTAATAATATAGGGAAGCTTAAAAATATCAGATTCGCGAATTTCTAATGCCTTCAGGTCCGAACGGGATCAGTTTTCAAAAACCGTGCCCTAGTACACTAGATGGAAAAAACATGCTGTTAATACCAATAGACTCATAAAAATATAAGGTTTTCAAAAATATCAATTTTGGAATTTTCGGTAGCTAAAAATTATAGATATCGCATTTATAGTGTATTTTTATTACTATAGGTATTTTAATTGTCTAGTTTACTATTCATAGTATTTTTCTACTATTCATCTATCTCTATTTTTTTCTTACTACTATTCTTACACTACATACCTATTTCTTACAATTTTTTTTCCCATAAAAATTCTGCACAACATATTACTAAACTTCTCTTACACTTTTTATTCTAAAATTAATTTTTAATCAAATTTCTCTCTCCCTCTATGCCATTTCCGTCCACCCCTCTCTCTCCTCTGTTGGGTTTTATTATCAGTTTTCAGTGGAATTTTTCTTAAAATTAAAACCCTAATTCCAGTATCCATGTGTTTTTTATTAGATACAAAAACGAAAATAAAAGTTCAAGTTTTAATAGCTTTTTCGATTTCAAAAAGCTATTTGATGATACGGATCTGTAGACGTTGCCATGTTGCGAACCCTCTACGGTATCCACATGAGAATGACCTTGATTTAGATTCTCCTCTTGCGTGCTAGCACAATCTAGAACGCTTCTAGATTTGGTTTCGAAGGGCTCCTAGAGATTCGAATTTCTCACACTCTCTCTAGGGTTTCGAAAATTTCTTTTAACAACACATGTCATTAACCCTAGGAGAGCGTCTTATGTTCTATTTATACTAAAGTCTATTATTCATGCAAATAATAACTTTAGTCCCCTAATCTTATTAAGGATAATAATAAATTATTAAATAATTTATAAACATAAGAATTATTAATCCGATTGGGAATAATCATTTTATTGTTCTTAACAAATTATAAAATGAAAATATCAAATATTTGGCCTTAGGCAAAAAACACTAACATCCTGCCTCTCCAATTATTTTCTTTTTCAATTTATTTAATTATAACTAATTTTCACTCCAAAATTCTATAAATACCCCTTTCCTCCTTCATTCTTTCACACAATTCATTCTACTACCAAAACTCTCTCAAATTCACTACACAAACACTTTCCATAAAATTTTCCTCTACCAAAACTCTCTTTCACCAAATACTCACAAAATTTCTCTCTATACACAATACAACTACCATTTCTCAGTAATCACATAACCATACATTCACTACCATCTTCATACCACATAAACACTTTAGGTAAAAATTTCTTCCAACCATTTATTTACTCATGTCATGTAACTTAACATGACTATAGTGTTGTTTTGAAACTCATATGAGTAATAAAAGCAAGCAACATGTTCATGTTTTGTTCTTACGCATGAACTTCCTATTTTATTATGTTATGTTGATTTTATTGTTGTTATAATGGTAATTTCTTATTCATATCTAACTAAATATATTTATGTATTTATATATAATCTTTAGAGCATATATTCACTTGTTATTTATTTAATTTCATGCTTTGCAATTTATTTATTTCATGTTATTTCTTTAAGACTAATCTTTTTAGTCTTAGACTTGCCATATCAAGTCAAAACAACATTTTCTTTATTTTCTTTATTCTTTTGGTACTAGTCTATTCTTAATTTTGGGATGCCTTGATGAAGCTAAGACTCCCAATACTTAACCGGGATACCTTGATGAAGCTAAGGTTCCCAATACTTGATATTTTATTATCTTGCTTATTATTATTTGTTTCTAGTATTTTCTCATGTTCTTATTATTTTACGTGCTCATAATACTTGCATCTACATAATGATATTGTCTCAACTAATTTACAAGCAGAATTTTACTTTATTAAAGGAACTTAAAACTAAAATTTCTATTATGTGACTTGTCATAAAATAATGAAGTTATTATCAACAATATAGAAATAGAGTAATACAAGTTTTTTCAATTTTTTCTCAAATAACAAAAATAACTTTACCAAGGAAACATAAGAAATGAATACTTTCTTTGTACATTATGGTAACCTATGTTTTAGTAAAATAATTTGTTAATATTCAAAGTTTTCATAAAAAACTTAAGAATAAACTCTTTTTAACTCCATAAAAAACTAATAAACAAACTAGTTTTCAAAGTTAAGATGAATTCAACCCACAAAGTTATAAATCCACTTAGAAAAATAATGATTTTCAAGTTTCTAAAGAAGAAACTTATTTTCAAAGAATATAAATAAGATAAGATTAAAAACAAAGGATTTTATCAATAAAAATGATTCTTTTCAAAAGAAATAAAAGAACAAGTTTTAGAAAACAAAAACTTATATTTTAAATAATAAATGTAAGAAGACAAGATTCATTTGCTAAAAACATTTTATATATAACTTCATAAAAAGGTTTTCAACAACTTAATACATTTTTGATAACTTTGATCTTTTATCACTAGAAGTAAAATTTATGAAAGATTAAGATTAAGATTAAGATTAAAGAAAAATTTACTTGTTTTCGAAAATGGAATGAAGAAAATAAAATAAGAATATACTCATTTATAATAACCCATGAAAATATAAAGTGTCTTCAAAATACTTGAAATGAAATTTATCAAGTTAAGTTTTAACACTTTAAAAAGAATTGTTTTATGAAATAAATTGTTGAGATACTACCATTATTTTTGCATATAAAGTGAGCTTATCTATATATTCAAGGGATTTATCAATCATATATACATATATATATATCTATATTTTTACTAAAAGATTTTTGAATCAATTTGAGTTAGGAAATGGTCTTGCAAAATCCAGAAATATTTGTTTTAAATCTGTACCCAACGTTTTCGGAACCCAAATGACCTTATATGGAAAAAAAAAACTTAGAAATGAATAGATCTTTCGAATAGGTAGAAAACGTTATATTATTTGTGAAATTTGAGTTAAAATGAGCAAGTTATGGCCATTTTAAATTGTGAATTTCATTCTATGTAATTTCGATGAACATAGTGAAATAGAATTAGAAAGTTTAAGTGGGATTTCTATGAAATACTCATATCGGGTATTTCTTTTGTCTAGGTAATGAAAGATACGAGATTACTTTTCCTGAGGATTAATACGACTAAGAAGATCGCGAAATGGACGAGTGAGTTATTCCTCTTAATTTTGTTACCTTGCTTGTGCTTGTAAAGTAGTGGAATTAGTATACTAAGAAAAGATAAAAATGGATATATATGGGGAATTTGGGGATATATATATATGTGATTATATTTTATGCGTGAAATGAGAATTGAGAATATCGCAACTTCAAACTACCTGTTTAAGTGTTTTTGTTTACTTACTTGTATGAATGCTTATTATTTGCTAAATTGATTGGTCGCCCCCTACTAAACCTTAATAAGATTTGGCTTAAGAAAAATAAAACACTCACGATAGCATCCATCGAGTCACATCTTCTTTGGAAGGCTGCTACTCCTATGCGTAGATTATTCCTGAATTAACGTACTCATATTAGTAATTTCAATCAAGTCATTAAACAAGCATATGAATGTATCAAGCAAATGAACAAGCAATATATATGATCTATCGAAATCATATGTTTGAATGGATTTACCCTCTATTCAGTGTTAGGTGTTTCAGGCTCTTTAAAACTCATCTTTAAAATTCAACTTATGCAGTTTATTTCAGGCTCCTACTCACCATCTTGAAATAGTTCTTTCAGGCTCCTATTCACCCATATTGCAGATTTATAGCTCCTGCAAACCCGGCTACTATACTCTTGTCCCATCGAGTACAGTAGCTCATGAAATGAAACTAACTACGTGATATACATGAATCAATTAATATAACTCATAATATATTATTAGAGTAATTTAAAGGTGATCACAGAATTTGCACACACTCCAACATAATAATAGTAAATCACAATTTAATTAACAACGATTCATGTCTCGGTATACTTAGTATTCTTTTAATCAATATTATCATACATAATTCATTTTCATCTTTTCTTACTTCTAGTACCTCTAGCTACAAGCATACGTAAGTACGTAAAAGGTAGGAAATAAACTCACTCGTCCATGAGGACATTTCTTTCTTATGGATGAGTCGATCGGTAATTCCACTAATCAAATAATCCTCCGAGTATGAATACTCCTCATTGGGATCACTTAATCAAGAAGAATACCCATAATGAGTATTTCTTGTTAATTCTATGGTACTTATGAAAAACTACGTCATAAGATCGTTAAAATTTGTATAGAGGGTAATTCCAATTTAAAATGGTCGTAACTTGGTCATTTTAACTCGGAATTGTGCGATATAATATATTTTCTACCTACTCGAAAAGATCTATCCATTTCTAAGGTTCATGTTTGTCATAGAAAGCCATTTGAGTTGCAAAATGCTACGGTACAGAATAGTTACGAATTTATAGTTCACAAAATATGATTTTTCAAACTTTTCTTTACTAAAAAATCCTTAAGCAAAATCTATGGATATATATATATATAGTTTAAAAATCCTTTGAACATATATATACACTCATATCGTATGCATGATTTTTATAGTTTTGTCTCAATATTGATATTTCCTAAACAATTTTTCTTTAAGGGTTTTAAAAGAGAAAACTTTAAAATTTTTCCCTTTTTAAATTGCTAGAAGGAAACTTTAAAAATTCTTAAGTTGTTGTAAGTGAGTGTCTTCCTATTATAATTCCATTTCCTATCTTTTCAAAAGTAAATTAATTTCCAAAAATTTGGTTCTTTAATTTATTTGCTGACTTTTATTTCTAGTGATTGAAAAATAAGCTTTTCAAAATATTCCTTAAGTTTTTGATGTGGTCAAATATTTGGAGTTGTTGAATGTATATTTTCTTCTCATTTTCATATTCTTTTTCTTTTTTAGAAAATAAGTTTACCTTTAAACTTTATTTTCTTGGCAAATTTTATTTTTCTAAGTTGGTTTCTAAAATAGTGAGTTGATTTTACCTTGATTGGAAAAACTTGTTTTATTCTTAATATTTATCAAGTGGTGGAATAATTCTTTTAGATAAATTTATAAGAAAAGCTTTCTTAATAAAGAATTTTCAATATTAGATTTTAATAAAATTTATTTTAATTTTGAAAAGAGAATAACAACATATAAAAATTAAGTTTTGAAGAGACTTTCTTAGTATGTGATTTTCGAACTCTATAGTGAACTTATTTAAGTTTTATAAAAGATATGGTTGGGTTAAAATCTTTTAATGCTAAGAAAAAAAATTCTATCTTTATGGAGTTTTTTAGTTTTGATTTATAAAAGAGATGAGTTCCTTTCATTTGAATAAAATCTTGTGTCACGCCCCGAAGGGTACCCTAAACGTGGCAGTCCACCGTATACAATATTAAAGCCTAGGAATGGCCGTTTCAGTCACGCGAAGGCTTCCATACTGTGTACAAGGCGTCTAACACATGAAGGAGATACATCGAAGTGATACATTTTATATTTATACAACTTAAGTAACAATGTAAAGGAAATACAATTTACTATACTTCAAATACAAATCACTATACTTCAATTCAATTCATCAAAAGATTTCACTACACAATCTATTACAAAACATTTCACAAAAACTAGCTAATATCTTCAAACATTCTTCCTACCGAAATCATAAAGTTATATTCGGCTCCAACTATCTCGGTCCCCAAGTAGCATTCTCCCATCAACCTGTTTATTCAAATATCTATTGGGGTATAAGCTACACTAGCTTAGTAAGAGTTCCCTTAATTTCGTACCATAACAAGCAAGTTATAATTCATCTATATGCTATGCATGAACAAACACATGAGCAAACAAGCATATGACTTTCCAGTAGCCATATGTGAATGAATTTACGCCCTCCATTTAGGATGGTCCATAAGACATGTAGCCATAACTCCAATCTTGAGTGGGATGATCCATAAGTCATGCAACCATAATCTCGATATATTTCTCTTAATTATACAACCTTTGTTGTTTTATTGTAGTAGTTTTATGCGCTTACCCCATATCCATTAACTTAAGCGATCTCGCATCCTTAATGTTAACAAGGCCCCCTCGCCTTCCACTAATATACTTTTGTCCCACCAAAGGTATATTAGCCAATGCAATGTGACTCAAAACGTGAAATGCATGTACAACTTATTCATATAATCGTGGCATGTTAATTATGTAGGTTAAGAGCGATCATAGAGGATTTCAAACAATTCAAGTCTATACTAACTCATACAATGATCTTACAATAAGTCTTGCCTCGATATACTTATCATTTATTCAACCAAATTATATCACACTCATCACAATTTTTTCTTTTCCTAATTCTAATATAACTAGCTACAAGCACAATAAAGGTAACAAAATAAGAGGAAAACTTACTCGGCCATTGGATCTTCAGTCTCTTAGTAAAAATAATCCGGTAGTACGGAATCGTCGATTTCGAGGTCACCTAAAAAGGAAGAAATACCCTAATAAGTATTTCATCACTTAATTAATCCAAACTATCTTATACAAACTATCAAATTCGTAATTCTCGTCATAAGCGGGAATTCCAATTTAAAACGGCTATAACTTAGTCGTTTTAACTCGGAATTTAGCAAATTATATATCGATTTCTATCTACTTCGAAAAATATATCTAATTATGATATCATATTTAATTTTTTAAAACTTTGAAGCTTCGAAAAGGTCTTATCAGTTCTGATCAATAGCGAAATTTAATTCCGAAAAGTAGTTTTGTGAATGTTTGTAATGTTTCTACTATCCAAAGCAAGTATATATGCAATATGAACAAGTTACTACCACAAATGATATGTCATGATATATATATATATATAAATATATATACATGTTCTTGATGATATTGAACAAAAGGAATTTTTAGAAAACTTTTTCATTGTAAGACTTTATGAAAAATTAATTTAGAAAGGCTAGTTTTGTATTTTTGACATCCCCACTTGTTTTTAGAAAAATTCCTTGATAAAACTATTTATTCTTGTTAAAATTAAGCCTTCATTATGTATATTCCCGGCCTTTGTTTTTCAATAAAAACTCCCATTTTACACTTTGTAAACATGTTTTTAAAATTGATTCATCCCAAAATCCGAATTTTGTAAAAATTGTTTTTGTGGTGATTACTTTAAGTAAAAATCAGTTGATACTTAGAAAATTTAGGCTTAACCATACCTAGCTACTAAGGACTTCATTTCTTTAATAAAATTCTAATTTGAGTTTGAAAAATATGGGTTTTCATACCATTACTCCATTATTACGAATTTCTTAAAATGACAACAACTCAAATTTCCCTATTTTATTTCTACCCTTGTTCTACATGTTTTTCATAGCAAATCTCATCTTAGTTTATAAAAATGATTACTTAATGATATCTATGACCTAAATTCTTCATTTTTCATATAAAACACAAGTTTTGAAGTTGATAAAAGGGTTTTTAAGGTATGGTTTTAGAACCATCCGAATTTACAAAATTTGCATAAAACTCAAATTTCATATTTTGTAATCTCTTTCTATTTTTAAGAATTTCTACTAGTATATCTACTATTTACTTATCAGAAACATCTCCTATTGATACCTATTCCATAAGCCTTCCATTTTCTAAACAATCTTTCATTTTGGTGTTGAAAAATGGGTTTTCAAAATTGGTCTTGGTTGAGGTCCGAATTTACTAAATTTTTTTTTGGACATATCTTTTGATAAAATCTATCTAAACTTAGGAAAAATCATCCTTTACATATCCTATCTTAAGAGCCTTCCATTTCTTAAATAAAAACTTCATTTTTGAGATGGAAAAGATGTTTTTGAACTATGCCTTGGCCTAAATCCGAAAATGAGATTTTTATTTTGAAAATAACTTTTGAAAATCACCTTTGATTCTTGTAAAAAGAAGTCTTGATGATATACATTCACAAAACCTTCATTTTCTCAACTAAAACTTCCATTTTGAGACTTGAAAAGTGGTTTTTAAAGATAGGTTTTGCCAAGATACGAATTTCACTATTTTTATTCAAGTTCAAAACCAAGATCTACACATAATATGAACATGAGTATAAAAGAAATACATGGTAGTAAACTACAAACTTATAGATCTAAACTTTACTCCTCAAAATTATTCATTTATGATATCTATTTCTTAAGCCCCTCATTTTGATTGAAAAATACACATTTTGAAGTTGAAAAATAACTTTTCTAAATATGATACCCTTTTCATCCGAATTTTCAAAAATGATTTTTGTTTAAACTAAAATAGATCTTGAGCTTTCTAAAATTTTTCTACTATCATCAAGCGATTACAAGTTATTTAAGAAAGTAAATCAAAAGTCTAATGCATTTATAAACTTAAAACAACTAGATCTAGTTTACTATACTAGTTATAAATACATGAACACTAAGTAGTTATGTGAATGGTGAATATATGTATAAATCATTAGTAATAACAAAATAATACTCATATAACAAGATCTAAAACATAAACAAACTCAAAGCTACCAAAAAAGTTAGATCTACAAAATATAACTACTTTAGCAAGAAAAAATAATAATGCAAGAAAATAAGAAAACATGGATAACAGGAGTGTTTCATTTTAGCATCATCATCCTTAGCTTTTAAGCTTATGGAAGATCAGTTGATGCATGAAACTCTCATATACTTTACCTATATAATCTATGGAAGCTTAAGAAGAAAGTTTACTCAAAGGATCTTCAAGAATAGAGTGTAGAAGCAAGATTTAGAGATGGAAGCAGCTTGTATTCCTTGCAAGAACAATGATAAGAAAGTGATAAAGAGAGAAAAAGAGAGAGTAAATGGTGTAGGGTTTCAAGGAAATGAAAGGGTGTAAATGAGAAGCATTGAATAGAGAGAGGAGAGTGTATTAATTGAAATAAAAAAAATAAAGTAATGGCAGCAAATGGGTGGGTAGGGGTGGGGGTGTGTGTGTGTGGGGGGGGGGGGTGGGTAGCGGAAGGGGATGGGGAGTGTACTGCACGTGAAAATAGAGAGGAGAGAGGGAGGGAATTTGATTGGTTTTTAACTTAAATTATAATGTGTAATTAATGTGTATGTGTTGCTTCTTTAAGAAGGATTGGAATAGATTTATTTTAATCAAATTAGGAGTAAATCAAAGGACAAGGGCAGAAAAAAGGAGTCAAAAAAATCTACCAAGAAGTGATAATGAAGTGTAGAAAGAATTGAAGTGAAAAAGAAGTGATGTGTGAAAGGTGTACTTGAAGGCATCGGTTGTAAGAGTACTTTCTCAAAAAATAAAATAAAAATAAGAAAAATATAGAAAATATATTCAAATAATTGTAGCAGATTTTTCATAATTAAAATAATAAATTTATTTATTTATTTAGTGAATTATCAAATAGTTACCGGTATGATCAAAATACACGAATATGAGCTATAAATGATATTTTTATAACCCGAAAAATTCTAAAATTTATTTAATGAAAATAAAAATATTTTTCAATTATTAAATTAATTTATTTTATTTTTAGTATCGGGTTTTAAATAGAAAACTAATCTAGTAAAAACCCGAAACGAATTAAATTTTCGAAAAACATAATTTTCTATGGTATATGAAATATTTTTATAAAAATATAAGGGTTTATAAGAATAATAAATTCATGTAATGAATAGTAGTGAATAGTGCAAAAGACTAGTTAATTATCGGTAGTAATGAAATACGAATATAATCACAAAATCAGATAATTCTAGCTATCGAAAAAATTATATAACTGATATTTTTGAAATCCCTATGAAAATACCAGTCTAATGGTAGTAATGGTATTTTTTATATCTTGAGCCCCGAGACACGCTTTCCAAAGTCTATATCCGAACGGGTTCGAATTAGGTCAAAAATTTACCAATATGATATTTTTAAGCGACCTTATATTACTACGAGTTATTCTACACACTTAAACTACACCTTGGCCTCTAAGGTTAAGGGTGCGAGATTGCCGGACTTAAACTATTGTATTCCACTTACGGTTCCCGGGTGATTTTCTGGTTTAGATCTTTGCCACTTTAGAAACTGATATTTTATGATTATACAACATATTTAATTTGAGAAATTTATTTAAAATTTTTTTTGTAAGTATTTAATTCTCTTAACTTTTTGGAATTCTTGAATTGAGTTTTATTTCCGAAAGTTTATCGTTATTTCTTTTTAATAATTTGTTTTTGGGTTTTATATTACCCGATTTTATAAGTTAGAGTTAAGTATGAAATTTGTCATATGTAGTGCTTTTTGATTTGAAGTATGTTGAGTTCTTATTTTATTTTTAAGGATTCTTATTTTCCTCTAGATTAAGAAATTTCTGGATTCATTCGTGATTTAGGACTAGTCGAAGTTCGGTTTTAATTTGGAGTCATTTTTAAGGTTTATTTTTTAAGTTCATTTTAGAATTATTTATTGAAATTTTCCGGGCCTAATCGTGATCAATTTGTCTAAGCTTTTGAAAAGAATTTATTAAAAACAATATCTAGACTTCTTGTTGAAAACTCCTTTGTTGAGAAATCTAGTTCACTTTTTCTTGTTTAAGAAAGAACCCATTTTTATTATTACTTAAGACAACAACACTATAATCATGCATGAACATGATTATGTAGCAATGAAAGAGTAAGAATAATACATAATAATAAGATAGAAAGAAATACTCATAAGTAAATAAACATAATAAAATAGTCAAGCATTGGAAACCTTAGTTTCATCAAGGTATCCCGATCATGTATTGGGAGCCTTAGCTTCATCAAGGCAACCTAAAACTAAGAATAGACTAGTCCCGAAAAAAAAAGAAAAGAAGAAAGAAAAATCTTTTGACTTGATATGGACAAGTTTAAGACTAGAAAGACTAGTCTTAATAAATTACATGAATTAAATAAATAAATTGCAAAGTATGAAAATAAATAAATAATAAGTGAGCTTATATGCTTTAAAGAAATATATATACATAATATACATAATATTATATAGAAGTTAGATTAGAGCAAATAAGAATAACAATAACAATAACAACAACAACATAATAGTAACATAATGTAAAACATGAATATGAACAAAAAAAAACATGAACATATTATTGCTTCTTTAACTCTCATGAGTCTAAGAAACATACATTAAACTCATGATAAGTTGTATAAACATGATAAAGAATATAGGTAGGGTTTTACCTAAGGTTTAATGGAGGATTTGAAAAGAGATAAATGGGTAGTGTGTTTGTTATTTATTTATTTTTTTTTTTTTTGAAGAGTAGAGAATGGTAGAGAGTGTTTTGGGAGAGAATTGTTAAAGAGAGGTTTTGAAAGAGAATTTTAGTAGAGTTTTGTTATGTAAAATGAATGTGCGAAAGAATAAAAGAGGAAAGGGGTATTTATAAAATTTTTGGAGTGAATTTTTGATGTAATAAAATAAATTGAAAAAGAAATAATATAGAGAAGAGAGAGGGGGGGCCAACGGTACTAGAGGAGAGAGAGGGAGAATTTTTATTTGTTTTGTAATTTTTTTTTAAAGAAAAGAAATAATATGTAAGGTTTGATGTGAATAAAGTTGTATTGGAAATGTAAAAGTGTAAGAAATAAGTGTATAGGTAGTAAGAAATAGGTGTAAAAAAAAGTAGAGATAGTGAAATAGTAATGAATAGTAGGAATAATGTTATGAATAGTAGAATAGACAAATAAAATACAGGTAGTAATAAAAATACGAGTAAATGAGCTATATTTGATATTTTTAGTTACCGAATAATTGTGAAACTGATATTTTTGAAAACGTTATATTTTTACGAGTCTTACGGTACTAACAGAATATTTTTGCCATCCGGTGTACTAGGGCACGGTTTTTGAAAACTGACTCCGTTTGGATCCAAAAGATGCTAGAAATTACGAATATGATATTGTTATTGTCACACCCCATAAGGGTATCCTAAACGTAACAGTCCACCACATGCCATATAAGACTCTCGAATTACTACCCAAGTCCTTTAGTAGTCTTGTATAGATGTAAGGCGTCCCTTTACGACAATAGAATACTCAACTCAATGGAGTTAAGGAGTTTAATTCGACATTCACTAGATATAGATAATAAATCAAAACACATAAGTAATTAGTTACAAAGTCTAAGGGTCATTTCCCCGCAAAAGAATATTTAAAGGTCCATTACAGTCATCCAGAGTTTCTTGGTTTCCTATGGAAGTCTAAACAAATCTGAATATAACTCCTATAGGAAACGCCTAGCTCCTGTACCTGAGCAGTAGCCTGTCTCGGTCTAAGCCATATAAACTGTGCTACAATAAATAAAACTGTAGAGGCGTAAGCTACACTAGCTTAGTGAGTATAAACTTTCATGATCACAATTATAACACATCAATCAAATAAGCGATTAATCAGACAAGTGATATGCATCAAACACGTGAGTTCAGCAAACATATGACCAACCGGAAATCATATGTGAATGGACTTATGCCCTCCATCCCGGGTTAGCAGATTAATGAATCCTGCGGTACGATGCCGTTTAGGCTCACGGTCAACCAACTTATAAATTCGTTTTATGGATCACGATTAACCAACTCAGTAATTCGTTTTATGGATCATGATTAACCAACTTTTGCACCGCTTAAGATCACGGAAAACCAAAAATGCTAATGCTCCATCCCCATCATGATATGAATGAGTTCATATTTATTCTCAATTCCGAATATTTAGTTATGCCAATTCTTCAGGTGATCAATCAATAATTGCAAACAATCAATCCTAATCCATCTATACAAGCAATGATTAATCACCCGGCTTTGATATTCTTATATTCGATTTCTCATATCAACAAAAATCATATATAATACCCATTCATCCCCATCATGCCTATCCATTTTATCTTTGCCAAGTACCTAGTGCAACCACCATTACAATCACAAATAATAATTGAAATCGGAAGTGGTACTCACTCGGCCATGGTTCACCGGTCTTTTAGTAGTAGTAGTAGTTCGGTGGTAAAGATTCACCGGTTTTAGGATCACTTAAAAAGGAAGAAATACTCTAATAAGTATTTCATCACTTAACTAATCCAAACTATATATCAAAACTTAACAAATTCGTAATTCTCACTATTTACGGAAGTTCCGACTTAAAACAGCCATAACTTGGTCATTTTAACATGAAATTTCACAAATTATATATCAATCTCTATCTACTTTGAAAGATCTATCTAATTCTAATATTATTTTCAAGTTTTGAAAACATTTGGGTCACGAAATAGAAGGATTAGTTCTAATCAGTAATGGTTTTCGATTCCGAAAAAATAGTTTTGTAAATGCTTGAAATGTTTCTACTTGACAAATCAATTATACATGCAACATGAATGATTTCCTAACATGAATGATATATGATGAGTTTAATGTATGCATGATCTTGATGATTTTTCTAAAAGAAAATTTTAGAACTCTTTACTTTATAAGACTTCAACAATAACTACTTTTGAAAAATCTAGTTTTCTAACTTTGACAACTTACTTGTGTTTTGGGATTAATTCTTAGGAATTTCTAGTTATCTGTTAAGATGAATATTACTCATAATTCACTGGTTTAATTTGGATCAATTTGTTATTAATTTTATAGAAATTATATGGAATTGGTACTTAATCATGATTTATATGAATATCAGGTCTTTGAAGCCAAAAGAAGTGAAAAATACAAGATTGGAGCAAAATTGAATCAAAGGAGAAAAATTACATTGAAGGCCGGCTGTGCATATGCTTAAGCCGTCGGCCTTTATCATTCTGGACATCACGCACACAATAAAGGCCGCCAGCTTATCTATCAATGCCGCCGGCCATTACTACGCTGGACGCACGAAAGGAGATCAAAGCCGTCGGCGTATCTGGGCTTCTTGCCGGCCATCCTGGGAATTTCGCCAGCCTTCTTGTAACAGGGGTAAATGAAAAGCTATAACGGCTGGGTAAATGAAAAGTTATAACGGCTGGGTAAATGAAAAGCCATGAAGCATTTAAGCCGGTCAATTTATGATCTAAACGGATCCAGCCTTTGTCCTTACGAATTCCATAACTTCCAAACTTGTATTTATATATTATTTAGGGTTTCTTTCAAGAGGATTAATTCATTCCATATTCAGAGACAATTTTGTAAGAAAACCCTAGAGAGAATTCTAAAGATCATGAGTGGCTAAATTCCAAATCTAGCCAAAGGATTGCTACATATTCAATTCAAGATGGATTGTGAGACCAAAGTGGTTTGATTTTATTGTTCTTATTCTTGAGTATTTATGTTTCATCTGAATTATTTGTTGTTGCTTGTTATTCATGTATGACTTTGGATCCGGTTGTATTAGATAACAAACAATAATCAATCAATTAGGAATTCATATCCCTAATTGTATGAATCTCTTAATATAAGTGATGAAACAACACGATAGTCATAAAATAGATGATTATTTGTTGTTGTTGATGAAATATAATCTATTCTAAATGATCCATGCTCTATGAGATTGTTGATTAGGGTTAGTTCTCTCTAATTTCTAATGCAATTGATAGATTAAACCTTAAGAGCTTGTTTAGGGCTGTCTATTCGATTAAGAATAATCAACGATCTTATCTTGGTTATTTAATATCTAAGGAGAGATTAATTTTCAGAGCTTATTGAAAATTATAACTAACCTATTCAAAATAAGAATAAAAATATTTGAGTCAATGATCAATCCAAGAATTGAATTGTGGTAAGACTTTGGTTGGATATTTTCCTAATATAGAATTTATTTAATTGTTTGATTTCAAAACCCCCCAATTTTTCTCTTCTTAATCTCGATAGAAACTTGGGAATTTTACCAGTCCCTGTGGAGACGATCCTGCTCACTCTATTTACAAATATTTAAAGCAGGTTGATTATAAATTATTATTTTTGTTGGATTCGACACCCACCATTATCTTAGTTAAAATTGAGTCTTCATAACATACACTACCTAAGACCTTTATTTTTACATAAAAATTTGCATTTTACAGTTTGCAAATATGTTTTCAAATAGGATTTACTCAAAAATCTGAATTTTTACAAATCTAATTTTTTGAATGATTCCTTTGGGAAAAACTTGTTTAATGCATTAAAATTTAAGACTTTACTATACCTACTACTTAAGGACTTTATTTAATACATAAAAATTTTATTTTGAGCTTGGATAATAGGTGTTTTCATGGTCATCATCCAAAGTTACGAATTTCATAAGTTGACTAATAACTTAAAATTTTCTATCTTGTTTCCACTCTTTGTTTTACACATTAATCTCATCAAAACTCATTTCAACTTATAAAAATCACTACTTAATGATATATATTACCTATACCCTTCATTTTTCACATAAAATATGAGTTTTAAAGTTGATACAAGGGTTTTTAAAATATAGCTTTGAAGTCATACGAATTTTCCTTTGAATATTTCAAACAAAAACTTTTCCTTTCTAAGCTTTTTGTCTTATCTACTTAAAGATCCACTAACTACCATATTTATGTACACAAGACCAAATCTTTATGAGCATTAATGCATAAAAATACAAAATATTCATGTGATCATGAATGTCAAGTATAATATGAGTATCTAAATGCTAGATCTACTACTTATAATGCATGAAAAGGAGTATAAAAGTATGAACATGTATTTTTTTATGCAAGATCTCTACTTTTATATGCATGAACATGATACTATCTCAACAAAAACTCATTCAAACACAAGATCCACTCTTGTGATGGCTTGATATTCATGTATTAGCATTTTCTTGTCCCTAGCAAATGCTCAAGGGGACTTAAAGTAAAAATACTCATGAATAATCTTGCTATTACAAGATTAAATGGTAGAAAGGCTTAAGATTCATCACCTAAAGTTGGATTAAGTGAAGAAATAAAGAAGAAAGAAGCTTGTTGTGTGTGTGTGGTGGGGGTGGTAGTAGTAGCAATAGAGAGGAAGTGGAGAGGGTTTTGTGAGCTTTTTGGAACAAATGTAGTAAATGAAAGAGAGAGAAAAGAAAATGATTATTTATATTAAGTGAATTAGGGTTTGTTTTATTTTTAAAAAAATGAGATAAAATAAAACAAATTGGAGGCAATTTGGGGGGTTCATGTGCCGACCATGCAAAGGAAAAGAGAGGGAGAGTTGAAATTGTTTAAAATTGGCATTTATGTAATAAAAAGTGTTAAATGTAATAATTTGTTAAGAAACAAAAATTTCTTGGAAAAGAAAATATAATGAGTGTTTGTAAGGATGTAAGACTAGGATATGGGTTGTGTGTGTAGTACGTTGTACTTGTGAATAGTAATAAATAGTAGACAAGACATTTACTTTACTAGTAGTAAGGAAAATACGGGAAAAAGGCTATACCTGTAATTTTGGTAACCTGAAAAATTATAAAACTTATATTTTTTAAATCCTTATAAAATTATGGTTTTAAAGAGTATTTCGGAGTATTTTTCTGAGTTTCTAGTTCGGGGCTCGCTTTTCCATAATGGAGCTCGAGAAGGCCCAAAATAGAAAATTTTTCGAAATAAAAAATTTTTATGGTTTGAAATATACTTTAAAAAAATATTCCATATTAAATTATTTTATAAAAGTTCTTTTAATGTGAAACCG
This sequence comes from Combretum micranthum, assembly GCA_024138025.1. NCBI lineage: Eukaryota > Viridiplantae > Streptophyta > Magnoliopsida > Myrtales > Combretaceae > Combretum > Combretum micranthum. The sequence goes on along the minus strand of JAMXBD010002109.1, from coordinate 167,216 downwards.
AAGGAAAGCCGGATCCAGGGTTCCTAGGGTTCTCTCACAAGGCTTATACTAATCGGGTTTAGGGTTTTGGTTTCGGTTTCCGACTTCACTTGATTACTAGGAAAACCGGGGTTTACATTTATACTTCCCTATATTATTATGAACTTTTATAAGCCATTAACTCCATTTCGCTTTCTAGAGTTTGAGAGCGCGAGTTTACCAAAGCTAAAAATGTTAGATTGTCTTAATCTTCATTGACCTTTGAAACTTCGGTTTGACTAGGGTTAGGGTTTAATCCAACTTCACCCTAGAAACTGAGGGGTTTACATTATGGATCAGACAAACGGACCTTCTCATACTCGGATTTTTGAATTGAATGATTATTGAACTTTCTATTTTTGTTTTTGAAGATTCTCTTATGAAATCCCGTGATCGAAATTGTTTAAGATTCGGTTTCAACTTAAGTCAGTCTTCAAGGTTTTGATTCGGTATTCCAAAGCCATTCTCGAAAAATTTAGAGGTTTACGCCAATATTAACCATCTATTTTCTATATTTATATTTCTATATATTTCTATTCGTATGAAAAAATCTTGGGGTTTACATGACCTCTATTGGTCCAAGGCCTTAATGACCTTCTATGACTAAGATAACCTTAAAATAGATATAATATTTGAAGTAGGTAGAAAATGACTACTCATATGCAAAAATCAGAGTTAAAATGACTAAGTTGTGATCGTTTTAAGGTCTAAACTATGTAACGAGAACCATAGTAGAAATAGAATCCTTAAAGTAGAAGCTTGGATGAAGTCGATCCAAGAAATTCATCTCAAGTTTTTCCTTGTTTAGGTAAAGAGGATCCTGAAGCCACATTTCCTGATGATCACTTCAAATAAGATTTGCACTATGGACGAATGAGTTTTTCCTTATGATTTTATTACGTTATATGTGCTTATAGCTAGTTACACTAGTTTGATAAGAAAAAGATGAAATTGATATGTATAGGGATTCATAATTCTTAAACTGTATTTTTTCTTTAGTAAATTTCTTACAATTAATAGATTGACTTAAGCTTACCTTATCTTATTTTTTAGTAGGATATTTGATTCTCTGAGGTCCATGTGGTTTATGAACATATCAGTTCCTTAAACTATTGTCATTATAATTGCATATACGTAGAACACAATGAGGGAATAAATAATCAAAGTCTTGCAAACTCTGTTATGTAAGGTAGTCCTCATGTTACAGGTGTACATGTGATATGATGACTTTAAGGCTATCCTACTAGGGCCCCTATTAGGGTCATGATATAAGTTACTGTACTGCTAACATTGAATCTGAAATAAATTTCAATCTACTTGCTCCGATATCTTTTACCAATTTTAATCGTTCTATGAGGGTCTCATACTATGCCTCGTTGTTACTAGTTAGAAATTCAAATTTTAGGGCATAGCAAACTGAAATGACCTAGATATAAATTCTATTTAAATTCCATGTGTTTACTTAATTATCTTAAGTATTGAATTGAATGAGTATGATGATTATAATGGTTATGTTGTTAGTGGTCCAAAATACATTATTTTGTATATATATATATAATGAAATTAATATCTTTGTTTTATATGTATTAATATGTGTGTGTAATATAATTATTAGTTATGTCTTTTATACATTAAGGTGTTAATTAAGTTAGAATTATAAATCAACTTTAATTTTGCTTAAGGTTAGTGATAGAACTTTATTTCTTTAGTTAAACTAGTATTTATGCTTATTTAAACCCCAAATGAGACCCAAATTAAAGCCAAATGCATCCTAAGGTTATGTATGCTTTAAGGGGTAAATTTGGAATGTGTTAAAGTCAAATTAAGCTAATTTGAACAACTTTTTGGGGGCAGCTCATTTTTATCCGAATTTTCTTTTCTTTCTTTCTTTTCTTTTCTTTTCTTCTTCCATTTCCATTTCCATTACCAATTCCAAGCCTAAACTAAGAGCAATAGCAAGCTTTGGAAATCAAGTTGTCTTCAAGGCAAAGCATATACATGTGAGTTGCTTTAAGTGTGGCTTATGCTTTGTTTTCATTTCTTGTTGTAGTTTTGTAAAATCTTGGATGAAATGAGATTAGTGTTAATCAAATTGTTTGTTCATGCTTAGGATGAGTTATGAATGTGTTTTATGAGTGTGTGAGTTTGTGCATGTATGGTTAAAGAGATATGAAGTGTTGGGAGGATGTGAAGAGGATTTGTGTAGGAAATTTAGAATGGATTGAAGTGGAATTTGAAGTGTTTAAATTGTGTTGATTTCAGAGTATTGAGCACTGGCCCAAAGCCGTCGGCTTATCCCCTGTGCTTTTGAAATTTAAAAACTTTTTCTAAAATTTTTCGAAGTTTGTTATTTGAGCAATTGAGTATTTATTAAGCGATTTAGGATGTTTAAATGCTTATTCGTGACTTTGTATTCAATTATTTAGATTTCTTTGATTAATTGTGATATATGGATATAATATGCGTGTAATTGTGAGAATGAAATCAATAATTATTGAGTTATTGATTATTTTGATATTTCTATTTCAGTTAAGGATTCTTCGGTTAGTTCATCACCGAGAGTTCCTAGTTATATACTAACGGGTTCAGGTACGTAATAACTTGTTTGTTGTTTGCTAGGGCTAGGCATTCCTAAATTGACTTAAATTGATTAGACTTAACATTTGAATGAATTGGATGTCTATTACGCTGTTTAATCTGGTCCGAGGAGCAGCAAACCTATCATGATGCAATGACATGTTAGTTACGCGCTTAACCAAGTCATGATGCAATGACTTTACCATGATGCAATGGTACGTTATGATGCAATAACGATTCTTTTTGGTTAAGTGGGTAGCCGATAGGGGGAATAGTATTTGAGTAACGTTTGCTTAAACTTAGGGGGAAATACCATGATTTAGTTCAAAGTTTATTGGAACTTGTGAACTAGGCTCATGTTATGGACTGAGTTTAAGTAGAGTCGGGCAACGGCTTTTAAACCCTAAATGAAGCTATTATCTTCATGAAATAGATATAGGAGATATAAGTATTCGGACTGCTTATATCAACCCCCTAGCAGCTGCTGTTACTCAGGACCCCTGAATTCCCGAAGCGTGACCGGGGTTTGAATACCCTCTTGTTGATTTGTGAAAGAAAATGTAATAAAGATAACCACTTGTTCTATGATGCATTACATCAATTTGATGACTTGTTTTTGCATTGGTTATTGCGTACTGGGCCTCTGGCTCACTTTTGCTGCTTTGCAGGTATTGGAGACGAGTTTTATGATGATTTGGGCTATGGGTCCGATTTCAAGAGATTTCTGGATGAGTGGGACGAATAGGATCCGACCACCCTGGACCTTTGGAAGGAACTTTTTGCTAAGGAAAACTTATGTATAGAAGGCTTGTTAGTTAAGCCAATTTTTGTAATGACCTTAAGATCCTTTAGGATTCTTATGTTTTAAGAAAACATGTAATTTTTGTAGTGTCTTATAGTGGCACTAAACGATGTTATATGATGTAAATGTATGTATTGATTGCTTTTGTTGCAATCTTGTTTTGTTTAAAAGTTCTTTACAAAGTATAGTGGTTTTGATCAAACAATTTTCATAAACTGTTAGTTTTAGGACAACTTTACATATAATGTGAAAACATTATATGTGGTTAGGGATTCGATACTCTAAGTCTCGGGATTTACAGGATCGGGTCTTTACACAAACTTTGACTCCATGGGTCCTTCCAATACCAGTCCAGACTTACTCCCCTCTTGAGTGGAAGATCCATTAACATGGAGAGTCCACATCAGAAGGTTGTGCTTATCATGCCCTTCAAGGCTGATGTGCTCGGCTACAAAGCCTACTAGGATCTAAGCTTTCATGACCTCTTTAGATTGGAATTGGACCCCATATGCACTCATTTCAATGGTGTATTTCATCATCTTCCCCAAGATGTTAGGTTATTGATGGAATTTTCTTATGAGGACATCCATGAGGACTATTATCTAATGGGCATAAAAGTAGGGGCTTAGTCGTTTGGCTAAAATAACCATGACCAAGGTAAAATTTTTAAGCTTCGAATATCTTTCCTATGCTTTATACAGGGCATGGCTCACATAGTAGATAGGTCGGCACTGCCTTTTATCAACATGAGCGAGTATGAAGGAGAGGGCATGTTTACACATAGCTAGGTGTGGGAGGACGTCTTCCCTAGGTATTAGGGTAGAGAACAGATGGGGATTCATCAAAATTTTCTTTAAATCTTCGAAAGCTTGCTAGATTCGTTGGTCCACTTAAACTTGTCCAGTTTTTTAAGTATATTAAAAAATTCTAAGCACTTATTTACAGTGCGTGGCAAGAACCTACTCAGATTGGCTACTCAGCCTATCAACCTTTGGACTTCCTTTGACAAGGTTGGTAATTGCATGTCCATTATTGCCCTAACCTTCTTGAGGTTTGTTTCCATCCCCTTAAAGGGAGACTACATAGCTAGCAATTTACTTGAAGTAGCCTTAAACACACTCTTCTATAGGTTTAATTTCATGTTGTAAAATTGGAGCCTGTCGAATGTCTCTTGCAAATGTTGGAGATGATCGGAGGCATTTTTACTTTTGACAATCATGTCATCGACATATATTTCTATATTCCTCCCTTTGCGATTTAAAAACCTTAGTCATTAACCTTTAGAACATGGCTCCAACATTCTTCAACCCAAATGGTATCACTTTATAACAGTAGGTTCCAAAGGTGGTAACAAATGAGGTGCGTATCTTGTCATTGGGGCTCATTTTGATATGATTGTACCTGAAGAAAATGTCCATAAAGCTTAGTCGTCCGTATCCTACAGTGCTATCTATGAGTTGGTTTATCTGAGGTGGGGGAAAACAATCCTTTCGGCATGGTTTATTCAAGTTGGTGTAGTCGACACACATGTACCATTTCCTATTGGCCTTCTTAACCCGTACCACATTGGCTAGCCATGTGGGGTAATTCTCTTGCTGGATAAATCCAACTTAAAGGAGATGCTAGACTTCTTCCTCAATTGTTGCTTATCTTTTGGCTGTGAAGTGCTTGATTTTCTAGCAAACTAGTTTATGGATCTTATTGACTTTCAACTGGTGAATGATCATGCCTAGGATGATGTCTAGCATGTTGGAGGATGCCAATGCGAAGAAATCTTTATTCACTTACAAGAATGCAATCTAGTGCTCTTTGAGGTCGAGTGGCATCGAGGTCCTTACATGAGTTGAGTGCTTGGGGTTGTCTTCAAATACAACCTCTTCTATTTGCTTAGTCAGGCCATTCTTGCCTTCGACATTATCTTTGGGCTTTAAATCCATCAATCATACCCAATCTCTTTTTAGAAACTCAAGGTATAACCTGCATAACCATTCTTGATTGCCTTTGCACACCGTTACTCTAGTTGGAGTTAAGAACTTTGCCTTTGGGTATGGTTGTGACACCACCATCCTAAAAGTTGACTAGGTTGCACTTCCAAGGATTGCATTATATAAGAAGCAGTAATTGACCACAAGGAAATAAACTTGGCGAGTCATGAAATGCTCCTTATGTCTAAGCTCTAAAGGTAGGGAAATGACTCCTCAAGGCCTGACTAGTTTTTTTTTTTTTTTTGAAATCGTATAACTTATGGTTGTACGACCTTAACTTGGCTTTCAATTCGTGCTTCATCTTTTCATATGCATGGTTAAATTGGATGTTGGTGCTATTGCTAGTACCTACCATCACCCTCTTGACTTTCTATCCTGAGATTTAGGCTAAGGTTACTCATGCGTCCTGATGCGAAGATTGAATACCTTCGAGTTCAACGCTAGAGAATGTTATAGAGTAGTCTATCTTCCTTCTTTTTGGTTCAAGAATCATGACCTCTTCTTCCCCATTAAAGGTTATGGATGAGGAGGTGCTTGGTTGGCTTAGGGGAGTTAGTCCACTTATAATGGTGTTGATCTCTTCGATGCATTCCTTGTCCCTTCCAAGCTACGGCTAACTTTGTTGTTCTTCGATTTACTTCCCTCCTACATTGGTGTTCTTAGTTTGCCTCTTCTAGGTGGGTCTGGCTGACTACATAATGCCATGGTTGACATAGCGTTTAAGGTACCCATGTCAAATGGCATCCTCAATGGGTAGTTGCACATGTTATGTCCGTACTCTCAGTGGTAATAGGAGTACTCTCTTGAGTCATTCCACTCATGTTCGGCCTCATCGGTGATCCCTTAGCCCTTAACTTCGAAGAGAACATTGTGATGAGGCTTTGTTACTAGGATAAACTATATAGTGGGTAGGGCTTCCTTTCTTTGTGGCTCTGGTTTTTGGTGTGGTTGTTTGGATTTTAATTGGTGTTGCATTGGTCCCTAGGGTGCCCCTTGGTTCTATGATGATCGTGTTCATCCAATGTAGGCGCAGACTTAAGCTTAGTTTCTTTCCTGACATTCTTAAGATCTTTCTGTTAGGTGTATTTCTGTGCTTTCTCTCTCACTTGCTCAAGTATGGTGAGCTAGCATTTTGATATTGAGTTAAAGAAGGGCTCTTAGTGAGCACTCCGTGTTTCATCACCTTTAAGGACACTCTTTAGTTGTGGTTTAGGATCTTGAGGCATGCTTTGTGGAATTGGGCAAGATAGTCTAGGAGGGGTTTGCTTAGTCTCTGCTTGACTGTGTACAAGTACAAGGCGTTCTTCCTAGTGGTTTGCTAGACATAAAGTGAGCTGTAAATAACTCGCTAAACTAAGTAAAAGATGTGATGACTCCTTTAGGGAATTTTTCAAACTAAGTTCTAACGGCTCCTCAACGGGTTAGTGGAAAAGTCTTGCACCATATGGCATCTAAAAAGTTATGTAGCATTATTGTGGATTGGAATTAGGCTAAAAGGTCTTCTGGGTCAGTAGTCCTATTATAGGCCTCTAACGTGGGATTCTAATTGCAGTGGGTAGTGCTGTAGATTGTATAGTTGTGGTGAAAGTTGGCTTGTTTGTCATCACTTTCGATATTGGGGATTTTGCAAGTTATCCTTCAAAGTGATGAGTTTCTACATCATCTAGCTAACTTCCGCCATGATGGCTGGGTGTTTCACTTTAGTGGTAGTGGGTCTTAACACGCGTCACCCTCGTAAACTCTCACGGAGCTAGGGCATGTGCGGAGTGACTTGGGACCATTGTCATTCTAGTGTTCATGGTCTTAAGTGATTCTCCCCAAGCGTAGAGAAGCATGGGTCTTCGAGAGATGCTAAAGGTGGCCTTAGTTCGATCTAGCAAACCAACGGCCTTTTAGCAGATAAGTGGGACACGCCAGTAGGTCACTAAATGGCCTCTAGAGGAGACCTGCGTCCAAATTAGAATTGGGGACCGCCTAGTGGTCTATTTAGTTGATCTTGGTGAATCTTATGGTGGTGGGGTCAAGGATCTTTCATTTTGTTTATTTCCATACACATTCATTACCTCTTCAAGATTAATGATTCTTTAGTAAAGTTAAGCATTGGTATTCTCGCAATCTAGGTTCCAATGTGCTAGCTGTTGGCACAAGTTCTCCAAGTGCAGCGTGCGTCTATGGTCGATGAGTTTGACCTCCACTGGAGTTAAGAGTGTTGAGTACTGCTATTTTGCTACCGCGATGGTGATCAACATTATAGTAGCTTGGTTGCTACTCTCTGACCATCCTTTGCCTCTAGTTCACTTTACCATGTGGAGGAAGCGTAGAGTGAAGATGTTATAAAGGAGATAAGTGTTGAGTTGTGTAGTAACCTAATGGTCGTGTTATCAATGTCACATGTAAGAAAATAAAGTGTTTTTTTTTTTTTAACTAAAGTTATGTTTTTCCGATGGATAACACCACACATTGCATGTGTAAAATTATCAATGGAGTTTCTTCCTTGGTGGAAGGGGAGGTGAAAGAGCATTATAGACTTATAAACACAAAAACTCGATCGTTGGTGGGCTAAGGGGGTGCTGGTTCAGCCACTTCGGTGCTTAAGTTAACTATGGGTTCTTGAGGGTGCTAAGGAAAATTGAATAGCACTATGAGTCCAAAAAGAATTTGAGAATCAAGTGTCTTAGGGATGTCACGCCCCAAAATAGGGCCTAGTAGTATCATCCTGTAGTCATCATACCACGTGTGCACCCGTAATATGAGAACCGTCTTGTAAGTCAGATATTACAAGACTCTATCTTATAATTGTTACATGTAATGTAGTCATACCAATATATTATATAAATACTAAGGATTCCAATTTTCCTTAGTTTGCCAGAACCGCAGAGAATCAGTATCCCCTACCAAATAATGAAATTGAGATTAAACCTATAAAATATAAGATCTTAATCAATTATACCATTTATCTAATTTGTCCTTTGAGACCAATATAATCTATGAAACTATCTTCAACAAGGTCTTTTGATGTAGCACTCTTCACTCATGCTTAACCCAATCCCGGCTAACGTTATACCTGCACAAAAACTGTTGGAGGGTGAGCAAAACCACACGCTCAGTGAGATGACCTGACCAGACCACATATCAAACAATGGAAATCAAGTTTATTTAGCAAACATATGCAATGCCACAATCAAGCATATGAACAAATACAAGCCTAGAGAATCCGGAGTCCAAAGCAGGATGGAGATTTACCCCTCTCATCAGGGTTGAAGGAACCAGTAGTACATAGTCTATCCAGAAGAAGCCAAGCATACAAGGGAATCTTACGATTTCTCGTATTAGGGTTATCCCTTTTAATATGATAGCTTAACAAACCATCCCTTGTACATACCTTTAGCAACTCCCTAAGCATTAGTCATCCAATCAATACCATAAGCGGCGTCCTTCATTTACCACTTAGTTCTTATGGTACTAACAGATCAAAGGTAACCTTGCGTTGATCTACTAGCCTTTAGCCTAGGTCAACCAAGCATTATCAGAGTCCCGGATGGCCAATACGTAATAGACTACTACGCTTTTAGCGATGCAAATATGCAATATATGCGATGCATGCCCATTTCATTTTATGGTACCAATAGTTTTTGGTCAGGTTCAGGGCGATAATACAATTACAGACAAACATCAACATGCTCCATACAATTGTCATCATACAAAGAAATTGTTAATTATAATAAGATGTTTTGGCAATCATACATACACCCATGGTTGTCAAATTCGCGAGTCTACTCGTACGTTTCTACGAGTTTACGAGTTCATGATGATATTTCGATTCAACTCGCATATAAAATCGTTTTTTGAGTAAACTCGTAAGTAGAATCGTAGAATCGTGAGTAGAAACGGTAGAATCGGTGGTAGAATCGGTAGTAGAATCGTAAGTAGAATCGTAGTAAAATCTTAAAGTTGTAATTTTACACTTTTTTTTCTATTTGAACTTTAAAAATGCAATCAATTTAATATATTTAAATTTAGGTTTTTGGGGTTGGTTCTTGATATTTATCTTAATCTAACTTAATTTTAGTTTTTTTTTATTTTTTTCCTTTTATTTCATTTTTTTTGTATTTTTTAGAGAGTTATTTTCTTTTAGGTTATATACTATGATATATTTTGAACATTTTGAATGAAAATTAAACTAATATATACATTGCTATGTTTTTCCCTTTTTTAATAATTTTCTATCTATAAATATATTTACCATAAATATAATGATTTTTTATGTAATGATTTTTTGTGCAAATATATAGTAAACATGAAAATATTCATTACTACACAAAACTAGCTACTCACACATGATAATTTTAATGATTTGCAATACATCTAAATAATTATAGATTATGAATCATCATTAAATAAAAATAATTATTTTAATTATAAAATTGCACTAAATATATTAATGACAGTATATGAATTATGATTGATAAAACTTAAATTTTGGTTGTACATAACTAATTTAATACTAAATTCTTTATTTTCATAATTTATTTAAATTTTTATTATTTTAGTAAGTATATCAACAATTTTTGTAAGTAAATTTACATTAGTTGTAGAATCTTATGATTCTACGTTTCGATTTTACGTTCCGATTCTATGGACCCCTTAGCGATTCTAGGTAGAAACTCGAGTTTGACAACCATGCATACACCAAGCAGCATGCAATTTACCCAAACCCACATGTAATTCAGTTTGATATGTTATTATCAATGCAACTAACTACAAGCACAAACAATATGATAAGGTCAAAGTCCCTCACCTGTGGTCCTCGCTATATTGCTGTAATAAGCTACTGGTAGTCCGAGAACCGATGTATATTCCTATGGAATGAAATAACAGATATTTATTATTTTACTAATCTATTCTTCTATTAGTTCCGAAGATAAGATATTTGAAATATCATATTCACCGATTAGTTTTGGTATAACTTATACTATTATTTACATTAATTCTAATATTAGACATATTTTAGAAATTACGTACTCCTTTCTTTTTATGGTTTTACTTACTATATTAATCTAAACTGAGTTAATTGGAAACTAATCGCCTAATTCAATTACTAAATCTATTTTTAATTAGTTACCAAAAATCATATATTTTATTTATATAATATACTAATTTTTAGTATTAGTGATACTCATAAAAGTAGTAGTAATACTAGTATCAAAGATAATGGTGATTATATTAGTTTTAATATTATTACTAATAGTAAAAACAATTTACAAAACAATTTAATAGTTTTAGTAACAAAATCAATAATATTACTAACAATAATGATAACAATAATAATAACACATATTATAGTAATAATACTAGTAATAATCATAATAGTGGTAGTATCATTAATAATATTGTTTATAATATATATATTTTATAATGATAATGATATTCATTAATGCTGATAAAAATAAAAATAATATTAATTGGTATTAATAACAACAATTATCAAAATAATAGTATCATTAACAATATTACTAATATTAACATTGGTAATGATAATAATAATAATAATATGATTAATAATAATAATAATAATAATAACAACATTCGGAATATAACAGATTTTATAACTAAATCTTATTAATTAATTAATTTAATTTTTTTTTCTTTTTTGAGTAGATAGAATCTTACTAAGTATAGTCTTGTTTTGAAGAGCACTATCCCACGATCCTTATGTGTCTTTCGGAATTGAAAATAGTTGATATATGTAAAAGTTGTGGAATTTAGAAGTTTTGTAAGGGTTTTGATATAAGAAAGTTAATATATATAAATATATATATATAATTATATAGATGGAGGAATGTTATTGAATTGAGACAGGGGCATCTGGACTTGCATTTGTGTATATATATATTATATATTCTATTACGATCCTAGGGAAATAATCAAAGAAAGTGGTTGGAAGAAGAGAAAAGAAGAAGAAAAAAAAAATTGAAAGACAGAGAGAAAAGAACAAGACAGAGAGCAAGAAGAATGGATGAGAGAAAGAGGGATGATTAGAATTTATATTGAGTCTGAACGTGGAGAGCAAGTTGCCAACTTGTATTAGTTGAAGTAGATTTGTATTGACTTTAACATAGCTTATTGAAGGATTTTCGGCTCACCAAATTTAAGAACATCCCAGCCCTTCAACAATGCAATCCGTCTCCAGCAAGTTGCCATATATATATATATATATATATATTTTAGTTGATAATTATTTTAGGTTTAGAATATATATAAATAAAATATAAAGATAAGATAATGAATTTATAACCGTTTAAGGAGGGAATAAAATATAAATTTGTGAAAAAAATCAATTTTGTGGGTTTAAGTGATACGTATATTAAAAATTGATTTAGTAATATTTTTAGATGAAAAGTTCCATATTCGCGTTATTAAATATTCTGAATAATATAATATACATAGAATTTCTATTAAAGATTTGTATATATGCGTTTGAATTTTCGCTTTTTGTTTGAATCATATACGCGTCCAGGGAGAAGTTGAAGTTGAAGTCAATACGCAGAACGTTAACAAAGCAAAACAAAGGAAAAAATGCAAGTTAGTTAGGATGTATAGAAATATAAAAATAAAAAGAAGATTATAAATTTATAACTAATAAATATGTAAGGAGTGAGAAAAATATAAATTTATGAAAAAAAATTAATTTTATGGGTTTAAGTAATACGTATGTTAAATACTGATTTGGTAATATTTTTAGATGAAAATTTCCATATTCTCCTTATTAAATATTATGAATACTATGGCATATATAGAATTTCTATTAAAGATATCTATATATGTGTTTGAATTTTCGCTTTTTGTCGAGGATTTGTACGCGTCCAGTGGAGTTGAATTTCAAAACAACTCATAACGTAATACGAACTAAACTAAAACAAAGGAAAAAAAATGCAATTCAGTTAAAATATATGGAACATAAAAATAAAAAGAAAATGATATATTTATAACCAATAAATATGTAAGGAGTAGGGGAAAATATAAATTGGTGAAAAAATTAAATTTTGTGGATCTAAATGACACGTATGATAAATACTGATTTGATAATATTTTTGGATAAAAATTTACATATTAACGATATTTAAATATTCTAAATATGATAGTATATATAGAATCTTTAGTTTAATACTTTTACTTCTCTGTTTTTATACCTACTATCATAAATTATATTTTATTTGTTTAAAAAATTCTGTTTCATGGTATTTTGATAAATTAATAATTATATTGCCCTTAATTCGACTTTATTATAAATCTTTAAGATTTGAAATTACATATGGAATCATTTCTATTTATAAATTTATTTTAGTCTTTTTATTAGATTAGAAATTTAATTTTAATTTTATATTTATTACTCGGTTCTTTTTACTAATTATAAATTACTGAATTAGATCAGTCTTTTAGTTTTTATAGACTCAGAATTATTTAACTTGAATGTTTTAATATATATAATATATATATTTTATATTAAAACTTAAGTTCATAAATATTAAATAGTTTTCTTTATTCTTTATTATGAACTTTTATAGTATTAGTGATAAAGATTTTTTATTCTAATTTGTTCATACTTAAAAATTTAAATCACGAAAAAAAAAATTTGGAGTGATTTCTAATATTTTTATTATAGTTCTTTTATAATTCTTCATTTTATTTTTATATATTTATTATAACCGGGTTATGTAAAATCAAGGGTATTACAAGGGATGTTACTTCCTTATAAGAGGTGGCCATAACGGACTCTAGGGGAGACAACGAGATACTTTCTTTACATGTAGTGGATTCCCCTAGAGCCCCTAACTGACCTGATCCACGGAGCACAATAGTGCTAGGTGTAGTTCATGCTAAGACTAAGGCACAAATATGTTAGGCATGGGAGGCAGTTAGATGAACATGGATTGCCAGGGAGATACGAACGTTAAGTCACCGTAGGCCCTCTTTTAAGGTCGAGGGTCACGACAGGGATGAACTTGTCGCCATGGACCTCCATCCAAGGAGGTGCAATTGAGGTCCGAAGCTTTAGTTGCTCGGGGGAGTCGAGTTCATCAAGGAGCTTTATGGTGAGGTCAAGACATTGTGTCTTCTCAAGGCTTTCGTGAGGTAGAATTTCTAGGAGTCACTAATGGGCTTGAGGCTCAATGGCTTAAGGCTTTAGCCCAATAGGCTCTAGTGAAAAATCTCCTATCAACAATCAATTTTTGGATTTTGATTATTCTTGAAAGTCTACAACTCATAGATTAACATAAAATCAAAATAAAAAATATAAAGTTTCAAATTTAGTAGTAAAGATTAGAGAAAAGTTCGTTTGAGCTTGTATAAACTTGTTGTGATCTTGTTAAGTGTACCTTAATTATGAAAACTTGTTTGTGTCCTTTAATTTTGGATCAAAGTTCATTTAAGCTTCTATAAACTTGTTGTGATCTTATCGAGTGAACCTTAATTGTGAAAATTTGTTTGTGTCCTTTAATTTTGGATTTAAAAAAATAATCATAAATGAATATAATAATATTAAAAATAAGTTAATTTGCTAAATATTAAGCAAAAAAATTAGAGAAAAGAAGAAAGGAACTTGAACCAGTTAAAAATTTAAAACAGTTCAATAAATAATGTTTAAACTAGTTTTTATCTAATCCCTTAGATTCAGTTTGTGAAATAAAACTTAATAGTCAATTAGACTTGTAATTATTGGAGGTAGACTTGAAATAAATATATCTTTATTGAATAATTAGTCAAATGAATTTAATTAATCATCAATTTAAGTATTGACAAAGTAGTTGAAGGCTAATTAATTGGTTAAGCTAAAATAACTTGTTTAATTGAATTAAAATAGAAAATTAATAAGAATTTCATCTTTCTTTCTTCTAGTTCTACATGCTTGTGACAATGGTTCTTCAGCAGACAAGTATCTTCTATACTGAGTTCTAGGTACGTAGTGACATTTGTGTTGTTTATTAGAGTAGGCATTATAAAATGAATTAATTCTTAAAGATAGCCTAATTAAATGCTTGAGTGTGCTTTTCTTCATTTAATCCAGTCTGAAGAGTGACAACCTTGCATGATGGTACTATCTCGGTAGCTAGGCACTTAGCCCACCATTGGTGGGTCAATGGGTAGTTGATAGGGTCAATTGTATTAGGTAACATCTATTTGGATCATAGAGAAGTAATATAGTGTGGCTCACGACTATGAGTGTCGATTGAGTTGTATTATATTATGGACTGTGATAGGTAGAGATGAGTAACGATAAGTATTCCTACCCGAGGCTACTTACTTAGAACTTCCTTTAGGGAATATAGGTTTTTTTCTTTAGCCTCAAGGGAATACAAGTATCTAAGCTACTTATATCAACCCCTGAGTAATCACTGTTACTTAGGACTCCTAGATTCCTACAGCAAGTTGTCAAAGTGAGAGTGTTCCATTGTTATTTTGCTACACCTAAAATGAAAGATCTAAATGTTTTGTTGTTGTATTTGCATTAGAATAAGTGCATATGATCATATTGTATGTGTTTGTGTTGCTGTGTAATAGGCTTTGGTTCATTCTTTTCTTTTTCAATTGTTGTTGATGATGATTCTATTATAGATACTATGATTACATGAGCTATGGGTTGGGTGTTAGTGAAAGATTAGACAAGCTGGATGTTTAGACACATCGGATATATTAATGTTATTTTTTTTAAGAGTTAACATATGTATTGTGAGGTTTCCTATGTATCAATCCGAGACCATTTCTTATAATTTAGTTTAAAAATTTTTATTATATACTATTATTTACAAATCTTAAGTAAGGATTTCTTAATCTAAAATTGATTAGAAACTTACTTAGTTAATGTTAGTCTTTACGTATAATACTTTAGTGTTATACATGGTGGAACTATTGACACTCTAAACCCTATTTGGGGCATGATATGTATTATATAGTTTTCCACTTATTTAATATTCTAATAATCAAATAATATTGTCCCAATTTTTTCTTTTGAAGTTAAATTAAATAGTAAATCAATTTTTAATGCATAGTATTTTACATTATGATGTATTTAATTTATGTTTAAATTTATATATTATGACCAGTAGAAAGATAGTAACATTAAAACTAAAAAATAGTCCAACCATACAAGCAACAAAATGAACTAGAGTCCTCAAGTCATTGAAACGGTATGAAACATATAAGTTTAGCAAAAAACAACATATATATGAACAACTTTAAAATAACAAATCTAAATCCCAAAAAGCCTAGTGTTTATGAACCCGACGTTGTTGGATTTGAGTCGACACAATGCCTAAGGTTGTTTGTGATGCGGTAGTAGAAACAGTATTACCCAGTGTTAGATAGTATCTGTAAGTAAGGAGCAGATACTTCTACTGTAATTGTGCAGAAGCTGGGACGATTAAAACTTGGAGGTGGAGTCGAGCTAGGGAATGAGTAGGATTCATAGAAGGGAATAGGGATGTTGCAGACCAAACTGGATGGCTGGTGATGTTGGTGGCTATGGTACATGGCTTAATGCTTGGGGATAACCCTACTAGTATGTGAAGTTGTCCATCAACTAGGGGTCGGGGGTTAAGGCAGTGCTTGAGTATAACTAAATGGCCAGATAGCTCGGGATCCTATAATATCGATAGCATCTCGGCCCGATGATCCCCTCGCCTAATCATTTCTAGCATTATAGTTCCTTACGGCAAGAGGACTCCCCATCATAGGGAATTCGGTAGCCGTTTCATCTCTCGGCATACTTTTGACCTTTGGAGAACTAGGATCGGTAGTCCTTTACACCTTAGCCTTCCTCTGTTTAGGTGTGGTGGGATGTTACTTCTACTTCTTTCCAGCTTGGGCCATAACAGTAGCCTCCATGGTCTTCTTGGCCGCCATGCTAGGCTTAGTTCTTGTTTGTAAAATAATTTTGGAGGTCCTTTCATGGGTCTACTTTGGTCATCTCCCTTTCCTCAAGTTTTTTTCTTGCCACTAGCTTTGGTGGACTTCTTCTTAGAAGGGACCGCGATGTTTTTGATCAAGTTGGCTGGGGATGCACTGGAAAACAACTACTGTGGCATGAAGGTGGTATCTGCAAACAACAAACAATGCATGAATACTTAAGTAAAAGGTTAATCTTGAAGATGTCATGTTGAGCGCCGAGTGAAGTAGAACCCTCACACTGAGTGAAGTATAATCCTCCATACTATTTAAAAAACAAGAAAGTTATTAAGATAAACATATGTAATGCGGACAAACAAATGAGCAAATACATATAGTCTACTAGTGACTCTATGTTGAATGGATTTATAGCCTCCTTGATAAGGGTTAGGGGGAACTCCAAATACCATCAATTCTTGAAAAACCCTATGCTTTAGGACCTAAGCTGTTAGAAAACTTGTTTAGCATCATATATCAAAATAGCATTTGAATATATATACATATATTCATTTATACTTTGTGACCATTCAGCTTCATAGATATTCACAACATTGCTATACTACTTAATCACATTATGATAAATTAGAGTGGCTTGACATTTCAATTTAGATACGATATAGGTATAAATACAACCTAACCTCACATGCATTTCAATTTATTAAGATAATCACAATTGCATTACATTACAAGGACAAACAGATATAGAAATCATAAGATGTATACTCACTCATCCAAATTGCTTATGGGCCATAATAGTCCATTGGTAGCCCTAAGTTTGAGTCTGCATCACCTGGAAGCATTAGAAATTATGAAAATTCTATAAGGAATAGCTATAGGAAGTAATTCACCATCTATACTACAAAAACTTGGTTTTTAAGTCTAAAACTTTAATCATCTAGAACTTTTTCATTTTAACTCTGAGTTTGATGATTGAATAGTCGATTGCACTCAAATTTTAGAGTACTTTTCAATGGTGTGGCTAGTTTTTCAAAAGAGGCTTCGCAAGATGCGGAATTTGTGACATCGAGTTACGAATCGTTCATTTCCTCTATAATAGCTAGTATTTTCAATTTCAATTCATCCCTGGATCCCCCTATACTTAATATATAACCACTATACATAGTTTATAATACTTTTAACTACACTCCCCTGTAACTTAACCTTTTCCTTACAAAAATCTTTTCCCAATACTTCCTAGTTACTATTTCTTTATTTATCTTAAAGTATCAAATGGACATTTCCACTTTGCATGGGAGCTTTCGGCTACTTAGGTCAAGGAAGATATAGGTGCATCATTTCTTCTAATAATCCTTAGGTGCTCTTGGGACAACATTCTAGTTGACATCCTTATTATTTTTGAGCAAACAACAAGGATTTAGGCTCTATTATATTTCTTCAACCCCATCATCTTCTCATTCTCGCCATAATATCAAGCTCTCGGCTGAACAAAGGGAGTATATTTTACTTTATTTTACTGTATCACAATTTCTTCTTCTTTAGTTTTATTGTCAACTAAAACATTTCTATACTCAAATGTAAGTAAAGGCAAGAACCTTACCAAGATGTTGATAAATTTAGGATAGTTGCTTCTTTCTTTAAGCTCTCTTGGTCTTTGGTGTGGAAATTTTCATGGAATCCATCACCTTGATATCACGGCTGGGAGTAACATGGTGGGGAAGAGATGATGAGTGCTATGGCGTGTGTTTGTGCTTCGGTGATGAAGATACTAAGGCGAGTTGCATTGTATGAACCAAAATGAATACATGGAAGAAGAGGAAAGTAAAGGTGGTGGTGGAAATCTAATTTATCCGACTAGGAAAATAAGTAAAAATTAAGGATCAAAGCGAGTACATTATGTGTTGAATTTGCATGATCATAGTGCCAATAATCATGTCTTGCCACCTAGCATGCTGCATGCTACCCCCTTCCCTTGCTCAAATTTTTAAATGTGGCAATCACACACAATATCACATGTGAACTTTGTCTAAAATAATGTGAGAAGAAGTTAAGCTTAATTGCTAAGTGATAGCCGTTAGTTACATGGAAAATGTATGAAAAGAAGCTATGGTTGTGGCTAATGCATGGGAACGGATTTTTCCTTGTTGATGATCACTTGGCAACATGTGTCATAGATCTTCTTTCTCTCTTGCTACTGTATCATCTAATCAACATGTGAGGAAGGTGATTTGTCCATAAAATTTTGTCAATGAAGGCAGCAATTTGATTTAATACCTGGGGATGGAAACCAAATGGAAAGGATTATGTGTTGGTTAGCATGGTTTATATTCTCCCATGTGTTGACACCTAGCAACACTCCTGCTTATCTCCTCTCCTACCCAACTTAAAGTGGTAACACAGCACTTTAGGTGAGTTCCCTTTCTACACGAGTTGGTCGGTGGAGGGTAGTGTAAGGTAGGGTGTGCACGATACGGTTCGGTTCGGTTGTATCCCGAACCGAATCGCACCATAATTGACGGTTCGGTTTTTTTTTTTAATTCGAACCTAACCATACGGTTCGGTTCGTAATTTTTTCGAACCGAAAAAAAACGGTTCGGTACGGTTCGGTTTGCGGTTCGAACCGTTTTTTCATAAAATAAAAAATATATTCTATCGAAAAAGTTCAATTACATATTTCTTATCACTAATGCAAATATAAACAATAATATTTAAAATTAATCATTTATCAAATAAACATGTAAAACTTATAGGAAGGAAAAGATTTCATCCATTATAAAATTATAACTATGACTAGTCTCATTTTTTTGAATTATCTTGAACTATAATGATATACTAGACTTTATCTCAATAGAAGACATAAAATGTAATTCGTTGTATGTTTCTAACTAACATATTACCAATTATATAAATCAATAAGTAACTAAATAATAAAACTAGATTAATTAGTAAGACAAATGGAAAAGAAATATGCAAAAGTTAGAATACTAGAGGTTAAATTCTAAACTCTACCTTACTTATAGATAACATAACAATTAAAACATATTATAAAAAATCTAATTTTATTCTAATGAATAACACATATCTAGGTAAGAAAATTTTACAACAATTAATTTTTTTTAAGTTAAAATACTAAAGTTTAAATTCTAAAATCTATCTTACTTATAGATAACATAACAATTGAAACATATTATGAAAAATCTAATTTTATTCTAATGACTAACACAAATCTAAGTAAAAAAATTTAAAAAACAATTAATTTATTTAAAAAAATTAATTATTTTTAAAATTTGTGACATAGATATGTACCATTAATAAAAAAATTAAGAGTAAAAATAATAAATTTAATTTTTTTAATATATAAAACGGTTCGGTTCGGTTCATGGTCCCGAACCGAACCGCGAACCGTTTATCTTCAATGAACCGAACCGCGAACCGAACCGTTTAAAAAAAGAACCGAAATTTCGGTTCGGTTCGGTTCGGTTCGGTCCGGTCTGGTTCGGTTCACGGTTCGGTCGGTTTTTTTGCCCAGCCCTAGTGTAAGGGAAATGACGGCAAGATGGGGGAATGTGGGTTAAGGTTATTTATTTTCCGAATGTCCTCTTGAAGGCCACCTAACAGCTATTGTCTTCTGTAACCTTCACTTGCTCCTTGGACGCGGCAGCCATCCGCAAGATAAAGGCAACGTTATCAAGGAAATGTGAGGAGAAGTCGATGGGTTATTGAGAGATCGATAAGGAGAAATTAAGATTTAAAAAAAAAAAAAAAACATGGAACAAAGACAAAGAAATATGGAAATTTAAAGTATGAGACTGTTTATAAATATTTGCGTTATTGTATTGTCATAATTATGATTATATAATACTTTTAAAATGATTCGTTATCAAAAGATTGAATTCATGATTTTGATTCCTGTGGTTTCTAGACATGTTTTAAAATTTATTTATTTTTGGTTATGTATTCAATTGTGATAAAAAAAAAAAAAAAAACAATCTTTGTATTTCGAAAATCCTACTTGATTACATTATCGGTTGCCAAGTCGTAAGCAAACTAATTATAAATTATTGGCTTTTCGTATTACCATCATCATCCTTTTAATTATTTAAGGAAATATATAATAGGAAAGCAGGGAAATTTAGGTACATAAATGGGTCTAATTTAATGCCAAGTTAAGGGTTTGGTATTCATATGAGTGTTACTTTGTTTTCTTTACCCACGTTGATGATCCAAACTTCATTTGAAGTAGTCGTGTGATATGAAATTATTAGTGCAATAGAACTTGGAAAAGATTAATTATATATTGTGTGATTCAAAAATTTTGATTATATGTTATAGGTTTTGATTACATTATTTGGATAGTCAAGTAAGTGTTTTAGTTTAATACAAAGCCAATTTATCTGTATTGTTCGAGTTACCTCAAAAAGTTTAAGTTATAGACATTTCACAATTAGATTAAATTTTTTTTTTAATGTGATCTTACTTATTTGAGTTTGGAATCTAAACATTCTAATTTTTCAATCGAGTCAATTTTTCAAGTTGATGATTGAAAATTCAGAGTTTGCAATATCCTCATTTTATTTTTAATATATATAAAGTTAGATTGTTTAGGGTTTTGGTATTTTTAAAGAATTCTCCTAAGCAATTTCACTAAAACATATCGGAAATCCTAGACATTTACATATGTTATAATT
This sequence comes from Combretum micranthum, assembly GCA_024138025.1. Taxonomy (NCBI): domain Eukaryota; kingdom Viridiplantae; phylum Streptophyta; class Magnoliopsida; order Myrtales; family Combretaceae; genus Combretum; species Combretum micranthum. The sequence goes on along the minus strand of JAMXBD010002109.1, from coordinate 146,244 downwards.
AAAGTGTTTAGCTTCTTTTTTTTTTTTTTTTTAACACAATGCATTTATATTGTGCCATTACAATCCTAATGCGAGAAATCAAACTCAATACCTTAAGTATGAGGACCTAGATTGGATGTCACTAAGCTATAAAGCCATTGACAATTAAAGTGTTCAGTTCATATTATACGAGTACATATATAATTTATAGTTCAATGTATCTATATAATTTATAGTAAACGTTGGTTATTTGTATATACCAATATGATATATATGTTATACATACTTTACTTTATATGATACTTTATGTTGTATATACAGATTATATAACTTATATCGTATTCATATATTATGGGTCTGTTTGGATTGTCTGTTTTTCATCTGTATCTGTATCTTTTTTAAAATGATATATGCAAAATATATCCGATTTACATCTAAATTTTATCTATATTTGTTCTATTTGATCTTTTGATGAGAACTGTCAACTTTTTTTTTATCTATATCTATTTCTTGATAAATAATTTGTTAGAAAAAAGTTTGAAAAAGTGTCTGTATCTGCCCAAAAAAAGCCAAAACAAACAGACCCTATATATGTTAACGTAGATTGATATAATTTGTTATATATATCTATTATTATAATATGCACATTCATAAATAATTTAGTCATTTTAGGTAACAAATAAAACATATCGATTATTCATTTAGAACCTCTAGATTATATTTATATGCACACACACACACATGCACATATATATTATAAACATCGGTCATATACATTATGTTGTATATGTATTGATATCTATTATATGTTATATGTTACACATAATTGATATTTTATATATGTTTACTATATAATTTATATATATCTATATAATCTATAATGTCTATTGTTGGCAAAAGTAATATAATATCTATAAATTTATATATATATATATATAATATAGTTTAGGAAAGATATATAATCTTAATATTAATAGATATTTATACATTATGCTATAATAGACACATGCACTTATATAACATATTCATTTAATGAACTATAACATATTTATAATATATAAAACATATATTTATACCCGTAATTTGCGTCATACGTAATTTTTATATATAACGATATATTAGAAGTTACATTTAAACTCAATCACACATGCCAATTTATACATGTGCATTATTATTTAATTTTTATATTATAACTATTATTATAGTAGTTATACTAATGAGATGTAACCATTATTTTAAAATTATAATGTAACATTTTTATTACAATACCATAATGTGATATGTGATTACATAATATTATATTTAATACACCATCATGTGTTATAATAATTATCACAATATCATATAGTTCCATTGACGAGACCGTCCATTCAACCATCTAACCATTAAAATAAATATAATAATTGGAATATTAACTATTTTAGTGATTTGATTACATTGTAAGCCTTAGATAGTAAGGAGACTAGCATCATCAAAATTAATGATAGGAACTTAAAATTTTCCAATGTTATATTATACTAAATGTTAAAATAACTTATCATTACAATACAACATTACCATAAATCTTATTATACTACACTATATGTCATAGAGATAAGATTATTATACATTATTTAATAATATATCTTATCATCATAAATGTCAAATTATAATATTACTACTATAAATAGTCCTTTGGTATTATGATGGTTATAATGTAATTATAGTATGATAATTTATAATTATAATAACATTGTATTAGAAATTTAATAATTAAGATTTTATATAATAATTATTTGACTCATCATAAATATTTTATCATGTGGTCATACTAAATTACTCAATATGGAGCATTACTTAAGTATAAGAGCATTATATGACAACATAATCCTATTTATTATATACTAGTTATATCAAGATAATATTATTTATTACAATACGATATTACTATTGCTACTATTATTATTGTTGTAAATTGGTATAATATAATTATATATATATATATATATATATGTATGTGTCACATGAATCATATTTGTTGGTATAATCTTATAATTAATTTATATATAGATTATCTTAGGGGTATTAATGTAAAATAATTTAAGGCTTTCATTTATTTAGAAAATCTTAATTTAGAGTTTATCTTTTGTTCATGTCTTCCAATTTTTTAAAGCCTAGTTTCCTATCATACTTATAACTCATAATCCTTAGTTTACATATTAATAAAACGATTATACTTGTACCTTTTTACATATTTGAAAATGTTTCTTTAATATCAAACTTATATTTTCATTCATTTTCAATACATCTTCAATTACTTATATTGTTAATAATTAATATTTAAGTTTGGGCAAAAGAAAAATTAGGGGTAATTTTTTAGACATGTTCTAATACTTTCTTAGATCTTGTTATCTATTTTAATATCTATTACAAATTACGCTCACGTAAAATGCAAAAGTAGATATATACTTTGCCTTGTTTAGCACCTCTCCTCCTCTCCTTTCATTAAGCATCATCCTCCTCGACCTCCTCCCCATCATCATCAAATATGGGTGTGCCAACATATTTGCTGACCATCTTAGTTGCATCCCCTTCTTAGTTTTCCATGAAATTATCATTTCTATGGGTTGTTGTCCTATTGTGTATCTCAAGTTTCTTAAGCTTGAACAATATCATCTAGATCAACTAGCACCACATCATCCATGAGTGAAATTGATCTTCAACATTTGTGGTGGTCATGATCCAAAATTTCCCCTTTTTCTCCTTTACTGTTCGTCAACCATTGAAGAGCTTCTCTTGAATAACTTTAGGTTGTTTGGTGAAGAACTAACCATCTTTGTGCTTCTTCATAGCATAGTAATGACAAAATAGGGTTGGAGTATGTCAAACTTGAATGTGCTTGCACAAAGCCTCGAAGGCTACATGCATTCTCTAGGAGCTTAACATGATTGTCCTAAGAGCTAATTGGAAATAGTTAAATACCTCTTTATGGAATCTAGAGAAAAGGAATCATGCCACTTGAAGCACTTTGGGTATATGCCAAAACTTTTTCCACCGAGCATGAGCACTCTGTAATTATAATCTAAAATAGCTACGACCACCTAGCAGGACGTCTAAGAGCATATCTCCTTGACTATCTTGACTCCTTCTAGGAGAATATGTTCTAAAATCCATTCAAGTTTTGTAAGCCCCAAAAATTTCAGTAAATAATTCCAAAATGAACTTAAAAAATAAACCCTAAAAATCACTCCAAATTAAAACGAACTTCAATAGTCTAAATCACGAACAATCCAGAAATTTTTAATCTTGAGAAAAATAAAAATCTTAAAAATAAAATAAAAACTCAACAGTCTTCAAATTCAAAACCACTATACGACAAATTCTATAGTAACTCTGACTTATAAAATCGAGTAATATAGAGCCCAAAAACAAATTATTAAAAAGTAAATAATGATTAACCTTCGGAAATAAAACCCAATTCAATAATTCCAAAAACGTTAAGAGATATTAAGTACTTACAAAAATAAAATTTAAAATAAATTTCTCAAATTAAATATGTTATATAAACATAAAATATCATTTTCCAAATTAGCAAAGATTTAAACCGGAGAATCACTCAGAAACCCTAAGTGGAATATAGTACTTTAAGTCCGACAATTCTGCACTCTTAGCCCTAGAGGCCGAGGTATGGTTTAAGTGTGTAGAGTAGCTCGTAATAATATAAGGTTGCTTAAAAATATCAGATTGGTAAATTTTTGACTTATTTCGAACCTGTTCGGATACAGACTTCGAAAAGCGTGTCCTGGGGGCTCGAGATATAAAAAATATACCATTAATATCGTTAGACTCGTATTTTCATAAGGATTTCAAAAATATTGTTTTATAATTTTTCGATAACTAGAATTATCTGATTTTGCGATTATATTCGTATTTCATTACTACCGATAATTAACTAGTCTTTTGCACTATTCACTATTTCATTACACAATTTTATTATTCGTATAAACCTTATATTTTTAGATAAATATTTTATATATCATAGACAATTCTGTTTTTCCAAAACTTTAGTTCGTTTTGGGTTTTTACGGATCAATTTCTGTTTAAGACCGATACTAAAAATAAAATAAATTAATTTAATAATTTGAAAATATTTTAAAAATATTTTTATTTTCATAAAATAATTTTTTAAATTTTTCGAGTTATAAAAATATCATTTATAGCTCATATTCGTGTATTTTGATCATACCGGTAACTTATTTGATAATTCACTAAAATAAGTTAATTAATTATGTTATTTTTATTATGTTATAAATATTTGGAATAATTTTCTATATTTTTCTTATTTTTATTTTATTTATTAAGAAAGTACTCTTACAAACTATACCTTTAAGTACACTTTCACACATCACTTCTTTTTACTTCAATCTTTCTACACTTCATTATCACTTCATGGTAGAAATTTTGACTCCTTTTTTGGCTTCCTTTGTCCTTTGAAATACTCAAATTGATTAAAATAAATCTCTTTCAACCTTCTTAAGAAGCAACACTTACACATTAATTACACTTTACAATTTCAAGTTAAAAACCAACCAAACTCCTCCTTCTCTCCTTCCCTATTTCACGCCAGCCATGAGGACCTTTAGTTGCTACTCATTTATTTTTTTTACTTCATTTAATGTGTCTTTAACTCATTTTTATCTTTCTTCTCATTCACACATTAACCTTTGTCATTCTTTACATTTTTCTCTCTCTCTTTCTTTCTTCATTTTCTCTTGTTCTTACAAGAAAGCCTTGTGCCCCTATTCCTCTTTGAGTCCCACACATATTTCTTCAAGATCATTGGATAAAACTCTTGTCCAAAGCTTCCATAGATGATATAGGTAAAGTATACTCAGAGTTTCATGCATCAAATGACTTTCCATAAGCTTAAAAGCTAAGGATGATGATGCCAAAATGAAACACTCTCTTCTCATGATTATTCTCTTGTATTATTATTTATTATTTTCTTGCTAAAGTAGTTATATTTTGTAGATCTTGCTTTATGTAGCTTTGATTATGCTTATGTTTAATCTATAGTTTAGAGCTTACTACCATGTATTTCTTTTATATTTATATACATATTATGTGTAGATCTTGGTTTAACGAATAAAAATAGTAAAATTCGTATCTTGGCAAAACCTATATTTAAAAACCACTTTCCAAGTCTCAAAATGGAAGTTTTAGTTGAGAAAATGAAGGTTTAGATGATGCATATCATCAAGACTTCTTTTTACAAGAATCAAAGGTGATTTTCAAAAGTTACTTTCAAGAATAAAAATCATATTTTCGGATTTAGGCCAAGACATGGTTTAAAAACATGTTTTACAACTCAAAAATGAAGTTTTTATTCAAGAAATGGAAGGCTCTAAGATAGGATATGTAAAGGATGATTTTTTCTAAGTTTAGATGGATTTTATCAAAAGATATGTCCAAAAATAAATTTGGTAAATTTGGATCTCAACCAAGACCAATTTTGAAAACCTATTTTTCAACACCAAAATGAAAGATTTGTTTAGAAAATGGAAGGCTTATGGAATAGTATCAATAGGAGATGTTTTTGATAAGTAAATGGTAGATCTACTAGTAGAGATTCTCAAAAATAGGAAAGATTACAAAATATGAAATTTGAGTTTTATCCAAATTTTGTAAATTCGGATGATTTCAAACCATGCCTTAAAAACCCATTTATACCACTAAAACTTCTGTTTTTATATGAAAAATGAAGAGTTTAGGTCATAGGTATCATCAAATAATGATTTTCATAAGTTAAAAGGATTTGCTAAGAAAAACATGGAGAACAAGGAGTAGAAATAAAATAGAAATTTGAGTTGATGTCATTTTAAAAATTCGTAATAATAGAGTAATGTATGAAAACCCATATTTTTCAAACTCAAATTAGAAGTTTTAATAAAGAAATTAAGTCCTTAGTGCTAGGTATGGTTGAGCTTAATTTTCTAAGTATCAAATGATTTTACTTAAAGGAATCACCACAAAAATAATTTTTACAAAATTCGGATTTTGGGATGAACAATTTTAAAAACATGTTTACAAAGTGTAAAATGAAATTTTTATTAAAAAAAAAGGCCTTAAGGAATATAGATAATGAAGGCTTAATTTCAACAAGAATAAATAGATTTTATCAAGAATTTTTCTAAAAACAAGTAAATGTCAAAATACAAGACTAGCCTTTCTAAGTTGATTTTTCATAAAGTCTTACAAAGAAAAAATTTTCTAAATTTTTTTTTTGGTCAATATCATCAAGAACATGCTTATATACTGCATGACACATCATTTATGGTAGTAACTTGTTCATATTGCATGTATACTTGCTTTGGATAGTAGAAACATTACAAACATTCATAAAACTACTTTTCGAAATTGAGTTTCGCTACTGATCAGAATTGATCAGACCTTTTCGAATCTTCAAAGTTTTAAAACTTAAATATGATATTATAATTAGATAGATCTTTCGAAGTAGATAGAAATCATATATAATTTGCTAAATTGAGTTAAAACGACCAAGTTATGGCCGTTTTAAATTGAATTCTCGCTTAGGACGAGAATTACGAACTTGATAGTTTGTATGAGATAGTTTGGATTAGTTAAGTGATGAAATACTTATTAAGGTATTTTTTCCTTTTTAGGTGACCCCGAAATCGATGATTCCATACCACCGGATTATTTTATTAAGAAACCGGTGATCCAACGGCCGAATGAGTTTTCCTCTTATTTCGTTACTTGATTGTGCTTGTAGCTAGTTACATTAGAATTAGGAAAAGATAAAATTGTAATGAGTTGTGATATAATCTTGGTTGAATGAATGATAAGTATATCGATGCGAGACTTGTTATAAAATCATTGTATGAGTTAGCATAGACTTGAATTGTTTGAAATTTTCTATGATCGCTCTTAACCTACATAACTAATATGCCACGATTATATGAATAAACTGTACTTGCATATCACGTACTGAGTCACATTGCATTAGCTAATATACTTTTGGTGGGACAAAAGTATATTAGCAGTAGGCGAGAAGGCCTTGTTAACATTAAGGATGGGAGATCGCTTAAATTAACGGATGTGGGGTAGGCACATAAAACTACTACAATAAAACAACAGAGGTTGTATAACTAAGAAAAGAGATTGGGATTATGGTTGCATGACTTATGGACCATCCCACTCAAGATTGGAATTATGGTTGCATGTCTTATGAACCATCCTAACCCGAATGAAGGGCGTAAATCCATTCACATATGGCTACCGGAAGGTGATATGCTTGTCTATTCATGTGATTGTTCATGCATAGCATATGGATGAATTATAACTTGCTCGTTATGGTACGAAATTAAGGGAACTCTTACTAAGCTACTGTAGCTTATGCCCCAATAGATGTTTGAATAAACAGGTTGACGGGAGAATGCTACTTGGGGATCGAGATGGTTGGTGCCGAATATAACTTTGGAATTTCGGCAGGAAGTAAGAATGGTTGAAGATATTAGCTGGGTTTTGTGAACTGCTTTGTAATAGTTTATGTAATGAAATCTTTTGATGAATTATAATTGAAGTATAGTGAAGTGTATTTCCTTTACATTATTACTCAAGTTGTATCAATATAAAATGTACTACTCCAAAGTGTCTCCTCCATGTGTTGGACACCTTGTACATAGTATGGAAGCCTTCGAGTGACTGAGGCGGTCATTTCTAGGCTTTAATATTGTTTATGGTGGATTGCCACATTTAGAGTATCCTTCGGGGCATGACAAGTTTCCCCTCATCATTGGAAACTATGAACAACTTATATGTGGGACTCCTATCTTCAAGGTCATCTAGGTACATGTGTGGTAAACTATATACAAACATAGTACTACTAACTTCCGAATAGCTACCCTTAGAGAACTCTTCGAAACTACTCTCTTTGTTATCTACTTTGCCTTTCAAATCGGTAGCATTAGTAGGATAAGGGTTTCCTTTCTCAATCCCTTATGATGCTTTTCTCTAACTTCTCCCTAGACTACCTCTAGTACACTAGTAGCCATGCAAGCTTTGGCTTCTACATTGAGTAAGGAAACTAAACCATTCTCAATGCTACTGGAGCCCATCCTAGAAGAATCTCCAACCCTACCTTCATGTACTCTCTCTTGCTATGACTTGAATAGCAGACTCAGTCTTTGAAGATGAAAGGATTTGGGACTTATCAGTAGTTTTCTTGCCTCTTACCATACTGAGGATAAGAAGTTTAAGCCTTGAAGATGCAACGATTAAAGGGAAATGGAAAACCTCTAGAAAGTCAAGAGAGTTTGCATAGAAAAAGGAATGTCAAAAAAGTTTGATGAAGATGAAAAGTAATGCAAAGGCTTTGAAAGCAAGTATTTATAGTGAGGATGAAACGAATGGATCTTGCAAAATGAAACTAAAAATCATCCAGACACCAATCGTTAGAAATCAAAATCAATTGAAGTCAATGGTAGCCAATTGAAGTCATGAATGAATTTAAATGGCTAAATTTTTCAAATTTTTCCTTAAACCGAGAACCAAATTTTGAAAATTTAAAAAAGTTCAAATATTGAAATAAAATAAAATAGTTTAACAATGATTCATTTGATTGAAAATTTTTACAAGAAAAATGAAAACAATGTAGCAAAGAATATTATTTTTGCTAAATTATATTTTTTTCCTTAATCAAGAGCCCATGTAAATTAAAATTTAAAAGTTCAGTTAATAAAATGCAACTTAATTGAACTAATTAAATCATTATTACCCCATAGGGTAAAATAAAAGCCCTAAGTAGGTTAAGACTAGCTAAAGTTACTGCACACATATATAAAAAGGTAGATGCTTAATGGCACAATATGATAAAAGACTCCACTAACTCACCTAAAATCCTAGCTCCCTTTTTGTTCAACTGCTTCCCTCTCAACTTCACATTACACATCCACATTCTTTTTCTCTTCAAAAACTCTCAAGGCTCCTAAAAGAATGTAAGAAGACCTTAAACCCTAACCACCTTATTAGTGCTACTTAAACTAGATCAATGAAATTTTAGCACTAATTAACTTAGATCATATGTCTAACCTTAGGCAATAAGTAGAATTAAATAATATTAGAAGAAGAGGAACTTCAAAAAATCCCTTCAAACTCTTGCTAAGGTAAGACCTTAGCTTTAAAGGATATTTTTGAGAATTTTATGATGATTTAAGTATTGAAAATGACTTAGGTATATCAATATATATCTAAGGTAACTAAATTTCAAGTTTTAGAAGATTTCATAGGCGTTCATTCGGGTTTCAGCTAGAACAAGTGACAAGGGCCCAAAAGGTAAGCCACTAAACTACCTTTTAATGATGAAATTTGTGAGGGTTAACTAATATGTTATTGGTGATGTGTAGGTTAGACTAAACTCATGATGCGTAGCTAGTGTCACGCCCTAAAGTGTATCCTAAACGCGATAATCCACCACACTCAATATCTAAACTCAAGTATGATAATCTTAGTCACTTTATGAGTTTAAACACCGGGTGTAAGGCTCATGCTCAACATATAATGAACCACACTTTGAATCGAAATAGCTTAAGAAGACATACATTACGATAAGAATGTAAATCATAACAGTTATAACCAGATTAATCTATTGCATGATCTAAGGGGCATACCCCCATCAAATATATTAAGAGTCCTTAGGTCCTCAAGAGCCTCTTAAAACAACATATATATATATATATATATATATATATATAAGATTAAGGAGATTCAACTCGAAGTCTATGCCTAACATCTAGGTCCCGACTTCTTCAAAAAGCTCCTTAAATTCCTAAAGATATACCTGCGGAAAGTGGCCTCTCGGGGATAGCCATAAATAATCATACTACAACAGGAAACTATAGGGGTATAAGCTTACGAGCTTAGTGAGTTTCACTTACAAATTAAATACTTCATCAAACAATAGGGGCTGACAAGTTATATTATTAATCATATGAAACGCACAAGCACGTGAGCATACAATACATAAGACTTTATGGGAGTCTTATGTTGAATGGATTTACGCCCTCCATTCGGGGTTAGATGTTTTAGGCCCATATGACCATAAATTTCAATTTTTCTCATTTACATTGTGGTTGATTAAGGTGCCTACCCACTCACAATTTTGTAGTTGATACAAGTGCCTACACCACTACCATTTCAATTTCAGCCATTACACCAACATTCGAGTTTACAGGCCCCTCGTTGCCCAGTTATTATGTCTTCTTCCCACAAAGGTATAATAACAAATGCAATGTGACTCAACATATGGTATGAATGGTCAATTTGATTATAAGATCATGGCATATTAATTAACGATTTATAGGCGATCATAGATATTGCAGACACTCCAAGTCTATACTAAATCATATAAGGATTTACCACAAGTCTATTTCGATATTCTTATCATCGATTCAATCAATTGGGATCCACATGCACAATCCAATTTTATCTTGTCCTAAATCTAATGCCAATATCATTACAAGTACAATCATCAGCATATAATTTAAAGATAGTGAACTCACTTTGCCATAGTGTGAAAATCCACTTAATCGTAATTATCCTCAGGAAGGTCTTGTCCGTCTCCTAAGTTTCCTAATCACAAGAAATAACTCCAATGAGTATTTTTATGAAGTTTGAATGAACTTATAAATTCTATTCTACAAGTTCATCAAAGTTCGTCTAAGAGGAAATTCCAACTTAAAACAGCCATAACTTAGTCATTTTAACTCGGAATTTCTCTTATTATATACAATTTCTACCTATTCGATGAGAGCTATCTATTTCTAAAGTTATTTCCATCAAACAAGGTCATTTGGTCCATGAGCAGTAGGGTACAGAATGTTATATGAAATTCCCATCCCACAATTTAACTCCTAATTTCAAACCAAGCATCATTCCAAAGCTTTGATAGAGACTTAGCTATCATTATATCTTGAAAGACTCTATTATATTCATATATAACTCAATATCATGCATGATTCATGGGTGTTGGTAAATCTATTTCCTCATGTACTTAGATAATGCTTAATAGGATGTATAAGACACTATTTATCTAACTTTGTTTCTACCAAGTGCATTATATATACATGCATTACCTACAAGTCATTATCATGAATGTCATGAGATGAGCTATCTATATGTATATCCTCAATGATATGATATCAAGAATTCTTTTTAGAAAACTTTTGCTTTGCAAAACTTTTAAAATTACTAGACTTAAGAAAACTAGTTTTATTTCTTCTAAAATCACACTTACTTTTATCAAAACTCAACCTTGATGACCTATATGCCTAACAGCTTCATTATTTTAATAAAATCCTTCATTTTGGAGTTAGACACTAGATGTTTAAATAGGTGGTCTACCTAATTACGAATTTAATGAAAATTTTAAGGAATGAAAACATTGTTTAATCTATACTTTGAAACCTTTCTTTGTTTTAGGATTATACTTTGATAAATTTTATTTATCCTTGTCAAAATTAGGTCTTTGTTACGTGTATTCCCTAGGACTTTTATTTTTCTATAACAATCATCACTTTGGCATTTGGAAATAGTTATTTAAATAGTGGTCATTTTCAAATCTGAATTTTCAAATTTCCATTTGAGATTGTTTCTTTTGTAAAACTCATTTAATCTTTCAAAAACTATCTCATAATCAAACTTACTCCTTAAAGCTTCCATTTCTTTAATAAAAATTTTGTTTTGGGGTTGAAAAATAAGTTTTCATATATCAAGCTTTCCTTATTACGAATTTTAAGTTTGTTATTGGGATTGAAACATAACTTTTGTAAACTTTTCCTTGTTTTGAAAATATTCCTTAGTAGATCTAAGCTTTACTCATCAAGATCACTCATTTATGATACCTATTCCCTAAGCTTTTCATTTTTAATGTAAAATACTCATTTTGAAGTTGAAAAATAGCTTTTCTATATAGGGTTCCTTTTTTATCCAAATTTCAAAAATCCATTTTTGTTGAAACTAAAATAGATCTTAAGCTTTCTAACATTTTCTCACTATTCTGAACTCAAAACAACTAGATCTAGTTTATTACACTAGTCATAAAGGCATGAACACTATGATCATTATGTGGATATGGTTAGATGATGAATACATGCACAAAACATTAATAATAACAACATAACTTAATAATAAAACAAAGTAATAGTAAAATAACTTAAATAACAAGATTTATAACATTGTGATGGCAAGGATCTCATGTTTAAGTGTTTCCATATCCTCAGCTTAAAGTTCATGGAGATTGTCACGCCCCGGAGGGTACCCTAAACATGGCAGTCCGCCGCATATAATATTAAAGCAAATGAATAGCAACCTTAGTCATGCAGGAGCTTCGATATCACATGAAGGCGTGCTTCCAAGACAGTAGGAGACTCATAGGGGTATTACATTTAAGTAGATAATAAAAGCAAGCAAGAACTTATATAAATAAACATAAGATTTTCATAATAATATCCTTACATCATCTTAGGGGCATTCCCCTGCTTTAGAACTCTTTCCAAAATAATAACAACTATAACATAAGCCTACTATAGAGATTTTCCTAGAAGCCTATGCTCAAAACTTAAATACATAAAGCTTCTCCCAAAAACTCCTAGTAGCTTAAACTCATACCTGGTATACGGGGCTCCTTGGGGCCAACCAAAGGTAATCGTATAGTAACAAAAAGCTATAAGGGTATAAGCAAAACAAGCTTAGTGAGATAATTCCATCTACGTGACATTTTCATAAAGCAAACAACTGTTTAATCAAGTATATGAGAATGCACCAATCAAATGAACAAACAAAATACACATGATTAACCGGAAATCAAGTGTAGCATGGATTTTACGCCCTCCATGTCGAGGGCTGGGAGGTTACAGGCCCATACGACCATCAATATTTGTAGATTTATCAGTTTCTGCTCGCCCTATAGACTTTCTGGCTCCTACTAGCCCATGTAGACTTTTCGGCTCCTACCAGCCACCACTACCATTTCCTCGTTTCCCCACACGAAGAATAGTAGTGAAACAAATGTGACTCATAAGTATGATATGCATGAATTGATTTCAATATAAATTTAACCAAATAATGTTTAGTTCAAGTTGAAGGCGATTAACACAACTTTCATCATATCAATACAAGAATCACAGCTTATTTATCAAACCTTCTCTCGATATTCTTAACTTATTCAATCAATCATAATTCCAAGTCATACAACAATTATTCATTTTATCTTTTCTTAATTGCTAGTGCTATTACTTACAAGCACAAAACAAGGAAATGTAACTTAAGTCAAGAATTAACTCACTCCATGTCGGTAGATCCTAATCGAAGTAATCCTCAAAAGTGATCTCGGTCCTTCTCCACCTAAACAAGATGAAATACCCAAAATGAGTCTTTCATGAAGTTTCTATTCTTGAAGATTCTAAACTTTTCTTAAAATCGCGGTAAAAGTATAAGAGGAAATTCCAACTTAAAATGCCATAACTTGCTCATTTTAACTCGGAATTTCGCATATAATATACCATTTTCTACTATTCAAAAGACTATCTATTTCTAAACTTATTTTCATCAAACTAAGTCTTTGGGTTCCAAAAAAGTGGCGGATAGATTCACCACGAATTTTAAACTTGTTTTCCTTCTTTTATCAAAGCTCATTTTGAAGAGATAGGTAATATAATAGCTTGTAAAACTTGGAATGTATATTCATATATTTATTGGTCATAACAAATGTATGAAGTTAATGAAGTTGTCTCAAATTATGAAAAGTAAAGTCTTTAAAGATTTTGAAACTTGAGAGCTTTTAAATATTATTTTGCTTTGAAAATATCTTAAGTTTTTATATAAGTATTTCTTTTCTTTTCCTAAATTTTCGTAATCTCTTTAATTTCCTAAGGAATGATTTTTATTTCCTAAGTTTAGCTTCCAACACTTTTTGAAAGTATTAACACTTCTATATTTAGAAGAATAATTTCTTGATTTCTTGAGATCATTTTATTTAATGAAAAGATTTTTCTATCATTTGAAAAAAAAATGAAGTTGTTTTAAAATCTTTGTTTACTTTAAAAAGTCCTTTTAATGTTATGTATGTTTATAAAATTCCTTATGAACTCCTCTAAGTTTGTTTAAGATGACTTCTTAGTTTTTAGAAAAACATTAACTTCCTACTTTTATTTCTAGAAAAGAATCTTTATTTTAAGAAAACATTTCTTCATTTATTTTGTTTAGACAAATTATGTTCATGCATGAATATGAATCATAAAGTTATGAAAATAAAGAAACATAATAACTTGAAAGAATAAGCTAATAAGAAAATAAATCAAGTATTGGAACCTTAGCTTCATCAAGGTATCCCGGGACTAAGAAAAGACTAGTCCCAAAAGAAAAAGAAAATGTTTTGACTTGATGAGGACAAGTCTAAGACTAGAAAGACTAGTCTTAAAAATAACATGAAAGTAAATAAATTACAAGGAAGTAAATAAATTGCAAGAAAAAATAAATTGCAAAACAATGAGCTTATATGCTCTAAATAATGTATATAGCTATATAGATATATTAGATAGTTATAAACATGAAAACAACATAAGGAATTTAGATTATGAACAAAAACAAAGTATGAACCTATTGTTGCTTTATTAACCTTCATGGTTTTAGAAAACACACACTAAGCTCATACTAAGTGAATGAACATATGAAATTCTTGAAGAAATTTACCTAAAAGATCAATCTTGGAAGAGCTTCTTGAGAGGAAATTCTTGGAGAGATTTTAGTATAGTAACTTTAGTAGAAGAGAGGTGAGAAAGAAGTGGAAGTATGGGGGTATTTATAGGAAAATGTGGAGATAATTTGTGTTAATTAAATAAATGAAAATAAAACAAATGGAAGAGAAAGAGGGTGGCCGGCGCTACTTTTGTAATGGGAGGAGAAAAATTTATTTTTTTGTCTTTTGATTAATTAAAAATAAGATATGAAAGATGTGAAGTTGTATCGAAATGAAAATGTGTAAGAAATAGGTGTATATTGTAAGAGTAGGTTGTAAGAAAAAGTAGAGATAGATAAATAGTGTAGAATAGTAGTAAATAGTGTAATGTAAAGTAGACATGACAATTTAAGTACCGGTAGTAAGAAAATACGCGTATAAATGAGATATCTTATGTTTTTAGCTACCGAAAAGTTATGAAATTGATATTTTTGAAAATCTTATATTTTTACGATTTTAAAGGTATATTCGGAATATTTTTTTACTATTCCAAGCTCCGGACAAGTTTTTTAAGAACTATGTCCGATCGGGTTTAAAACGAGTCGCGGTTTTACTAAACTGATCTTTTTAGGCTTTCTTGGATAATTACGAACTATTCTACTCACTAAACTCTTTCTTACTCTCTTAGGGTTTCTTAAACAGAAATGCCGGACTTAAGCGGTTACGGTAAACTAGGGTTTTGTTGACTTTCGAAATCCGGTTGACTTCTAATTAGGGTTTAAGCTTTAATTTGAATCCAAAACTTCGGGGGTTTACAACCTACCCCCCTTAAAGAAAGTTTTGCCCTCAAAACTTGAAGTTCATACCTGATTCTTCGATCAAACTCAGATACTTCTGGCGTATGTCGCTTTCAGTCTCCTAGGTTGCTTCCTCATGCGAGTGGTTTCTCCATAGAACCTTCACATACTTGATTTCCTTATTCCAAAGCTTCTGCACCTTGTGATCTAGGATCTCAATCGAGTGCTCCTCGTATGTGAGATTTTCTTTCAACTGAACTGGTTCCAGTTCCACAATCCTGGTAGGATCTGTCACATGTTTCCGTAGAACTGATACGTAGAATACATTGTGAATTTCAGATGGGTTAGGGGGGAGTGTCGGACGATAAGCAAGATCTCCTACTCTTTCAAGCACTTCAAAGGTACCTACATATCATGGGCTCAACTTTCCTTGTGCTCGAACTCGGTGAATACTCTTGATGGGGTTTATTTTAAGTACACATGGTCCCAACTTCAAACTCGAAGCGTACGTCTCTTCATATCCGCCCAGCTCTTTCTATCTTGCTTCCTTCATCTTTTGTTGGATGATCCGCACCTTGTCGGCCACATCTTGTACCAAGTCAGGTCCGATGCTCAACTTTTCTACATCGTCCCAGAACAATGGTGATCGAACCATCTTCCATACAACGCTTCATAAGGTATCATCTGGATCGTGGAATGGTAGCTGTTGTTGTAGGCAAACTCTACCAAAGGTAGGTATGTGTCCCAACTTCCTTTAAACTCTATCACACAAGCTCGTAACATATCCTCCAAAGTCTGTATCGTCCTCTTGATTGACCGTCTGTTTGAGGTGATAAGCAGTACTAAGTGTAGCTTTGTTCCATCACATCTTTGTAGCTCGTCCAAAATTTAGACACAAACTTGGTCTCGGTCGGAAACTATTCCAGGGGCACTCCATGCAATCGCACTATTTCCCTTATGTATATCCTTGCCAACTTATCCATGGAGTATGTCATGTTGATTGGGAGGAAATGTGCTGTCTTTGTCAATCGATCCACTATGACCCAAATAGCATCATATCCTGCAGAAGTTCTTGGCAATCCGCACACAAAATCCATTGTGATTTGATCCCATTTCCATTCGGGTATCGGCAGGGGTTTCAAAAGTCCTCCAGGTCTCTGGTGCTCCACTTTCACTTGTTGGCATGTGGGACACTTTAGCACAAAATCTGCCACATCTCTCTTCATTCCGTTCCACCAGTAGTGGCTTTTCAGGTCCTGATACATTTTAGTTCCTCCTGGATGCATGGTATATCCTGAATGATGTGCTTCATTCATGATTTCCTTCCTCATATCCTCATCATCTGGAACACATAACTTTCCTTTCATTCTTACCACGTCATCCTCATCTATGGTAAAATCAGTGTATTTTCCTTGTTGTACCTCTCCCTTAATCTTCTGAATCGTCTCGTCATATCGTTGGGCCTCCTTGATTCTTTCCACTAAGGTGGGTTCCATGACAAGGCTGGTAATTTCCACTTCTACACTTCGCCCTATGAATTTGATACTCATTCTTTCAAATTCCTTTATTATCTCATTCTTATCTGTGAGCAAAGTAGCTACTTCTCCATAATTCTTTCTACTCAGGGCATTTGCAACTGCGTTCACTCTCCCTGGATAATAATTTATCCCAAGGTCATAATCTTTGATGAGTTTCAACCATCTCCATTGTCGCATATTCAACTCCTTCTGCGTAAATAGATACTTGAGGCTCTTATGGTCGGTGTAGATTTTGCATCTTTGTCCATACAAGTAATGTCTCCATAACTTAACTGCAAACACAACGGCGGCTAATTCCAGATCATGAGTGGGGTAATTCTATTCATGAGGCCTAAGCTGTCGCGATGCATAAGCGATCACTTTTCCATCTTGCATCAATACGCATCCAAGACCATTTCTGGAGGCGTCACTATGTACCGTATACGGCTTCTCGGATCTGGTAGAATTAAGATTGGGGCAGATACAAGCCTTTTCTTCAACCCTTGAAAACCTTGTTCTCTCTTATCTGTCCAAATGAACTTCTCATCTTTCTAAGTTAACTGTGTGAGGGTTTGGCGATGGTAGAAAAATTCTTTACAAACTTTCTATAATATCCAGCCAATCCGAGAAAACTTCTCACTTCGGTCACAGTCTTAGGTTGCTTCCAATCCATTACTGCCTTGATCTTTTCAGGGTCCACCGATATTCCTTCTCCAGATATCATGTCCTAGGAAGATATCCATCCAACCAGAAGTCACACTTAGACAGCTTGGCGTACAACTTATGCTCACGCAAGGTCTGTAATGCCATTCTTAAGTGTTCCTCATGTTGCTCTCGTGTCTTGGAGTAGATTAGATTATCGTCGATGAAGACTATCACGCACTTATTCAACAGGGGCTTATATACTCGATTCATGAGATCCATGAAAGCTGCTGGTGCATTAGTTAATCCAAAGGGCATTACCAAAAACTCGTAATGTCCGTAGTGAGTTCTGAAAGCTGTCTTAGGTACATCGTCAGGTTTAATTCTCAACTGGTGGTATCCTGATCGTAGGTCAATCCTTGAAGAGACGCTAGCTCCTTGAAGCTGATCAAAAAGGTCATCTATCCTTGGAAGTGGATACTTGTTTTTGATGGTGACCTTGTTGAGTTCTCGATAATCGATGCATAAGCGCATGGAACCATCCTTCTTCTTTACGAATAACACTGGTGCTCCCTAGGGCGATACACTCGATCGGATAAAACCTTGATATAACAAATCTTGCAACTGAATCTTTAACTCCTTGAGCTCTACCGGTGCCATCCGGTAGGGTGCCTTTGATATTGGCTCTGTATTTACCAATAAGTTGATTTTGAAATCGATTTCCCTCTTGGGTGATAATTCAGGCAATCCATCAGGGAACACATCTGAAAATTCCTTCACCACTTGTATGGATTCTAACTTAGGTTTTTCCTTTTCTTCTTCGTCTATGTTACTTAAGTTGATCTCTTCATCATCCATTAACTCAAATGAGTTCAACTTTACCGTGGATTCTCCCCTGAACACTATTTTAGATCCATCTTGATCCTTAAACTTCATCTCTTTGCATCTACAATCCACTAGGGCTTTAACGGATGTTAACCAACTCATTCCTAAGATTACTTCGTACTTGCTCATTTCCAAGATTATCATATCACATTTAGAGTAACTTCCTTGTATCTCCATGAGACAATCCTTAAGCACTTCTTTAGTTGTTACTATGCTTCCGGTGGGGGTCTTAACTCATAAACCAGTAGCGATAGTATCTATGGGTAAACCAGTTTGTTTAGCCAGACTAACGGTGATAAAGGAATGCGTAGCCCCTGTGTTGAACAAAGCATAAGCGGTTTGACTAGCTATGCGTACATGTCCTATACTCGAATTTTATACTTAATCATTGAAGCTGGTATACTTAAGCTATTTGCAGGTATATAAATTTATACTTCTAGCATAAGATTTAAACACAGGATACCTAATAACTTGCATCAAAGGCAGGAGTTTTGATTCTAACCTGTCACCAGTCCAAAATTTAGGCCACAATCTCCATCCATGGCTGCTAACTCCGCTCCTTCTTCATTTGACTCTTCACACACCCACTATCCTTCCAAGTTGTATATCTTCATTCCGTGGACAGTTGTTCCAACATAGCTCGAGTTGCTCCCTCCACTTCCATTCTTCGCCGGTGCAACTCCTCCCATTGAACCAAATGGTCTTACTGGGACATTCCTTCTCTGTAGGCATTCATTGGCGAAGTGCCAGTTTGCTTACATACAAAGCAAACGGTGGAAGCCTTCTTCAGGCAGTCACCGATCTTGTGGCTAGGGTCTCCACAAAAATAGCATTTGTTGAAGCAAGGGCACCTCTTTGGATAGTGTTCCTTCTTATACTCTTTGGATAGTGTTCCTTCTTACACTTCCAGCATGTCACTTTGACCTCAGATGCCTCCTTGTTACCACTAACACGTCCCTTGAAACTGTGGAAGGGTTTAAACTTTTTGTTTAGGAAGCTAGGACTGTAACTATCTTGAGCCTTTTTTTTCCGAACACAAAGGTTCGCTTCTCAGGTGCCTTGCTTTTCCTCTTCTTGGCTCCCTCTATGATATGAGCCCTTTCAACCAACTCATGTAGGGTCCTTAGATCCAACTCCTCCAGACACATCCTCAAATCTTCATCTAGTCCACTCAGGAAGACTTACCTCTTCAATTCTTTACTGTGTCTGAAGGATTCTGGCACATATTGAAGTAGACGACTAAACTCCGTCTTGTATTGTTCCACTGTCCTTCCTTTCTGAGATATGTGAAGGAAATCTCCACTGTATTGTACCCTCAAACTTCCAAGAAAGTAATTTTCCAAGAATTCTCTTCGGAAGGTCACCCAGGTTACCGGTGGTAGCAATTCCCTACTTTTTGATTCCCACTATATTCTGGCGTTGAACCTTAACATATATATGCCGTAATCCAAGCAAAGATGATGGGGTACTTCATATGCGGCAAACGATCTTTCAATCTGTGCTAGCCAGTCCTCCGCTTCATCTGGCTTTCCAAAACTTCCATCAAAGTATCTATTACTCTTGATGAAGTCTGGTAGGGAACCTCGGTACGGTCGAGGCGGCGGTGGTGCTGGTAAAGGAACAGTTTGAGACTCAGCTTCTGGTGGTGCAGGTGCCTCAATTGTCGCTTCTGGTGCATTGGCAGCTGCAGGTGGCACGTTCTGTGCATGCTGCATGAAGTTGTTGATTAGACCAGCTAGTTGATTAATGCAGCCCAAACATCACCTTGTTGGTTTTTTGGGGGATTTGGTGGTGCTGCTTATTGTCCTGCTAGGGGATTTTCTGGTTCAATCGGAACATTATTAGAGGCGCGTCGTTCACATCTTCTACCTCTCCTACCTCGTCTGTTAATTACTCTAGTTTTAGACTTCTTAAATCTTTGGAAAGAGATCGGAAATATTGAAATTGGCATATAAAATATTCAAGGCAATCAAATCCAAAAATCATGAAATCAAACATAGAATACCTTGCATTGAAACAAAAGAAGGTGATAACCTTTACATATTTTGAGAAGGTTGGAACCATTCTCATCAAAAGATAATTGTTCAAAATAGGAAATATTTAAAACACAACCTTAAAAGTAAGAACATTCATGCATTATAACAAAGATATGCCTATCCTAGAAAAAGGCTTGGTTGGACTTGTTGGATTGTGCTCATGTTCCTTCACTTCTTCCTTCTTCAATCTTCCTCTCTGGATGGTGCTGGGTTCATGCTCCGACTAGTGGATCCTCTATGCTTCTTGACAAACTGTCGTAAATACTGGCTCACGGACATCCTTTTTCCCCTATGCCTTGAGGTGATTTCTACTTGAGACGGCCATACTTCTTCATGCATGGAAGTCCTTTGTCCTTGAGTGGTGTCGTTTGTTGTCTCTTGTTCTTCTTGATCCCCTCCTTCAGGTGCAATTGCTATGGTAGGGGTATGAGATCGGCTTCTCAAAAATCCACTCAAATCGAAAGCATTCCTCCATTATTGGTCATCTCTCCTTCCTTGTTCCTCTGAGTCGGAAATCATCATCGGGTTATTTCTTACTATGTCTCTATGGGAAAGTCCTGACTCAACCTTCGCGGGGGTACCGGACTGGGAATCAGGGGACTATGTTCCCACAGAGTTGCAAATGGATTTTCCTCAGGTACTAGGTTTTTGCCAGAGTCTTCTTCTAGATCACCTTCTGTCTCTCCATTTCCTTCATTCCTTTAGGCATCTTCCATGATGAAATCTTCGTCTGGGATTATTTCCAACTGCATTCCGATGGAGTTTGGTTGGATGCTACATTCTGATGGCATGGGGACAATACGTCTGTAGGCGGCATACGAGTAGATATAAAGGGGTCCTAACTTGTTTCAAGTTCGGAAGTCTGGGTCCTATCAGGTTCCTTCCGCCTTTAAGATGAAGGTCATCTCTTGTAACATGGTTTCTCTATACATAAAAACCATCATTCTTTCTACCACGTATATGACCTCTACGTCACTCCACCTTTGTCTGCTTACGGCATCAAATCGTAGTTCTTTGGACAAGTTTCTCCATAAAGAATGTTTCAAACCTTTCCTCCATAACTTAAACATTTCTTGGGCGGTTCTGGGTCTTCCAACTAATGAAAACTCTTCACATAAGACTCTTAAACTAAGACGGTAGTTCACAAAGGTCTCATCTGGGTCCTTAAGGAAATGTCGGGATTTTTCCTAAACTTCGGGGAAGGTTAGCTATCAAAATAGTACAAGAAGAGGATCAGATCTTAAACTTAGGTTCTAACTTCTTACTATCTAACTTAAAGTCTATTTCTACTATCTTTTATCTAAAACTTGCGCTCTGATACCAACTTAAACTGTCACGCCCCGGAGGGTATCCTAAACATGGCAGTCCGCCACATATAATATTAAAGCTAATGAATGACAACCTTAGTCATGCAGGAGCTTCGATATCACATGCAAGGCATGCTTCCAAGACAGTAAGAGACTCATAGGGGTATTACATTTAAGTAGATAATAAAAGCAAGCAAGAACTTGTATAAATAAACATAAGATTTTCGTAATAATATCCTTACATCATCGTAGGGGCACTCCCCCGCTTTAGAAGTCTTTCCAAAATAATAACAACTATAACATAAGCCTACTAAAGATTTTCCTAGAAGCCTATACTCAAAACTTAAATACATAAAGCTTCTCCCAAAAACTCCTAGTAGCTTAAACTCGTACCTGGCATACGGGGCTCCTTAGGACCAACCAAAGGTAATCGTACTATAACAAAAAGCTATAAGGGTATATGCAAAACTAGCTTAGTGAGATAATTCCATCTATGAGACATTTTCATAAAGCAAACAAGTGTTTAATCAAGCATATAAGAATGCACCAATCAAATGATCAAAAAAAATACACATGATTAACCGGAAATCGAGGGTTGGGAGGTTACGGGCCCATACGACCATCAATATTTGCAAATTTACCGGCTCCTGCTCGCTCTGTAGATTTTCTGGCTCCTACTAGCCCATGTAGACTTTTCGGCTCCTACCAGCCACCACTACCATTTCCTCGTTTCCCCACACGAAGAATAGTAGTGAAACAAATGTGACTCATAAGTATGATATGCATGAATTGATTTCAATATAAATTTAACCAAATAATGTTTAGTTCAAGTTGAAGGCGATCAACACAATTTTCATCATATCAATACAAGAATCACAACTTATTTATCAAACCTTCTCTCGATATTCTTAACTTGTATTCAATCAATCATAATTCCAAGTCACACAACAATTATTCATTTTATCTTTTTCTTAATTGCTAGTGCTACTACTTACAAGCACAAAACAAGGAAATGTAACTTAAGTCAAGAATTAACTCACTCCATGTCGGTAGATCCTAATCGAAGTAATCCTCTGGAAAAGTGATCTTAGGTCCTTCTCCACCTAAACAAGATGAAATACCCAAAATGAGTCTTTCATGAAGTTTCTATTCTTGAAGATTCTAAACTTTTCTTAAAATCGCGGTAAAATCGTATAAGAGGAAATTCCAACTTAAAATGGCCATAACTTGCTCATTTTAACTCGGAATTTCGCATATAATATACCGTTTTCTACCTATTCGAAAAGATCTATCTATTTCTAAACTTATTTTCATCAAACTAAGTCTTTGGGTTCCGAAAAAGTGGCGGACAGATTCACCACGAATTTTTAAAACTTGTTTTCCTTCTTTTATCCAAAGCTCATTTTGAAGAGATAGGTAATATAATAGCTTGTAAAAACTTTGGAATGTATATTCATATATTTATTGACTCATAACAAATGTATGAAGTTAATGAAGTTGTCTCAAATTATGAAAAAGTAAAGTCTTTAAAGATTTTGAAACTTGAGACTTTTGAAATATTCATTTTGCTTTGAAAATATCTTAAGTTATTTATATAAGTTTCTTTTCTTTTCCTAAATTTTTCGTAATCTCTTTAAATTCCTAAGGAATGATTTTTATTTCCTAAGCTTAGCTTCCAACACTTTTTGAAAGTATTAACACTTCTATATTTAGAGAATAATTTCTTGATTTTTGAGATCATTTTATTTAATGAAAAGATTTCTATCATTTGAAAAAAATGAAGTTGTTTGTAAAATCTTTGTTTACTTAAAAAGTCCTTTTATGTATGTATGTTTATAAAATTCTTATGAACTCCTCTAAGTTTGTTAAGATGACTTCTTAGTTTTTAGAAAAGTTTACTTCCTACTTTTATTTCTAGAAAAGAATCTTTATTTTAAGAAAATATTTCTTCATTTATTTTGTTGAGACAAAACCATTATGTTCATGCATGAATATGAATCATAAAGTTATGAAAACAAAAAACATAATAACTTGAAAGAATAAGCTAATAAGAAAATAAATCAAGTATTGGAACCTTAGCTTCATCAAGGTATCCCGGGACTAAGAAAAGACTAGTCCCAAAAGAAAAAGAAAATGTTTTGACTTGATGAGGACAAGTCTAAGACTAGAAAGACTAGTCTTAAAAATAACATGAAAGTAAATAAATTGCAAGGAAGTAAATAAATTGCAAGGAAAGTAAATAAATTGCAAAACAATGAGCTTATATGCTCTAAATAATTATATAGCTATATAGATATATTAGATAGTTATAACATAAAACAACATAAGGAAATTAGATTATGAACAAAAACAAAGTATGAACCTATTGTTGCTTTTTAACCTTCATGGTTTTAAAAACACACACTAAGCTCATACTAAGTAAATGAACATATGAAAGTCTTGAAGAAATTTACCTAAAAGAACTAACTTGAAGAGCTTCTTGAGAGGAAATTCTTGGAGAGATTTTAGTATAGTAACTTTAGTAGAAGAGAGGTGTGAAAGAAGTGGAAGTAGGGGGTATTTATAGAAAATGTGGGAGATAATTTGTGTTAATTAAATAAATGAAAATAAAACAAATGGGAAGAAGAAAGAGGGTGGCCGGCGCTACTTTTGTGTAGGGGGAGGAGAAAAATTTATTTTTTTGTCTTTGATTAGTTAAAAGTAAGATATGAAAGATGTGAAGTTGTATCGAAAATGAAAATGTGTAAGAAATAGGTGTATGGGTTGTAAGAGTAGGTTGTAAGAAAAAATAGAGATAGATAAATAGTGTAGAATAGTAGTAAATAGTATAATGTAAAGTAGACATGACAATTTAAGTACCGGTAGTAAGAAAATACGCGTATAAATGCGATATCCTATATTTTTAGCTACCGAAAAATTATGAAATTGATATTTTTGAAAATCTTATATTTTTACGATCTAACGATATATTCGGAATATATTTTTACTATTTCGAGCTTCGAGACACGTTTTTCAAGAACTGTGTCCGATCGGGTTTAAAACGAGTCACGGTTTTACTAAACTGATCTTTTTAAGCTTCCTTGGATAATTACGAACTATTCTACTCACTAAATTCTTTCTTACTCTCTTAGGGTTTCTTAAACAGGAATGCCGGACTTAAGCAGTTACGGTAAACTAGGGTTTTGTTGACTTTCGAAATCCGGTCGACTTCTAATTAGGGTTCGAGCTTTAATTTGAATCTAAAACTTCTGGGGTATATAGAGATTTTTAAGTAGAATCACATATGAATGATCTTCCCATTACATGTTTTTAAGATAGAAAAGTATAAATCTATTACCTATTAGATATGTGGAGCTAGATAAACTTGAAGGAAAAAGAAACTTGTGAGAGTGTGTGTGTGTGTGTGGTGTGTGTCACGGCAAAGGAGGAGAGGAAAACGGGTTTTGTAAAAATTTTCTAAAAGTGAAAATGAAGAAAGAAGGAAAGTGAAATGGTGAAGGCATAAAGGGGTATTTATAGAAAAGTGTATTAGGGTTTGTTGTTAAATAAAATGAATAAATAAAAAAAATAGAGAGAGGATAGAGGGAGGGGGGTGCCAATTCAATAGGGAGAGAGGGAGAGAGATGTGTGTGATAATTTTGTGTAATAAATTCAAAATTTTAAAATATATTATGTAATGAAATGTATTGGAAAAGTAAATGTAAGGGAAATGATGAAATATTGTAAGAATAGGTTGTAAAGATTTAAGAGTAGGTTATGGGTAGTTGTACTTGATGAATAGTTGATTACAAATAAAAAAATAAATTAGACAATTAAAGTGTCGGTAGTAATGAAAATACGATAAAATGCTATAACTGTAAATTTTATAATCCAAAAAATTATATAACTGATATATTTGAAAATCTTATGAAATTACTAATCTAACGGTACTAATATTATATTTTTAATATATCGAGCCCCGTGACATGCTTTTTGAAGTCTGTATCCAATCGGATTCGAAATAGGTCGAAAATTTACTAATTTGATATTTTTAAGCATCCTAATATTATTACAAACCAAACTACACTCTTCACTCGTATTTTGACTTCTTGGTTTAAGAACACGGGATTATCGAATCTAAACTGCTAAGGTTTCCTAGTAATTTGTTGACTTAAGGTTTCCGGTTGACTTTCCGGTTTAGGGATTTAAGCTCAAATTTACCTTAAAAATTAGGGGTTTACCGCTAGAAATTTCATGTTTGTTTATGAAATTGGTGGATTAATCATGTTTCTGATGAGAAGGAACCAACCACTTGAAAACTAGGTTTAAAACAATCTTATCTAGCTTTAGAACCCCTAAAGTTGTTCAAAAACCTTTTTCTACAAAAGTCTTAGACTTAAGCTCAAAGCAATGCAAACATAGAAGAACATGGTTGATACATGGGCTCATGTATCAAGCCGTGTAACCCTCTAACCCCAGAAACATCGAATAACCAAATTTCCACAAAAAAAAAAAGACCAATACATGGAGTCGTGTACTAGATCGTATATCTCGCTAACCTTAAGCTCAATGTTTCCCTAAAAAACGAGGGATACACGGTCTTATGTATCATCCTGTGTACTTTACTAACCTTAAATCCAACTGGTCCACAACTAATACACAAGCCAATGTATCTGATCGTGTAAAAGAACACAACCTAATGTATTTGGTCATATAAAAGAACATGACCTATATATGTTCCCCTGCACTTTTCTAACCTCTCATAACTTTGTTAATCCTTACCTATATATATAAAACTTGACCTGATTCTTCCCTTAAGCTTAAATAACCTTTCAAGGACTTCAAAAAACATTTTAACAATACTAATACGCCATTCAAAATGTACATCAACCAGATACTTCAAGCTTAAAATACCTCACACATACATTTATTCCATTAGTAGTGCACAACTCGATACATGCGATGTGTTCTTGGTCGTGTAAAAGAACACGACTGGTTACATGGGCTACCTACCTGGCAGTGTTTTCTCATAGAATGTTTACATAGGTTCGTGAATGGCCCATGCTTTTCCTAAACTTCTTCTTTAATCTTGAACAACTTTTAATGAGATTCTTAAATAGGTACAACTAAACCTAAGCATCTTAAGAACGATATAAATTGAGCAAAATTACTTAATCTTCATCTGATATCCAGCTTCAATTGTGGATAGTTATCTGACATCAAGGTTAGAAATTGTCTTGAAAGCTCAAAACCAATTGACATGTATATAGTAAATGTGTGTTGCTTGTTAGGGTAATCTTGATAAATGGATTAAGAATTTAAACTGACTTAATTTTGTGTTAATTGATGCTTGGCCACTTACCCTAGGAAGTGGTACCCTTTGACTGAATTGCGAGCCTAATCACAACTTTGAGAGTATGGAATAGCTTAGGTATGTAGGCCCCCATGGAATGCATGATTAGGCTTGACGAGTAGTCAATATGAAAAGTTTTAGAGCAAATGGTCAATAAAGAGTAGGTACAAAGTTGCAAAGAGTTGTATAGTATTGTGGAACCTTGTATAAAATGTTACAATGGGTCGTGCTCATTGATAGTAGCCTATGAGGAGATGACATGGACAAGACTATATCTTTTTTTTTTCCTTGTAAGTTTTAGGAATTATTAAACCCCCATCTTGGGTACGTGATCTGCTGAGGGAACCCTACTACTTTTGCTTGGCAAGAGTAATAAGAGCTCTTGTGTGTGTTGGCATTTCTGGGATGCTAATAATACCTTGTTTGTGGATTTTAAAAATAATAACTTATTATGTGGTTGTTGTATTAGAATAGAAACATGTGACATGCATGCGTGTGGTTGTTTTACTATGTATTAGGCTTTGCAACTCATTCTTTAACATTTTGGGTTCTAATTATTACTATTGGGATGCAAATTTCAAGGGTTATTCCAAGTAGATAACGTAGTATATATTAATTAAATATGTAATTCAAAAAGGGCTTTGATGTAAATTTATTATTTTGTATAGTTAGATGACTGTATTTAATAACTATTAACTATTTTATTATGAAATGGACCTCTATTTCCCAATGCCATCGACCTAAATTATTTTCTTTTGATAGGCCTTGTAAGCAATATTTACAAATAAGTATTTTGTAAAATTCATTTCCCAACCAAGTTAAATTGTATAGGTTCTAATAACCACGATTCATTGAAAAATAAATAGCACTCTATTGGAATTTTTACAAAAATTAATAGTGATTTCTCAATTTGAAACTTAATTAGAAACCCACTTAGTAAAAATATGTCTTACACGTATTTCTCGAAGGTGATATGTGTGGTGTAACTGTCATGTCTTGTGCACTTGGAACAGGGCTGTTATAGAAATAGTTGATGCAATAGCTCCTATGAGAGTGCAACGTATGTGCATATGCGATCGTGTATGATCTTAACATGTAAAAGAAGTCAAGTCATCTCAATGCACACACATGCCTTCCTGCCTATATTTTGAATTTATGCTTGGTCAACAAGCTAGAAAATCCACAAGATTAGACTAGATTAACCCTGGAGATTGCCCAAAAAGTTACGCCCCTAAGGCACTTGGCCTTAGAGCACCTATTTGGAACACTTGCTAACTTAGGAAAATGTCACTCTCTTAACTTGTTAGCCTTAGAGTTCACCATTTCGAGTATTTGGCCTTAGAACACTAACTTGGAAAATGCAATCCTTTATAGAAATG
Organism: Combretum micranthum; assembly: GCA_024138025.1. Classification (NCBI taxonomy): domain Eukaryota; kingdom Viridiplantae; phylum Streptophyta; class Magnoliopsida; order Myrtales; family Combretaceae; genus Combretum; species Combretum micranthum. The sequence goes on along the minus strand of JAMXBD010002109.1, from coordinate 117,636 downwards.
CAATTCCCTTGACTCTTACAAGTGCCCCAAACTACCTCGAGCCATGTTTTCTATTGTTCACTAGGGTGGAAGTCAATCTCCTTCCATTGGTACACATATGGACCTAAACCGAGGTCCTCCTACTTTGATAAGAACAACTTCTCAATCCCTCATATCTCCTTAGAGAAGCTCTAAACCTCCTTAAGGGTGCTCCAAAGAAATTGCTCTTTATCTACCCAACCACTTTCTTCGGATGATCACCTCCACCACCTTGAATCCAAGTCAGTTGTCATTGGGAATGTGCCATGTAATTAAGAATATTCCATGGACCCCCATTTTTGTATGATCATTGCCTATAAAATGAAACTTAATGCCACAAGGCAAGTGGCTTTACTGGTATTATGAACCCTTAGATTTTACAATAACCTTATGAGTGGAACCTTATAGTCAATATCAGAATTAGGACCTTAAAGTCAAATCGAGTCAATTCTAAACCCTAAAAATCCTAGATTCGACCATACAGTTTCTAAAACCCTAAAATATCAAATGAGTTAGAAAAATAGTACAAATCCGAGACATAAGTCGAAGACAAGGTATATACCCTAAAATGTTAAGTTTTCTCAAAACCTTTAATCATCTCAAGGTTTTTATATATCAATTTTTGTATTCGATTACAGATACATAAATCAAGATAAAATATTCTAACAAACAATTACACTAGAATAAACATTAAGATATTCATATAATATCTGGTAAAATTTTATTGCATATAAAAATGTCAATTATAGCCTTTATACGTGTATTTTTATCTCTATAGTAATTAAATTGCTTTTCTACTATTTATTACTATTCACATCAATCATCTTTTTCGTTACACTATAACACCCTATTTTCTTACAATATCTTATACTTATACATATTAATCATCATACATTATTGCACTTTTCTTACACTTTTTCCTCTCACTCTCTGCCTTCGTCTCCAACTACTCCCTTTTTCTCTCTTTCCCTCTATTTTAATTTTCTTTTTGATTATTGACATGATAACGTGAACTTTAGGTATAGAAACCTAAGACCCAATCGTTCACTGATTAAATTCAAACTCTACGATCATCTCGAAGTAAGTAAACAGCAACTCAACCCCAATTAACTTACCAATTGAAACCGAAGTTATCAAAGAATCAATCAGAACCAACCCCAGCCAAACCTTCGATTGGAACCATAGTTATCATAAAGGAACTTGACCTTAATCAAGCTTGTCGATTAGAACCAAAGTTAGCAAAGGTTAGTTCTTCTCACAAGAACCAAAGAAAGAGCTCACCATGAGAAAACTCTCAAAAGTATATTCATTAACTTAAGATATCTTAATGATTACAATCAGATAGGTTTTTATAAACTATAACAAGGAATCTTAAAAGACATGAAAATAGATATAATTTTTATCTAAGACAGGCCGACAGCCTTTAAAACAACATAGGTAGCCTTTAAAGAAAACAAGAAAAACATAAAACTGTGGACACTCAAAGCCATTAGCTTAAACCCCGAAGGCTAGCGACATATAAATGTAAGCAAGTGGCATTGTAGATAGCTCTAATAATTTTGATTTTGTGATCTTTCAATGCTAGTAAAAGGCCGGTGGCTTATCCATCTACATCGGTGGCATACTTCTTAAAAGCTTATGGTGTTGAGCTAGTGTACATGCTCCCTGTTGAAGGCTAGCTATTCTCCATTCTAAGATAGCTGTGTAGGACTTTCTAACTTGAAACTTTGATCCTCTATGACTTGATTTGGCTAAGTCACTTTGATCTCTATTGTTCATGTGATTCTTGAAGTTCCAATAGTCTTTGAAAAATCTTATTCTTCTTTGTTGTCGCCATTTGAATCATCATCAATTATTTTTCCATCTTTAATTCCCTCACTTTTTCATCTACAAATGCCTCTTCCCTCTTCATTTTTCCCACACTTTACAATCCTTTTTCTCTCAAAACTATCTCAAATTTTCATCTTCCCCCTCCTTCATTAAGCACGCCACCCCAAGACTCCTTCCCCTCCTTGCCGAAAAACCCACGCACACATATTTCTACCTTCCCAAATTTTTTCTTTCATCTTTTTTTATGTAAAAACATTAAACCCTCTCTATATGTTTGTTTATGTTATGTGACATGTGTAGTCCTTGAATGATTTCCACAAAAATCTCCATGATGCATGATTCTAAGGAATGGAAATGCAAGACAACACATTGGGTTCATGTCACATAAAATTATGTTTATGATTATGTTATGTTAATTTATTCTTGTTTACTAACATAACTCACTATATGTAGATATGTGTATGTAAATATTTATAATCTTTAGAGTATATTACTATTAATCTAACTTGTTTTATTTATGTTCTTTACATATTTATTTACATGCTTTAGACTTATCCATTTCAAATCACAATAAGATTAGTCAGCTTATAGTCTTGAATTGGTTTATAATCAAATCCCAATAAGACTTGCATATTTCAAATCTCAAGGAGCATTGACAAAAATTTAAGACTTCCATTTTATTTAATTAATCTTGGTTTGATTTTATTTATTATGTTTCGTGATTGGATTATTTCAAGTCTTTGAGAGCTTTGATGATAAGTTAAGACTCAAATGTTTTTATTTCAATTATGTTTATATTATATTTGTGACCTTGTCAACTTTTATATTTTAAGTTCACTTTATTAGTTTTATATTCATAAGTTTAGTTTATGTTCATATACATAAGTGTTCATAGTAATGCTGTTATAATGTTAAAATAGATTCTTAAACTTTAAATATTAAAAAATTCTTTGTTGTGTAAAATATTTCTAAAATAATTTTCAATGCCTTAGAAATCCTTTGTACAAAAGAAAAATTTTAAATAAATCAATCCCCTAAAATAGCTAAAAATGTCGAAACATTGGGGTAATATTTTGAAATTTCTACAACTTGGAATTCTTGCCTTAAAAACACATGAGAACCAATGTTTGGCAAATAAGTTTTCAATGAAAATTTAAACAATGTTTACAAAATATGAGATAAAGTATGATACTTTATTTAAGCTTAAATTATCTATTTATAAGTACTAAGAAATAAAAGTTCGCTATAAATTTTGAAGTTTAGTTTTTACGAAGTTAAGTTTTCCAATTTGTCATAAAAGACTATTCGATGAAGAATTATTCTTTTGAGCAACATCACTAGAATCATACGTATATTATAAACTGCTACTAATGGGTAATGATTTTCAAGTAATATGTAATTGATATATGGAGTTTATATAAGGTAAAAATTATAAAAAGTGATAGAAATCAAATCTGGAATGGTATGGGTGTGATCCGTATGGCAGGATTCCAGGACCAAAATGATCTTAAATATTTGAAATAACCTTAGAAATGGATAGGGCATTCGAAGTAGGTAGAAATCAACTACTCATTAGTGAAAATCAGAGTTCAAGCGAGAAAGTTATGATTATTTTAAGTTAGAAACTTAGTAACAGTAAATCTACATGAAATAGAGTAAATAATATTGAAAATTGAAGTAGAACTAATATGAAATACTCATTTGGGTATTTTTTTTATTCAGGTGACGGGGATACCAATGTTCCATTTTCCAAGGATTATTTTGATGAAATGCTTTCAATGTGGCTGAGTAAGTTTTTCTCAACACTTTACGTATTCGTGTTTGTGCTTGTATAATAGAGCACTATAATTGGATAAAGAAAAATGGAAAGACATGTGGGTTGTTATGGGATTATACTAGTGTTTCACTATGGTAGTGAATGAATATTTAAGTATATCGGAACTTGAATTATTGATTAACACTCTTGTTTCTTTATTATGTTGGTATGTGTTTATTTATTGAATGGTTGCTTTTAAATGGATATTTAATATGATTGGAGCGAATTAATAAATTGGTTGTGCATGGAATATTGCTGAGTCATATCATTTATTACTACTCCTACGTGGGATCAAAAGGCAAGGTACCTAACTCAGCATGAGAAACTAAGTCATTCAGGGAATATGACCTCTTAGAGAGCTATGCCGAATCGATCACTTTGGGCATGTAGCCAAGAACTAGTAGTAGTGGTTAATCAAAACCCAATAGAGTTAGATAGTCGGAAGGACCATAAATCTATTTTGCATATAGATTCGAGTAATCATATGGATGGTGTATCACATATGTTTGATTGACAAACTTGCTTATTATCTTTTTATGAGTATATGATGCAGGAATTTATCTCATTAATCTAGATGTGCTTATACCCCAATAGATTTATGTTGTACAAAGAACATTTGTGACTCTACCTCGAGGAATCTTCCCTCAAGTACTTGCCATTTTGCATAAGGGAGTTTTTTATAGAAGTTTACTAGAAGATTTTGGGAAGTGGACTTCTATAAAAATCTCTTTATTAATCAATAGTAGATTAGAGTAAAGGTACCTAATTTCTTAGAAAGACTTAGTGTTATGTAATATTTAAGATTTGGCGGAGGTATGTCCCTATAAATTGTAAGACTTTGATCTTTACATTATGAAGTTAAGTTTAGTAATTTCTTCTATGCTACCTACATTGCTATCTTCTTAAATTGCATGACTCCATTGAAGTCTCCTATTATCGTGAAGTATGCCTTACACATAATATCAAAGCTTTTATTTGACTAAAGTAGTCATTCTTAGGCTTTAATATTATGTGCGGTGGACTGCCACGTTTAGAGTACACTTTGGGGCATGAGAGGTATATTATCTTACTCACATTCTTCATTTACATACTTGCTTGCTCTCTTGACCTACTATTGACTTAACCATTAAAATAGCTGCACCAGGCCACCTCCCAATCCACCACTAACCAAGTTTTCACATTGCAAGTCCTTGAATCTCTATTAGCAATTTTCCATCTAGAACACCATGTAAACTTGATCAAAATTCAACACAAAACGTAAATGCATGTTTAGAAATTAAAAAAAAAAAAAATAAGAGGGGTGCATATCAACTTACTTGATTAGAATCGAAAGTGGGCAATAGATTATTGCGAAACCAAGTGAAAATTGCACAACCTGATCTCTTAATGTCGTAACATCTCATTTTGGTGGATGCTGATTGATAGAAATGGGGCAAAAATCTGCATCAAATTTATCAAAATTATGAAAGTGGGCAAAAACAATTTAGGGTCAAAGATATGGCTTATGAAAATTGGGGGAATTTAGACTATCAAATGAAGAAGAAGGGGATCGTTGTGCATGTATAGCTTGTCAAACTAGTCTCTTCAAAAAACAAGATCAACACAATTGCAGTGATCTCGTCTCTTCGATAGATAAGGTATGTCTAACTGCAATGACCTTATCTCTTAAAAAAATGAGTTTTATGTAATCTAGACTCTTTTATCCAAGGGACAAGTTCTAATTATCTATTTTTTGAATTATTTTGATTTAAATGGCATTTTTATAATATTTTATTAAAACACTATTTTTTTTTCCTTTTTTTTTCATATATGTTCCACGTTTTTTATTAACTTTCCAAGTGATTGAAAAATAATAACCCATGCCATATCCTTTGAAACTAAATTCTATTTAAATTTATCTTATGATCTCCACTAATGTCCGAAACCCTATCCCTCAGTGCTAATAGATTCAGAGGCCTAAAGGTGGGAATGAACAATATTAGGAGGTATGTCTCAAGACAACATTGACAATCGTAACTCCTTAATCCCCACTATTACGCTAGACAATCTTCAACTCGTTGACAGATGTTCAAGAAAACGTCTAGCACATTGTCCAGACATTCCGAAATTTCCTTTTTCCTTTTTTTTTTTTTTTTCCAAATAATGATTAGCACATTCATTAATAATCCAAAATTTACCGTTTGGAAAAAGAGAGAGAGAGAGAGAAAGTGCTGATATTTCAGCGGGAAAAAAAAAAAAGAAAAAAATTTTTTAAACCTATGTTTACCATAGCTATGGATTCATTCGTTATTGATCTTTTTTAAGGAAAATGTTGAAGGGCACATAAGTTATTACATGGAAAAATTATTTGAATAAGCAAATCGCCTTTGCAAATCCCTAGATAAGAATAAGGCCAGTTAGGTGGTTTTTGAGATTGATGGTGACGATTTGAGCTATGAATACCTTGCTTCGTTATGTGTAAAGGTGCAGTATTCTCCTTGGAGTAACAGTCATATAAGTTCTTTTCTTGGAGAGCCTATCGATGAATCTCTAAACTTAAGCAAAAGGAAAGAGATCATAGCATAATACAATAGTTTACAGGAAGATATATCGCCAACCAAACTTATGCTAAAATTCCATACACTTTGTCCGAACGAAGAAAAGGGAACGAAGAAAAGGGAAATAGGGGTTGCGATGAAGTCCAATAGCTTCAAGATGATAGTATGGGTAAATCACATTGACCTTGATTTTAAGGTGAGGGAGAGATTGAAGAAACAACTACAAATAAGCGATATGGACCCTACCAGTCTTGGCAAGAATATTTTGGGAACTCTGGCAGGAAAGCTCATTGAGGAAATAATAAATGCCAAGGACAAGGCCAAGCAGTACAAGATCCTCCTCGAACGGATGGAACCAACCGTGAAGTCACTTCCCCCTATGCTTAAAGCAATAGAGGAATATGACCGGATATTGAACCATCCCGATGAGCAAGAAAATGAGAGGTTGAGGAAAATACTGGAAGATGGCATAATTTTAATTCAAAAGTGTGGTGAAAAGGTTCGTTGGTGGAATTGCTGGTACAAAAAACCAAAATATGCAGACCAACTTAAGCAATTGGAGCAGTCTGTAAAGAATTTCACACAGACAATTATGCTAGTGCAACAGAGAAGAGATATGTTGGAATTGATTATGCAAATTAAAAGTTTGCATCCAGAAATCTATGCAGGCAAAGAAAATAGTGGAATTGTAGGTTCTTGTGCAGTTCCTGAAGCACCAAAATTTGTTGTTGGGGTAGAAGGGCATTTGATAAAGTTGAAGATGCAGTTACTTGATGATCAGACATCAAAGTGCCTATTGACTGCTGCTGGAGGATGTGGGAAAACCACTCTGGCAACGAAGCTTTGTCATGATGAAGCAATTAAGTGTACTGTTTCCTAAATTTAGCCCAAAATTTAATTGGTCAATATGTTTTCCATTTATTTGCCTAAAGGCGGTTATTCTATTTCGGCTCTAACATAGGGTATTTTGCAGCGTGGTTCAATGATAATATCTTCTTTTTCTATGTTTCAAGAACGCCAAACTTGAAGACTATGGTACAGAAGATATTTCAGTACAAGAAGCAGCACATTCCTGAGTTCCAAAGCGATGACGACGCTATAAGTCAATTGGGGAAACTGTTGCAAAACATAGAAAGACCTGTATTGCTGGTATTAGATGATGTTTGGTTTGAATCGAAAGACCTAATTGATCACTTCCATATGGAAATAAAAGATTACAAGATTCTGGTGACATCGAGATTCGTGCTTCCGAGATTTCATTTTACATATCACTTGTCAACACTGAATGACAAGGATGCCAAAACGCTGTTTCTGCATGCAGTATCCTCAGAAGATAAGAACTTCTACGTGGCTGATGATCTCGTCGACAAGGCATAAACCAAAAAACCTATGTGCACTTATTTCAATTTCTAATGTTGTTCATAGATACTATACCTTTGAGCGTGACTAGATATGGCCCCCTTTCTTTGTCCTTGTGCATATTGTTAAATACTATTAATGTGTTTTCTTGCAGGTGATAGAAGCTTGCAAGAGTTTGCCTTTGGCACTTAAGGTAGTTGGACGGTCACTATGTGGACAGCCGGAAGCAGTTTGGAGAGAGAGATTGCTAGAATGGTCTCATGGTCTCGTTATATCAGATTTTGATGGCGAAATTCTAACATGCCTCAAAACAGTTTTGATACACTTGACACTAAGATGAAGGATTGTTTTATGGATCTCAGTTTATTTCCCGTAGATCAAAAGATATCTGCCCAAGCTCTGATTGATATGTGGAAAGAAGTGTATGAGATGGATGAAGATGGTGTCATTGCGATGGTTAAGATTTATGATCTCTGTAATAGAAATTTGGCTAGTCTCACAATCACAAGGGTAGAGTGGCATTTTCTTGGCTAACATGTATTCAAGCATTGTTCCATTGGTTTCTAGTCTTCCAATTTGCCATACAGTCATCTCTTTTATGCTTATTGGAACTTTCGTTATGGTATATGATCTTGCTAAGATATGTCACTGGGAGTGATGAGTGGTGGAGATGAACCAATATAAATGTGACTGTGCAAGACCATGAATTACAGTTGAAAATCGTAAATGTCTCATTTCTATTTGGTCTCTTGTTCACCGCTGTATCACTCCACCGAGTCGTATTCTTTCATATTGTAAGTTTTTTAACTTGACAAGGTCAATCTTTTCATAGTGTTCTTCTGACTGTTTCTAGTGAAAAGAACAATGAGTTTGATAACTGCTACTTTGGGGACTTTGTGATGCAACACGATCTTCTAAGACAGATAGCTATATATCAAAGTCGTTTGGATCAAATTGAGGTTAGGAAAAGGCTTCTCATAAGCATTACTGGCGATAGCTTCCTGAACTGGTGGAAGGAACACGGCCATAAGCTCTTCACTGCTCGCCTGCTGTCTATCTCCACCGGTATGTCTATCTGCTTCTTTTATTCTGTCCCAAACCTACAAACACATTTTTGAACTCAAAACAAGTTGATTGGAAATTAAATCAATTTAACAAAACATTCATGCAGATGAGATGTTCTCATCCAAATGGATGATGACCATGCAAGCACCTGACGTGGAGGTTATTGTACTAAACTTTCGGTCCAGGAATTATATATTCCCTCGCTTCATAGAGGAAATGAAGAAAGTGAAGGCTCTGATAGCAACCAACTGTGGATACTATCCAACTGAATTGAGCGATTTCCAAGTCTTTGCGTCATTGCCTTCTTTAAAGAGAATCAGGCTAGAGAAAGTTTCCTTTCCTTATCCAAGAAAATCCAGCTTCCAGTATAAAACTGTGCGAAGAACATTGGTACTATGTAGGTTTGAAAGGGAATTCAAGAACTTTGATATTGCTACTGCTTTTCCAAATCTAGCAGAGTTTAATATCGATTACAGCAGTGATTTGGTGGGCATACCGCCTGGTCTTTGTAAAATTCTCACCCTGAGGAAGCTCAGACTCACAAATTGTCCTAGCTTGAGAGAACTTCCTGAGGAAATAGGAATGTTAACCAACTTGGAAGAGTTGAGACTCAGTTCTTGTACAAATTTGGAAATGTTGCCTGCCTCGTTTGGAAATCTCCAAAATCTAAGGTTCCTTGATCTCTGATTGCTTAAACATTTGTGAAATGCCGAGCACCATTGGTAATCTTCATCACTTGAGGATACTCTACATGAAAAAATGCTTGAGGTTGATGGAGCTACCACCATCTACTAGGAACCTAAAGAACTTGAAAGTGATCTGTGACAAAGAGCGAGCTGCCCTTTGGAGACCATTCCAGCATATTATTGTAAATTTTAAAATAGTTATACAGGTTGAAGAAATTAACCTAGATTGGCTCTAGAATCATAGTTATCCACGTTGTCACATGCAACAGATTGTTAATCTTCTTATCTTGCATATATAATGGAGAATGGGAAGTTACTTATTTAGTGTCATTTCACCACATCTTTTACTCAATGAATCAAACAAGATTATTACATTCCTAAATAGGAGCAAATGAATTATAATGTTCAAATGAAGATTCAAACATGTGCTTCTGCTTATATATTACAGTGTTCTTACCTTACGACCTTATGTGAACTCAATTTATAGGCCAATTGAGGTCGACAATCATGGCAAGCTTGATTTATAGACCCTCTTGAAAATCCATGAGTTTTTTCGTTCTTTGTTTATTCGCATCGACTCATTGGTTTTCCATCTTAATCATCATTAGGTTCAATTTTTAGAAGCAATCTTAGCGTTGATTTGACAAGAGAAATCAAAATTAAAAGGAGTGGACTGGAATGGGGCTATAACGTGTTTAGCTCGATCTCTAAAACAGGGATATCTCCTTCATCCTCTGAAAACGGGGATTGTAGTTGGAGGAAAACATTTCTAAAGGAGTTTTACGGCACGCTGGCTGATCACAAGTATCCAGTAGAGTAGAATACTAAAAGGCATCAAAATTTTACAAAATAGCAGCTCTGAAACATGTTCATATGTGGATGTTTAGAATATGCTAGAAAACATCATGTGAATCCATAATAAGAAAAAGAAAAGCAACACTTAAATACATATATTGAATTCAACCCAATCAAACATACAATACAGCTTAGTAATTAATTACTAAAAAACTGCTTATAATTCAGAACTTCTCTCCAAGATGGTCTAGATCATGCTAAAAGCAACATTTACTTACGTTTATCTGCCCCCATTTAACCAGACCAAACTATTTCTTCTTCGACAATTTTCACCTCAGATTGGTCAGATGCAGCTTATACTCGTCCCACAATTTGGCTTTTGATTTATGGCAAGTAACCTTATTTAGACTTCTTAATTTCTTTACTGATGGTGGTAGCTTAGAGAAATTTAACCTTCCCTCCATGCGGAACTCCTCTAGTTTGGACAACTCACCAATCTGATCTGGCAATTCTCTGATCCCAATACAATCTGATATGTCAAGAAACTTCATTGATTGGATTTTATCAATAGATTCAGGTAGCTCTTTTAATGCCGTACATGAATTCAACCTTAATATTTCTAGATTGGGCAATCCAATACTTTCAGGAAGCTCACAAAGGTCAGGACAACTGATGATGATAAGTTTCCTTAAGTGCTCAAGATTGCAAAATCCAACCGGCAATTTCACCAAGTTCTTGCAATAGGCAACACTGACCTCCACCAAATTTGGCATTGCAGCATCAAAGAGTAGCACCTCCTTGCTAATAGTACACATAAAAAGAGAGATTTTCAGTAGATTATTTAGTTGTATATTCTCCATCTGCAGGAAAGGGATACTAATACGTTCTAGCCTAATCCTCTTTAAACTTGACAATGAACCAAGAAGGTGAAAGTTAGTCAACTTGGCAGGGAATAAACTATTGTTGACCACAACCAGTGTCTTGAGCTTAGTCATTCTTCGTATGAACTCAGGTAAAGTATAATTATTTGTTCGAAAGTGGAGAACAACTACTTCAGCTGCACGGGCATCCAAATCTGGCCATTCTGATGAGAATATTTCATCTGCAAAGAGTATTATTCACAAGGTTATATAGCTAACAAAAACTAAACAAATTAAGATAGTTCTACAGATATCAATTAACCTGTGGAAATAGATACAAGATTGGCATTGACAGGCTGCTCCTTTTGCTCAATCCACCACTTTGGGAATGTGTTTCCACGGATGTACAGCATCACCCTTTTCATCTGTTCAATTGATTCTTTGCTGCTTTCGTGAATGGTTAGCAGTCTGAGAAGATCATGTTGTGTAACAGTATCATTTTCATACCCTTTATCTTTGCATCTCCATCAGTACTGAGAAATAGAAGCAAGAGTTCTGTTGTTAATACTATTTCATCCGAAAATATCTTATTATAAAAATAAATGCAAATAGAGTTATTTTCCATAGCTAAATCGCCCTATGATTAGATCCCAAAACCAGGAAAGTAACATAAATCCTTAAACATATAGATGGACCAGTGAGTGTCACCACCAGAGACATAGCTTACCGGGTAATGACAAGATCAATTAAGCTCCTGTTGGACAGTTCATGGAGAATGCGCATGGCATGCACACCATTAAAATCCAGATTCATACACTCCGCCCACATATCAATAAGGGCACATGCCTGAATGACATGGTCTTCAGGAAATGATCCCAAATCCATGAAACAGTCCTTAGTTTGAGATCCACTATTGAAATTAACCAAACTTTTGTGAAGACAATTGAAGATCTCTTTATCTGAATCCAAAATGGAAACTCCACTATCCCAATTAAGCAGCCTACTTTCCCAAACATCTGCATCTTGCCCACGGAGTGACTTGCCAACGACTGTAAGTGCTAGAGGCAATCTTTTACAACGCCTCACTATCTGCATTAAGAATTTACAATGATCATAAAGGTAATCTCCAAAAAATATCTAAATCCATATGATGAACCTCTTTAGTTGTTGTTCCGGGTAAAATATGGGATTATATGAGTAGCAAAAATTTCCTTAATAAATAGAAGGGTCTACGTGTAAGCACATATCTAGATGCATAAATTACCTCATCAATGGTCTTATCGGGTGGCGAACGACTGGGGCCACCCATCGGCTTTGCTGCTTCGAGAAGAAGATGCCTTGCATCTTTAAAACTTAAGGGTTCTAAACAAATTGGAGAACCAAAACCTGGGAATTTGGATCTTGAAGTTACCAGCATCTTGTAATTTTGTGCATTGTGAATAACAAATTTTTCTAGCAGTGACATTGTTTTAGATGGCTCCCATGAGGATGTCTCTAATTCAGACCATACGTCATCCAAGACCAGCAATATTGGTTTTATACCAATTTCACTTACCAGGTTTGCAAATGCACTGAATGCATCATCTTCAGTTCGGATGTTAGAAACATCCATATTTTTAAGCCGACACATTTTCTGTATGGTGAGAACTGGATCGAATGACTCTGATGCAGTAAAGAAGAAGGAATTTTCCCCAAATTTTTCTGTCACGAGAAAATCACACATAAGTGGAGTCAGATGTTTCTCCAACGTATGTAATTTACCCATAACAAATAAATATTTTTATGTACTACCTTTAATCTTTTCATCATGAAATATCTTTCTAGCCAAAGTGGTCTTTCCAACCCCAGCAGTGCCAGAAATCACAATCACAAGATCTCCATCATCAAGCAACCCTGACCTCACTTTCTTGTACTGCTCATCCATCCCAATCACAAAATCAGGTGCTTTAGGCTCTACATATATGTCACTAGCGTCTGCATTCACAACTCCAACACCTGGATTTCCTATTCGTTCAAGCAGCATCTTCACAATACTTTTCAGCTCCTTCACATCAACAGAAACCTCCTTAAGATCCCTCGCGATGATGGGCGTCCCTATGGTAAGAATACTACTCTTGATCTCATTATCTAACTTGATCAATTCCTCTGTACAATCTTTCTTTCCTTTGAAGTTGAATCTACCTACTCTGGAGCATCTGACTACAATGGTCTTTCCTTGATGAAGGAGTTCATGAAACCGTTTGAGTTCCTCTGGAGGACGATCTAATATTCGGTCAAATTTGGCCATTTCATTGAACAATGGCTCTATAGCTTCGCATGTGGATTTGAGTGCTTTAAACTGTGAACCAAACATTCTAGCTTTCTTTATATGTTCCCTAATGGCATTATAGAGTTCGGCGAAAGCAACGCCTAATAAAGCTCCTGTGACGTCGACCATCGGAGAGATCACTATTTTTCTTTATCAGTTACCTGTAATTATCTGGGTATTTGATTTTGAAGTCTCAATAAGAGCGTTTTCAGAATGAAAGAGGAGGTGGGTGCTCGGCTTGAAAATGAGCGAGTGGTCGGTTTTTATTCTAACAAAGGAAGTTTTCTAGGAAGTTTCATTGCAAGAGATTGGAAAGAAGGTAGAAGCTGCTAATTTCAATTCACGTTGACCGCTAAGAAGACTTAAGAGTTAAGATTAGCTATCTGCTTCATCATACTGCTCCATCGAGCGACAACAGGCTGGTGGTTTCGATGAGCACGGCAACTTCTTCTTCTTTCTTTTTTTTTTTTTTTTTCTTTTTTTCCTTCCTTCTTCACATAAAGGAAGGATCAGGTTCCATCATCGTTTTTTTGCGGTCCGGACCTGTCATTGGAGCAACCGGCAGTAGCCGGTAAAACAAGATTGTATGTACCCTTAAATTTCCATCTCCAGCGAAATTCTTTTCAGTGTGCAAACATTTTCCGTAGAAAAGGTAAACTAGGATACCTACGTGGAAATGGAAATGTTAGCCCCTGCAAAATAGGAAAAAAAATCCAAACAAAAATAAAATAAAAGCAATTAAATTTAACGTCCACGTTAATTCTATGCAAAGATTTTTTTAATGACCAATATATTTTTATAATATATAATTTTTAAAGTCTTCTCAGTATCGTATTCTTTCAAATTTTTTAAACTTTTCTCATTATACCTTCTCAAATAAACTTCTTAACATAACATTTATTCCCTATTTACTATTTCATTTCTTTTATCTAGGAAAAAGAATTTTTTTTTGAAAAAAATGAGGACTGTTATACAAAAAATTATGGAAAAAAATAATAAATTTAATGATGACATTTTTTTGTTAAATGGTTTCATTTTCCCCAAAAAAAAATCATTAGAATAAAAAAAACACTATATAGTGTACCTTTTTAAAAAGAATCTATTTAAGAATAGCATCTTTTGCTTATAATATCATCTATTCTATTTATAACTTGTCTATTATAATCTATTCTATAATTTTTGAAGCCTTATATGCTATTATACATTTTCATTTTAATTTTAGTAAGAATCGATCACGTGACTAATGGGGATCATGTGTCAAAGCCTTATCAACTAAGCCAACATCTGCTAGTAATTTTTTTAAGTTTTACCTCTTTAATTACATTTCACTTTATTTGATATTACACTATTTCATTTAATATTTTAAAACCTTCTTCAAGAGGTGTCTTTTCAAAACTTAACTATAGTTATTACTAGGGGTGTGCACGGTATGGTTCGGTATGGTTTGCATCTCGAATCGAATAGCACCATATTTTATGGTTCGGTTTTTATTTTAAATTTGAACCTAACCATATGCTTTGGTTCATAATTTTTTTGAACCGAAAAAAAAAGGTTCGATACTGTTCAGTTTGCGGTTTGAATCTTTTTTATTCATAAAATAAAAAATATATTTTATCAAAAAACTTCCATTACATATTTTTGATCAATAATGTAAATAAAACAACAATATTTTAAATTAATTATTTACCAAATAAACACATAAAACTTATAGAAAGAAAGGATTTTATCAATTATAAAATTACAATTGTGACCAGTCTAATTTTTTGAAAATATCTTGAACAATAATGGTATACTAAACTTTATCCCAATATAAGACATAAAATTTAATTCATTGTATGCTTTTAACTAACATATTACTAATTATATAAATCAATAAGTGACTAAATAATAAAATTAGATTAATTAGTAAGACAAATATAAAAAAAAAATATAGGAGTTAGAATACTAGAGGCTAAAATCTAAAATTTATCTTATTTGTAGACAACATAACAATTAAAACATATTATGAAAAATCTAATTTTATTCTAATGAATGATACATATCTAAGTCACAAATCTTAAAAACAATTAATGTTTTTTAAAATTAATTGCTTTTAAGATTTATGACTTAAATATGTATCATTCACAAAACAATTAAGAGTAAAAATAATATATTTAATTTTATTTTAATATATAAAATGGTTAGGTTCGGTTTGAACTATACGGTTCGGTTTATAGTCTCGAACCGAACCGCGAACTGTTTACTCTTCATCGAACCGAACGCAAACCAAACCATTTAAAAAAGAACCAAAATTTCGGTTCGATTCTGTCCGGTAGGGTTTGGTTCACAGTTCGATTGGTTTTTTTGTACAGTCCTAGTTATTACCTTTTCCTTTTCCCATCATTTAAGAATTCTATATTTTTTAAAATTATCAATACTCCTATAAATATACACCAATATTTTTTTTATCTTAACTTTTCTCAAAAATGGTATCAAGAACTTCCATTAATATTTTTGTAATTTTATTCCTTTATATATATACTAGGAAATGACATACCTGCGTTACGGGTGTAAAAATTAAATTAGAAGAAAGAAATTAAAAAATAAACTTTTATGATAAACAATATAGATGAAGTTAACTATATGCAAGATCGGTAGATAAAAAAAGAAACTAAAAATAATGCATAAATTGTATAAAAATACACAAAAAAAAAATCAAACGATTAATTAATAACACTCGACTATATTTCATATATTTATAACAAAATTCATAACACATTAATTCTAATTACTATTAATTTGCTTCATGGAAGATGTGGTGACAAAACAAATAAGGAGACATTAATAGGAAATTTATTTAACCAAAAAATACCTTTATATATACATTTAAATAACTTGATAATTAACCTAATAATTTCTAGCACCCGATTAGAGAACAATGCCAATATTACTGGAGCAAGTCCTCGGCAACTCCACAAATCTCTGTGAACACATAGAATTTAGTAATAGATTTGTAAACTGAAATTTTAAGATTGAAAAAACCTTTCTCGTCTCACTCTAACTAACCACACAGATGTTGTTGTTTTAAAAGTATCTCATTCATTTATTCTTCTTTAAAATAGAAAAGAAACACTTATTAAGTGAATCTTACCTTTAAAGAAATCACTATACCTCTAATACTTTTCCTACCAAACATTTGCAGCACATGAATGTGAAATCTATAATTGATGACATTTAAAAGGAAACCTAGTATTGATGATATTTAAAGGACACAAAAAGCTACAACAATAAATTTCCCAAATATTTAATAGTCTGCTATACAACAATTAGACATTAGATGAGATTTTGAGTGTATATAACTTTTTTTTGGCAACAATGGAAAAATTTATCAGAATGGATAGATAAAAGTGAACTTAATACTTTTTTGAAAGACTTTAAATAAAAAAATTCATATTTGTATGGAAAAAATCACCAAACGACAATTACAACCAATAGAAAAGGAATCTCTATGGACATTATAAAAATTAACAACCTCACCCAAATAAATAAATAAATTCAAGAAAAACTAATTGACTCTAACTAAAACAACAATAATTTATTTTCCCTGTTCAATAAGACTAGTTCATGAATAGAGGTATAGAAATCTTCTATACCATAACAACATTTGTTATGTTGATTTTGTGTAATGCAAGTACTTAATCCAAAACACATTACAAAACATCAAAACAAAGCACTTAAAAAAAAACAATAAACAAATACGCAATTGAAAATAAATTCCAAAAATTTATCTAATGTTACACTATTTCATTTAATATTTTAAAAAATTACCTCTTTAAACCTTCTTCAAGATGTGTCTTTTCAAAACTTACCTATAGTTATTACCTTTTCATTTTCCCATCATTTTGAGAATTCTACATTTTTTGAAATTATGAATACTCCTATAAATATATACCAATTTTTTTTTGTTTTAACTTTTCTCAAAAAATGGTATGAAGAAATTCCATTCATACTTTTTGTAATGATATTCCTTTATATATATACACTAGTGCTTCTTAAATATACACTAGCGAATGTTGTATCCATAGTGTGCATGCAATAAAATCCTAAAATTTTATCATAAAAATAAAATATTTTTATATATGGAATGAATTTTTTATTATAAACTCCAATTCAAACTTTTGAAAGTGGAAAAAAAAAAGAGGAGTGGTTATTTTCTAAAAAAAATTGTAAATTTTTTTCAGTTATATGGAGGGAGTAGTTTTAATTTTAAAAATAAAATAAATTCAAATAAAATAAATCTAAAGACACCAAATTGGTGCTCTTTAATAATATAGATTAAGTTTTCAAATATTTACATTTTATTTTTTCCTTTCATATGGCACCAATAAACACCGCTTTTCAATATATTAGTTTGCTTTGTAACTTTTCAATGGAATACTTAAATATATCACATCCTTTCTGTAAGGACCTGACTTACCCTACAAAGATTAGGAAAAGTCAAATCCCTTAGTCACGTATAATACTTCAAGTATTATACGCACACACCTTCTAAAAGCATTTTTTTATCGTGAACATTGCTACTAAATTTTAAATTCATGAAATCATAAAATTAATTTCTTCAAGCAACTAGATTTAACTACAGAAAATCGACTTTATAAAAGAACAACATATTCTACTCATGAGTAGATCAACTTTCAAAATCAAAACCATACCATCAGCTATCTCAAATACCTTTTATGATGGTAAACAAGCTTTAAAGCTTAATATACAAATCCCGGCTCCACTAGGCCCTCAAAAGAAAATACAACTTTTATAAATAAATCCAGCTCTTAAATAGATAAATGAAAGAAAACAAAACCAACCAATGATCCTAATCCACTCCACTCTTCCTTTCATTTATCTAGGATCGCCCATACTCGGGTCGTTCATAATTATCACCCGCATCATCATCAACACATTCATCCTCATCCCCAATCATTAATACCTAGAAAAATGACAATAGCAACAATAATAAGCCAAAGCTCTGTACACAATGACACGAGCACACACGGAGTGATACACAAGCTTAACTAAATGCAATGTAGCAACAACATGCTATTATCTTTACTTCAAGTTAAACAAATCAACACTGGAGCACTCACACTTCGAAATAAGCCTCTAAATCTGAAGGTCCTAAGTGATCGCAGCTACTCAGGGAATTAATATAAGCAGTCCGAATATTTATATATCTGATATATCTTTATAAAAAAAAAAAGTAATCTCATCTAGGGTTTGCAGCCGTTACTCAACTTTACTTAACTTAATCCATAATATCACCTAGTTCAATTGTCCCCATAAAACTGAACTAAATCATATTAAATCATTTTAAGAAAAAGCAAAAGTACATCAATATCATACACCCTATTGATAATTCGTTGAGCCACATATGAATGTCATTACATCATAACAATGGTGGCCTAAGTGCCTAAACTACCGTAGCCTGCTCGAGACAAGGTCGTCACTCCCAAGACTGGATTCAACGTGCACAACCAATACTCACCAATTATTAAGCTGTCTTTAAGTTTTTAATTCATTTTGTATATCTATCTTAGCATACAACACGTAAATTACTACATACTTTATTAATTTGGAATCCAAATAGAAACAGAAGTAGGCCAAATTCCATCTCAAGAGATAAACCAAGTATCCATATATATGTTCAATAATTAAACTCATATAAGCAATTTAATTTATTATCCCGTTTATCAAACTTATTTTATTACCCTATTTGATCATACACTAAATAAAAACTCTGCATGGCTACGAAGATCGCCTTGGCAGATCTAGACAATTTTCCTTTGTTTGTCAAAGTATTTCTTTTTACTTTGTTTATGGTCTCTTATTACAAAAGCATTACCAAAATATTCATCTTCAAAAAGACTCATATTATTCAACAAACAAATATTTGAAACAATAAATCCCCCTTATTATTCATAGATTATCATAAGATATTAATTTAAGCTAATTATTATCTATTAAGCCTATTTTAACTTAATCATAGCTAAGTTGATTAAACTTAATCATTTTAATTCATTTTAGTTCATTAAAGTTCATTAAACCAAGCTGAACTTAAGTTCTTTACATAAGTTCATGTTATACTTAAGTTTTATATTAAATCTAATTAGTTACTAATCTTATTCATTCACTTAACTTAATTCTAATTATTCAAATATTAAACATATGACATTAGTTATTATTGATCTACTTTATTTTATTTCATTTAGTTTTATTATGCCAAGTTGAACATTGATTGATTAACTAAGTTCATTTTATATCTAAGACTCATATTAACTTAAGCCAATGTTGGTCTAGCTTGATTACTTAATCCAATTTTTAAGTTATACTCATTTACTTCATTAGATTATCATCAAATATCTATTATCATCTTAGTTATTTAATCATCTTATTCTAAATCAAATTCATCTTAGCTCCTTATAATTCGTTTCATATCTAACTTTTATATTAACCCAATTATTCATTGAATCTATAAATTTACTAAAATCAACCTTAATTATATCAATTAACTATTATGACACATTAACTATCATTTATCCATTTCATTTTAGCTTAAAAAGATTTGATTTATACTTAACTACGAACACTTAACTTAGTAAACAAGTTTTCAACTTTGTTAGATATAAAACAACTGCAAATGTAAACCCCTAAATTTTCGGAATCGGTTTAGCATAAAACCCTAAACCGGAAGTCAAACGGAACCCTAAAAGTCAACAAAACCCTAGTTTACCGTATCCATCTAAATCCGGCATTGCCGTTTTCTTTGGCCCTAGAAAACGAAGTTGGGGTAATTGGCTAAAATAGTTCGTAATAACCATAGGTTTTATAAAAGTTTCAGTTTCGCGAAATTCGGTGTCCTTAGAACCCGATCGACACAGTTCTCGAAAAACGTGTCCGGAAGCCCGGAATGGTAAAAATATTCCGAATACACCGTTAGACTAGTAAAAATATAAGTTTTCCAAAAATATCAGTTTCATAATTTTTCGGTAAGTAAAAATAACAGATATAGATATTATACTCGTATTTTCTTACTACCGGTACTTTAATTGTTATATCTACTTTACATTACACTATTCATTACTATTCTACACTATTCTTTTATCTCTACTTTTTCTTATACCTATTCTTACACTCTACATAACCTATAATCTTTACTTTTTACCTTTTCCATAACTTTATATCATATCTACCTTACATATTACATCTTTTATTTTCCAAAAAGTCAAAAAAATAAATCAAACTTCCCCTCTACACTATATGGCCGGCGCTACCCCCTCTCTCTTCTCCCTCAATTTGTTTTAATTTCACTTTATTTTAATCACACAAAAACCACTCCTCAAATTCCTATAAATACCCACTCATACCTTCACTTCTTTCACACCTCTTCTTCTCTAAAGTTACTCTACTAAAATTTCTCTCAAGAAGTTCTCTTTAGTTCATCTCCTTTAGGTAAAAGTTCTTCAAGAAGTTTCCATGTTCATCTACTTAGTATGAACTTAGTGTGTGTTTTCTAAAACCATAAAAGTTAAGAAAGCAACAATAGGTTCATACTTTGTTTTTGTTCATAATTATAATTCCTTATGTTCATGTTTCCTTTATATTCAATTATATATCTCTTATGTTCATTTATGTCTCTTTTATGTTCATAACTATCTATATCTATATAGCTATATATACTATTTAGAGCATAAGCTCATAATCTTGCAATTTATTTACCTTTCATGCAATTTTATTACTTCAATGCATTTTATTCCAAGTTGTTTTTAAGACTAGTCTCTAGTCTTAGACTTGTCCTCATCAAGTCAAAACAAGTTTTTCTTCCTTTCATTTTATTTCATTATGGACTAGTCTATTTCTTAGTCCCGGGAGCCTTGAAAAAGCTAAGACTCCAATACTTGACTTTATTATTTATGCTTTATGTTATTTTGTTTATTATTATCTCATAATCATGTTCATTTAGATTGTTGTCCAAAAGTTTTATTTTCTAAAGATAATCAAATAAGGAAGGCTTTTTGTCACTTAGGAATAAGTTTATGTGAAACATAAAAATATAAGATAACAAAAATAAATTCATTCATTTTCAAGTTATAAAAAATTCACTATGAATTTAGAAACTATTTTACTTAAAAAGCTACTTAAATCTTTGTTACTCTACTTGTTTTCAAAAGAAATATATTTGTTGACAAAAATGGTTCTTTTCATAAGAAAGAAAATAAGATGGATGACTAAGGAAATTTTAAGTAAAGACTTTTGTAAACAAATAGGCAAAGAAAATTTATGGTTTGAAAATAATAAAGTTATTTTTTTCAAATTACAAAAAGAAGTTAATGAGATTATAGAAATTAGTTTTCTACAAAAAAAGTCCTTAATTGTTCCACATTGTTTTATGAAGAAAACAAATTTTCATGCATGGATGATTATTTTTGAAAAATATGAGACATGAGAAAAAGAATGGGAAATATCAAGTAAAGATTTTTGCAAAACAAGTAAACAAAGGAATTTACACAAGAAAGATGAAGAAAAGCATATTTCCTAGAAAACTTCAAATATAGTATTAATGTAACTTAGAAAGTAGAAGATTTTATTTTCAAAGGTCACTTAGAAAAGATAAATGAAACCAACATAAAACGTTTTTAGAAAATAAAGAAAACAAGGTATTCATTTCAAAGAAATTCACAAAAACAATTTCCGAAAAGCTCCAACCCGACATTATTTTACCTAAGAAAAATAAATTGGACAACAAGACACTTGAGCATGCTTAAATATGAGTTATATAGTTATAAAAAGAGAATTTTTCAACTATATAGATAACTAAGTATTTATCAAACAAATTTCGATTTCTTGAACCAAAGTTGTTTTTACTTGAAAATCCGTGGTGAATTTTGTCGCTACTTTTTCGGAGCCTATATGGCATTGTTTGTTGGAAATAATTTTAGAAATGGGTAGATTTTTTCGAGTAGATAGAAATCGGTATATTATATGCGTGATTCCGAGTTAAAATGACCAAGTTATGGCCATTTTAAGTTGGAACATTCTTCTATACGAACTTTAACGTTCTTTGACATTGTTTTGTCAAAATTCAAGAAAATCATCAAGAAAAACTCATTGTGGGTATTTTCTTTGGTTAGGTGACCCCGAGAAAGGATTCCTTTACCCCAAGAACTATTACAATTAAGTGGAGTGTGTGAACGACTCATCCGCTTAGAGGAATAGACGACAATGGCATCGTGAGTTTATTTCCATTAAATGCTACACTTGTTGTGCTTGTAAATTAGTCGCACTAGAGTTAGGAAAAGATAAACCGATATGCATGTAAAATAATTCCTTGAAAGAATTCTAAGAATATCGAAGCCCGAATTGTTCTAAGTGATTGTTTTAGTTTAATATTGATTTGTGTGAAATTCCTTGATCGCCATAAAGTTGAAAATAATTATGTTATGACTTTATAAATTAATGAACTCATGCATACCACGAAGTAAGTCACATTGCATGGTTGGGTTATTATCCTTGGGTGAGAAGGATAGTAAGCTCATGTCGAAAGCAACACTTGGCGGAGATCCGAAAGCGATTGCTTGGCGGCTTAATGGAATATGCTTGGCGGTTGATCCGAAAGCAAGGTCAAATCAAGTAGATTCGAAATACTTGGCGATGAGTGCTCGCAAGTTTAAAACTTTTTATGAATGCTTGGCGATGAGTGCTCGCAAGCTTAAATTTTCTGTTATTGAAACTACTTGTTTTGAGGATAAGTATCACCAAACCCCGAATGGAGGGCGTAAATCCATTCAATATATAGTTCCCGGAAAGCTATATGCTTGTTTGCCCACGTGCTTATGCATTACATTTGTTTGATTTAATCAACTTGTTTGAATCTTGTTACAAGAAGTTATTTATGGAAATAGTTCTCACTAAGCCTATTAGCTTATACCCCAATAGATATCTTTTGCAGTTTCCGTACTTATGGTTAAGGCCACGTGGACCATGCGGGCAGGTAATCCCTTTTGAACATTAGAAATCTGGATAAAGTATAGCTTAGTAATAGCATGTTAATATGTATATAATAGATTAGTAAGCTGTCCCTAAGTTTGTAAAGTTTTTGCCATGAACAAGTAATTATTGTGATTCTTCTTTTCTTAATATGTTTTTATATCTCCTTAAGCTTCATAATTCCATATATGGTCCTCTAAAATTGTGAAAGTAAGCCTTACACTTAATATAAAAGCTTTTGGAAATGACTAAGGTTGTCATACTTAAGCTTTAATATTGAGTGTGCGGACTGTCACGTTTAGGGTACCCATTGGGGCGTGACAGCAAACAAAACATTTAGGCCTTAATACTCTTAAAATTTCCAAAAACTTAAAACAAGAAATTGTAGATCTCTTTTTAATCTTTCCTTAGCATTTTGAATCACCTAAATTCGAGTTCGTATGAAAAAGTTATAATTAAAATAGGAAATAGCATCGCAATAGGGAAATAAAGGCCAGTAGGATAAAAATAAAGGCTGGCGACATACAAGATCAAAAAATAAAATGCTGTCACGGCCCAAGGGGTACCTAAACGTAACACTCCACCACACTCAAATATTAAAGCTAAGTATGACACCCTTAGTCATTCATAGAAGTTTTGACATTAAGTGTAAGGCGTGCTCTCACAAATTTAGAGGACCATACATGGAACTATAAAGCTTAAGAAGATCTAATAACAAATTAAGAAAAGAGGATTCATAATATTCATTTGTTCATATAAATAATCTTACAAAACTTGGGGGCATTCCCCAGTCACAAATCTATTACAAGAATACTTCTTCATCTTATCCATCACTAAGCTACATCTAGAGATTCTTTAACCAAAAAAAATACGTGGCTGCAGGTCCACATGGCCTCAACCACAAATAAGTGAATGTAAAAGATATCTATAGGGGTATAAGCTAATAGGCTTAGTGAGAACTATTTCCATAAATGACTTCTTAAAACAAAATTCAAACAAGTTATTTAAGTAAACAAATGAGATGCAACATACACGTGGGCAAACAAGGCATATAGTTTTTCGGGAACTATATGTTGAATGGATTTACACCTTCCATTCGGGTTTGGTGATACGTAACCTCAAAACAAGTAGTTTTTTTTTTTTTTTTAATTATGCTTTCGATCAGTATCGCCAAGCATATTAAGTCTACTTGAATTGAGCCTTGCTTCCGAACTTTTCGCCAAGCATTTCCTTCATGTCACCAAGCAATCGCTTTTGGTTATTCCGCCAAGTGTTGCTTTCAACTTGAGCTACAATCCTTCTCACCCAAAGATAATAACCCAATGCAATATGACTCACTTCATGGTATGTATAAATCAATTTATTTATGATAGCATAACATCATTATTATCAAATTTAAGGTGATCATAGAATCTCATACAAATAAAGTGTTATACTAAAACAAACATTAAATCAATTTCGACCTCAATATTCTTAGGATCCTTTCAACAAATTATCTTACATATAACCATTTGTCTTTTCTTAATTCCAATGCGACTAGATTACAAGCACAATCAAGTAAAGCATTTTAAGGAAATAAATCATGCCATTTACAATTCTCTAAACGATGAGTTGTTCACACAATGCACTTAGTCGAAATAATCCTCAAGGTATAGGTATCCTTCTTTGGAATCACCTAGTCAAAGAAAATACCCAAAATGAGTATTTCTTGATGATTTTGTTGAATTTTAACAAAACAATTATAGAACGTTAAAGTTCATATAAAGGAGAATTCTAATTTAAAATGGCCATAACTTGTCATTTTAACTTGGAATCGCGCATATAATATATCGATTTCTACCTACTCAAAAAGATCTACCTATTTATAAAACTATTTTTATCAAACTAGATCATATAGGCTCCGAAACAGTGGTGATCAGATTCACCATGAATTTTTCTCACCCAAAAACAATTTGTTTCAATCATTCAAAATTCATTTGATAAATACTTAGTTATCTATATAGTTGAAAAATTATCTTTTTATAGCTACTTAGCTCATATTTTATTTATGTTCAATTGTTTGTTGTCCAATCATGTTTCTTGAGTAAAACAATGTCAATTAAGAGTTTAGAAAACTATAGTTTACGAGAAATCCATTTTGTAAATCTTTTTTAAAATGAATATTTTGATTCTTTTTGTTTTTAAAGAATTACTTTATGTTTGGCTTATTATTTTTCCTGATGACCTTTTTTGAAAAGTAATTTTCTTCTTTCTGAATTCTCTACATTAGTACTACTTTTCCTATTTATTTTCTATACAATTTTTCTTTGACAATTTGTTTGAAAAGATCTTAATTTAAAAATTCTCATTCCTTTCTCATAAAGTTTCCTTTATATTATGTTTTCAGAGAAATCATTTTTGTATCAAAAATCATTTTATTTTTGAAAAACAAAGTGATATAAAAATGATTTAAAAAGCTTTTCAAAACAAAAGTAGCTTCTAAAATTGTAGTGAGTTTTCTTATAACTTGGAAAGGAATGACTTTATTTTTGTTAAACCATAGATTTTATATTTCATATAAATTTATTCCTAAGTGATAAAATCTCCTTTTATCAAATATTTTTAGAACTTGAAAAATTTGGACAACAATCTTAATGGCATGATTTATGAGAAATAATAGCAAGCAAAAATAACATAAATAATAAATAAAGTCAAGTATTGGGAGTCTTAGCTTCTTTAAGGCTCTCGGGACTAAGAAGTAGACTAGTCCCAAAAGAAAGAAATAAAATAAAAAAAAATTGTTTTGACTTAATAGGATAAGTCTAAGACTAGAGACTAGTCTTTAAACAATAAGAAATAAATAAATTATTAAATTTACTGCATGGAAATAAATAAATTGCAAGTGAGTTTATATGCTCTAAAGAATATAATATATAATATAATATACATAATAATACTTAATATAATAACAATAATATGAACAAAGTAAAACAATATAAACATTAATGGATTTTTATGAACAAGAACAATGCATTAACATAGTGTAGCTGCCATATTTAGTTTTTGGAAACTTATGCCATAGTCATGTAAAGTTACATGACATGAGAAAAAGAAAATATAAAGAAAAGCTTACCTAAAGAAGGTTTTTGAAGTGTTATGTGGTTATGGGTTTTGTGTAGGTAAAAAGTGGTTTGAGATTATTTTGAGAGAGTTTTGAGAGTATTTGAGAGAGTATTGAGAGTAAAATTTGAGAGAGTTTTTGTAGAGAAATTGATGAGTAGTAATTGTGTGAAAGAAGTGAAAGAGGAGGGGTATTTATAGGAAAATGTGGAGTGATTTTTGAGTGATTTAAATAAAAGAAAATTAAAACAAATTGAGGGAGAGAGGGATGGGAGGGGCGCCGGCCATAGTGTAGAAAAGGGAGAGGAGAGATTTTATTTTGTATTTTGTTATTTAATGAAGTAATAAGTAAGGTAGATGTGAAATAAAGTTATGGAAAGGTAAAAAGTAAAGGTTGTAGGTTATGGTATCGTAAGAGTAGGTGTTAGAAAAAGTAGAGAGAAAAGAATAGTGTAGAATAGTAATGAATAGTGTAATATAAAGTAGATATGACTAATAAGGTACCAATAGTAAGAAATTATACATATATTTCGATATCTGTTATTTTTACTTACCGAAAAATTATAAAACTGATATTTTTAAAATCTTATATTTTTACGAGTCTAACGGTATATTCAGAATATTTTTACTATTCTAGCCCCATGACACGTTTTTCAAGAACTGTATCCATTCGGGTTCAAAACGATTAGCAATTTTACTAATATGATCTTTTAAGCTTCCTCAGGTAATTATGAACTATTTACATACTAAACTCTTACTTACTTTCTCAGGATTGCTTATTCGGGATTGCCAACCTAAACCATTACGTTTAACTAGGGTTTTGTTGACTTTAGGGTTTTCGGTTGACTTCCAGATTAGGGTTTAAGCTAAATCGATTTTAAAATTTTGGGGGTATACAAACGCCCTTCTAAACACCCCCCTATGAACTTCCCCTATTTTGCACGCCCCCCTTTGCTCTTTTTACACTCTTTTATCAACTTATCACCTCCCACTTCAATAAATACATAATATAAACAATATACAACTAGATTTCATTATCTCTAGTGCTTCTATACTCATTCTTCTTCATCGCTATTTCTAACCACTTCATCAAACCCTTGTCCATACATACATAAACCACACATCAATCATTCATTCATTTTATCATAAACCTAACATATATCTAATACATATTCAACATATACATGCATAAATAACAATTAAAACAAAGGAAAGAGTAAAAACTTATCTTGGTAAACAACATGATCTTCTTGATTTTCTTTATTTCTACTCTTCCTAAGCTCTTAAAGCTTGTTCATGCATGATTTTCACCTTCTAACTTGTTTTCTATCTTTATTTTCTTCTTTAATCTCTTTTAAACTTGAGATTTTGAGAGATTTTTGAGGGAAAAAAAGGAAGAAAAATGAAGAAAGGAAGAGAAGAAGAAAACGTGAAAGAAAGAAAGGAAAAAGATGAAAGAAAATGGTAGGTAAAAAAATAAAGGAAAGGTTAAGGAAAAAGGATATTTATAAGATTTTAATAGTAAATTTTTTCATTTAAACTTTTTAATCATTATCTTAAGTATCGAAAATAATTAGAAAATAATTTCATAACTTATAAAATAGAAATTTATAACTTGAATTAAAAACTAGTTTAAGAATTTAATTTATAAATAACCGATATTTAGTTTGGGTTTGAGTTTTAAATTTGATATTTTTAAACAAGTAGTTGATTTCGAGAGTTGTGTGAATTTAAGATAACGAAGGTTAAAATAAAATTCAAGGGTTTAAAAGCCTTTTTTTTTACATTTAATTTGAATATTTAAGAGTTTAGGATTTGAAATTGATGAAAATGGGTTCTTATAAGATTTTGGTAAAGATTTTAAAATTTGATTTCTTGTTCGAATAAATAGGTGAAACAAATAAACAATTTTGTAAAGAATATCAAATAGCAAGTCTCATCTTAACTTATTTATTAATTTTAATTATGTCAAGCTATATAATTGTAACTCATTATTTATTTTACTTGAACTATTTAACTATCTAATTCTAATTTCTATCTTAGGTAAAGGTTTAAGGTATTTCACCTTCCCTTGTATCTTTCCACATCTCAACAGAAAAATAAAAACTAAAGGTAATTGATCCTCATTTATAATCTAGATTGCATAGTAAGGATCCAAATCTTCGTACTCTTATGTAGATATTTGGTGTTAATTATTTATTTATTTCATAGAGATTTTCGCACAAATCTATTTTAAATCTGATAATGTGCATCATATCTATATTTAACCTTTTTTTTTCTTCCAATTTGTGAAATATGCTTCACAAAAAATTATTTTGTTTCATGTTTTTTTTTTTTAATTTTGATGTTACTACAATATATCTAGTTTGCATTGGAAAAGGTACATGATCTCTATATTTAACTTTTTTTCCCTCTAATTTGTGCAATATGCCCTGTATACAAAATTATTCTATTTCATTGGTTTGTTTTTTTTTTTTTTTTCAATTTCACTATTATGACAACTTATATTACCAAGATTTCATAGTGTTTTACGTTAGTCATAAAACAAAGGAAATTTCTATGGTCCCATCATTAATTTTGACGGGACTGATCTCATCACTATCCAACATCTCACACCATACTCAACCGTGATCGAATCACTAAAATAGTTAATAGTTAATTTACAATATTTATTTCAATTGTTAGATTAATGGCGGGGCGGTCCCGTTGAAGCTTTAAAACAAGGTCTAGCAAGTGTTATAAAACAAGAGTTATGAATTTTATTGTTATTTATTTATATATTCATAAATGTTTAATAGTTTTATTTCCTTTACATGATGTCTCCACATGTTTTTTTCTTTTTTTAAGGATCTATACATTTTTTTTCACTATTTTCAAATTAATTGGTAGTTATTTCATTAAAAATAGCATCAAATTTTCATGCTCCTAAAATTTAAGCAAAAGTTGTATGATTTAGATATATCTAAAATCCTTATGTTTTTTTTTTAAATACATCTAATTTTTTTTCTTTTTTTGTTTATAGTTGCCTTATTATATTGTCATTTCATATTAATGTTTCCTTTACATTTTCTTCTTACCATATGAAATGGCCTAAACTTAAAACATGGCTAATTTAAATATAAATCTAGTGCATGACTTATGTATGCATGTGTTAGTGAAATTTGGATATTTGTTTATTGGTTTTAAATGTTTTGACATATAAGAAATGAATTTTACATGTTAAGTATGTTAATAAGAATTGATGCATGTGTTGGGTTAGCGTGAAATATATGTGTTTGTATTAGTGTATTTGATTATTAGTATAAGTGTTATTGATATTTATATGATACTTGTGTTGATGTATGTGCAATGACATGTATAAAAATTTGGTCTAAAATAAGTTAAACAAGCACAAAATATGTCCTAAAACATAGCAGAATTTTAGCTATGTTTTCCAGCCCAAAAACACATGATTTTGGCCTCAAAAATCAAGCCTTTGGCCCATGAAATTAACCCTCATGTGCAATTGCCCCAAAAGTTCAAATTTGGATAAGTTTGAGCCCCTTTATCTTGCTAAACACACTTCTAAAAATCAGACTAAAAATCCATACGAATTTCTTCTTCTTTTTCCACTTTGCTCTTTTGTCTCTCCTTGTGTTGTACCCCATCACCTTAGCAATAACAAGACTTGGAATCTAGTGTCTTCCAACAAACTAAAGCTTTCTAAGGTAAGTTTGTACTTGTTTGAAAACTTAATTTTTTATTTAAATTTCTCTAGACATATGAGTTACATGTTATTGTGAATATGCATGTTGAAATGAGTTCTTGAGAACTTGCATATGTTATTTGTATATGAGATAGGATTTTTATAAATGAGTTGTTGATATGTGCTAAATAGGCAACAAGAAGTTTAGGAGTGCATTAAGTTAAAATATAAGTAAGGCTAAGATAGTTTAGAGAGGCTTTGATTGGCCCAATGAGGGTGGATGATGATTTGTGATTGCAATGGTAGAAATGAGTGTTTAATGAGGCTGAAACAAAGATTTTGAGTGTTAAAAGAAGTTAGAATACATATAGGTCAAGGTTTGGTGTTGGAAATGTGTTGAGAGGAAGTTTGGAAATGAAAACTTGGGTAAAAAGTTTCATTTTGAAAACAGAGGAGGTCTGTAATTTTTCGAAAATTATACTGCAATGTACGCAGCCCCAACGCCACTGGATTAGAGGTCAGCACTATCGGTGTACATGGCAACACAGCCGATGTTGGGGGTATTCACGACGCCGACCAACCCTGTGGAGCTCTTGGATTTTTTTGAGAAAATTGAAGTTACAGTCTATACCGGCTCAATGCCGTCGGCGTAGATCACAACACTGCCGGCGTTTGGCTAAATGCTGCCAACGATCATAAGCATAGAGTTTTTGGTGCAGACTACACCACCTCAATGCCGTCGACGTTGAAGGCCGGTGTTTCCTACAGTTTTCATTTTCAAAACTTCTTCAAAACCATTTCTTTAGCTTATTAATTTATCTTGTGATAATTTTATGAGCTTGTATGATCTTGTTAGATGTATAAATGATATGTTATGACCTTATTTTGGATTCACTTGAATTTCCATGGGTGTTAAGCCTAGAATTAGTTATGTCCTATATATGGTTTAAAGTGTTTATATTGATTTAAATTTTTAATTTCCATGTAATAGTGACTCCTTTGAGTTCCTCTACTTATCATCATTTGAGTGCTTCTATTGGTTCCTTTCATAGCATAGATACGCAGTAATGTGTTTGATTTCTTGCTTAGGATAGGCATAACTAAATCTACTTTAATTTGAGATAAAACTTAAGTTGTTGAATTGGTCGTCTATTACGCCTTTAAATTTGGTTCGAACAGCAACACCTCGCTCAAATTGGAGGCACGGTAGTTTAGGCGCTTAGGCTACCCTGTCTTTATGATAAGACTTTTATAAGTGGCAAGGCTGGTAGTTGATAGGGTTATTGGTATCAATATAACATTTGCTTATTTTTAAAAAGAAATAATATTATTTAATTCAATTGTTTATGGGAACATTTGAATTATGTGATATTATGAGTTAAGTTAAGTAGAGTTAAGTTGTGAAATGGCTGAAAACCCTAGAGGAAGCTACTTTCTCATCCATGAATATATCATCAAGGAGGTATAAGCGCCCAAACAACTTATATCATCCCCTGAGCATCGAGATCGTTACTCGGGATCCCCAAATATCCTTGTTGCCTGGAGTTTGAATACTCCAGTGTTGTTTGACTAATTAAAGAATTTATATTAACTTAATGGTTGTTTCATTTGCATATATTCTAAGCTTGCGTGCCACTCGTCTTTGCTTTTGTTACTTGCGTATCGGGCCTTTGGCTTATTATATCATATTTTAGGTATTGAGGATCATGATGAGTTCTACACCAATATGTGGTACGAAACGGATTTTGAGGACTTCCTGGGCAATTGGGAGGACTAGGGATGACCATGATTGAATGAAATTTTTGTAATAGCATAGAATATATATGAAATAATTATGATAGTTTTGCTAAACTTATGTATTTTGTAAATGGCTTACTTATAAGCCTTGTTTGTAATATCCATATGTATATACGTATGTAATGGAGCTATATTATATTTAAATGATATGTTTTCCTATAAAGTTTTTATGAGTTGACAGTTTTTAGAATTGGTTCTTATAAGAGATTTAGGTAAATAAATATTCAAATTGATCCTGGCGATCAACTTTACATATAACACTGCAGGTTATATGTGGTTGGAGATCTAGATTCACCTATTTTAATTGTAAGAGTGAGTCCGGGTCTTTATAGATGGTATCAAAGTGGAGTATGAATAATTGTTTGCCTAAATGCGATAGTTTAAATGAGACTTGACCTAGACACAAATAGATAGTATAGAAAATAGTTAAGCCTTGCTTAAATAGTAGTACTTGCTTGTTTTCTTGTTTGCTTGTTATGCTTGTTGCTCGTTTGTTGGTTTGTTTAAATTGCTTGCTATTATTTAAAAATGTGAATGTGAATTTAGTAAGCTTTGTGTATGATTTAAAATTCCATATGTGTGTGTCATAAATGTATTGTATGCATATGTTCAAGATGGATAGGTCATGAAGATCTACTTAACAACAAGTTGAAAGAGAGAATATGCCTCCGCCACCTCAGTCTTCATCTATATTGGCTCTTACTTCCTCTACTACTCCAGATGCCGAAGCTACTCCATCCCCCGCAACGGCATCGGCTTCAGAAGTTTCCCCACCAACTCAATTTCCACCGCCTCCTCCCATGCCACCTTTTCCACAGATGCCACAAGTCTCTATAAATGACCCAGCATCTACATATGGTATGTTAAGAGATATGGTGGATATAATGCAATAGTTTTAGATGATGGTGTTTCAGTAACAACAACACTTTATGCAACAACATAATCAATAAGGAGCAAGACAAAATGAAAATCCACCTATCAATGATCAAGCTAACCAAATCAAGCTATATGGTTTTAGTAAGTTAGTTCCCGACTTCGATGGAATGAGCATGAATCCGACTATAGCCGAATGTTGGATTAAAGAATTAGAGAAAATTTCACGCCGCTTCGTCGTACACAATACTAAAGCCTAGGAATGACTACCTCAGTCATGCAAAGGCTTTCATATCATGTACAATGCGTACATCACAACTAAGGGAATGCATTGGAGTAGCGCAATTTATATTGATTATAATTAAGTAACAAGGTAAGGAGAATACTTATCATAAAACATAAACATGTTAAATTACAATTCTTAGGGGCATATCCCTCTATCATCTTCAAATAAATAAACATCTCAGAATTTCCAAAACACTAACATGGAATATATTACATATAAAGAACCTTATAAAATAACTTCATCTTATGTTTCCATCGTCTTCATAAAAGCTTAACATCTTTCCATGACTTCCTTCACGTCATGATCCTCAATTTAAGCTATGGGTATACCTATTTCAACAAAATCTATAGGGGTATAAGCTACAACTAACTTAGTGAGATATTCCTTTTCATTCGCACCATGTTCTCAAACAAGTTCATTTAAATTTTTACACATATGCTATGCGTACAATGCAACAATCACGATTACACAAATATATAAGTTATCTAGAAACCATATATAGAACGAATTTACCCCTCTGTATCGAAGGTTAGGGAATCGGTGATGAAGATCCTCAATCTTCTATTGCTAGTCCCTAGGTCCCCACCCAAAGCGTTCAGTTGGCTCAGCTCCGAACCTAGAGTCGCATTCTCGGGTGATTTGGATTCTCTAGGAAGGAACATGGCCCGTATCACAACACGATAACAGCTAATCTGACTTTACGTGTAGGAGTCGTAGCCTTCTGAAAGAGGTGTGACTCGATGGATGCTATGCATGAGCGTTTTATTTTTCTTAAGCCAAACCTTATTAAGGTTTATTAGGGGGTGATCAATCAATTTAGTAAATAATAAGCAGTCATACAAGTAAGTAAACAAAAACACTTAAACAGGCAGTTTGAAGTTGCGATATTCTTAATTCTCATTTCACACACAAACATAGAATCACATATATATAAATATCCCCGAATTTCCCATATATATCCATTTTTATCTTTTCTTAGTATACTAATGTTACTACTTTATAAGCACAAGCACAAGCACAGCCTAAGCACAAGCAAGATAACGAAATTAAGAGGAATAACTCACTTGTCCATTTCGCAATCTTCTTGGTCGTAGAAATCCTCGGGAAGGGTAATCTCGTATGCTTTATCACCTAGACAAAAGAAATAATCGGATGAGTATTTCGTAGAAATTTACTTAAATTTTCTAATTTTATTTCACTATATTCGTCAAATTCGTATATAATGAGATTTCAATTTAAAATGGCCATAACTTACTCATTTTAACTCAGAATTTCTCATATAATATACCGTTTTCTACCTATTTAAAAAAATCTAATGATTTTTAAGGTTATCTTTGTCATATAAGGTCATTTAGGTTCTGAAACCGTAGGGTTCAGATTCAAAACGAATTTTTCTAGATTTTGTGAAACAATTTTCCACTCATCTTCATTAAAAAATCCTTTGATGAATATATATATATATATATATATGATTGATAAATCCTTTGAGTATATAGATAAGCTCACTTTATATGCAAAAATTCTAATGGTAGTGTCTCAATAATTTTATTTCATAAAACAATTCATTTTGAGTTGTTAAAACTTTAACTTTGACAAATTTCTTTTCAAGTATTTTGAAGAAACTTTATATTTTCATAGGTTATTATAAATGAGTATATTCTTATTTGATTTTCTTCATTCCTTTTTCCAAAACAAGTAAAATTTCCTTTAACCTTAGTCTTTCATAAATTTTACTTCTAGTGATAAAAGATCAAAGTTATCAAAAGTGTATTAAGTTGTTGAAAATCTTTTTATAAATTTGTATTTAGAATGGTTTTAGAAAATGAGTCTTGTCTTCTTATATTTATTATTAAAATATAAGTTTTTGTTTTCTAAAACTTGTTCTTTTATTTCTTTGAAAAGAATCCTCTTTATTGATAAAATCATTTGTTTTTAATCTTATCTTATTTATATTCTTTGAAAATAATTTCTTCTAGAAACTTGAAAATCATTATTTGACTAAGTGGGTTTATAACTTTACGGTTGAATTCATCTTAACTTTAAAACTAGTTTGTTTCTTAGTTTTGTTATGGAGTTAAAAAGAGTTTAATCTTAAGCTTTTTGTGAAAACTTTAAAAACTAACAAATTATTTTACTAAAACTTAGGTTACCATAATATACAAAGAAAATATTTATTTCTTATGTTTCCTTGGTAAAGATATCTTTGTTATTTAAGAAGACTTTGAGAAAACTTGTATTACTCTATTTTTATGTTGTTGATAATAACTCCATTATTTTGTGACAAGCCACATAATAGAAAATCTAGTTTGAAGTTCCTTTAATAAAGTAAAATTCTTCTTTTAAATAAGTTGAGACAATATCATTATATAATGCAAGTATTATGAGCATAAAATAATGAGAACATGAGAAAATACTATAAACAAATAATAATAAGCAAAATAAAAATATCAAGTATTGGGAACCTTAGCTTCATCAAGGTATCCCGGTTAAGTATTGAGAGCCTTAGCTTCAACAAAGCATCCTAGGACTAAGAATAGACTAGTCCCAAAAGAATAAAGAAAATAAAGAAAAGGTTGTTTTGACTTGATATGGACAAGTCTAAGACTAGAAAAACTAGTCTTAAAGAAATAGCATGAAATAAATAAATCGTAAAGCATGAAATTAAATAAATAACAAGTGGGCTTATATACTCCAAAGATTATATATAAATACATAATATATTTAGTTAGATATGAATAAGAAATTACAACAATAAAATCAACATAACAACATAATAAAATAAGAATTAATGTGCAAAAACAAAACATGAACATGTTGTTACTTTTACTACTCACATGAGTTTCAAAACAACACCATAGTCATGTTAAGTTACATGATATGAGTAAATAAATGGTTGGAAGAAGTTTACCTAAAGTGTTTATGTGGTATGAAGATGGTAGATGAAAAGGGGTATTATGTGAGTAGTGATATGTGGTAGATAGTTTATATATAAGGAATGATTTTTGTGAATAATTGGTTTAAGAGAGTTTTGTTAGAAAGAAATCTTAAAGAGAGGATTTGTGAAGAAATTTTGGGAGAGTTTTGGTAGTGAAATGAATTGTATGAAAGAGTGAAGGAGGAAGAGGGTATTTATAGGATTTTGGAGTGAAAACTAGATGTAATTAAATTAATTGAAAAAGAAATTTAATGAGAATGAAGAGAGAGGGAGGAGTGGATAGCAATTTGAAAGGAAAGAGAGAGAAGTGATAAAAAATAATTTTAGAAGAAAAGTATAAGAGAAGTTTGATAATATGTGGTGTAGAATTTTTATGGGAAAAGAAATTGTAAGAAATATGTATGTAGGTGTAAGAATATGTAGCAAGAAAAAGTAGAGATAGAGGAATAGTAATGAATAGTAGAAAGTACTATGAATAGTAAACTAGACAATTAAAGTACGATAGTAATAAAAATACGCGTATAAATGCGATATCTATAATTTTTAGCTACTGAAAAATTCTAAAACTGATATTTTTGAAAACCTTATATTTTTACGAGTCTATTGGTATTGACGGAATATTTTTGCCATTTGGTGTACCAGAGCACGGTTTTTAAAATCAGATCCCGTTCGGATCCGAAGGACACTAGAATTTTGCGAATCTGATATTTTTAAGCTTCTCTATATTATTATGAACTATTATCAACAATTATTTTCATTTCGTTGTTTAGGGTTTAACAATGCGGGATTACCGGATCTTAAACACTAGGGTTTGTTGTAAGCTTAGTTGACTTTTAGGGTTTCGGTTTGACTTCCGGTTTTGTTGAGTTCTCTTTTTCTCAAGATTAAAAATTCTTGTTTTTTTTATCTTATTTAGAATTAAGTTTTAACTTGGTTCAATTTTTAAGGTTTCGATTCCGGTGTTTGACTCTTAGGATTATTTTCTAAGAATTATGAAATTTTCAGGGGTTTATAAAAAACCTTTGCAACTTGCGATACTCCTGAAGAGAAGAAGATAGACTTAGCTGTATATATGATAAAGAAAGAAGCTTACAGTTGGTGGAGACTAACAAGTGGGAATTTATAACTACCAATTTCATGGGCAACATTCAAGGACACATTCTATCAGAGAGAGGATGATAGTAGATTGGCTAAATCTAATACAAGGAGGTAAATCTAATTATGAGTATTATGTTAAGTTTTGTAGATTGTTGCATTTTGCTGGAGGAAATTATAGTGATGAAAGAATGAAGGCCCAGAAATTCCAAAATGGTTTGATTGAAGAAATTCAAGGAGAAGTGAAGAAGTTTGAATTGCATACTCTGGCCGATACAATTGCAAAGGCCTTATTAGTTGAATAAATTCAAAATGATAATAGAGTAAGAAGAGCAAAGAGAGCTGCATTCTTAGGCAAAAGACTTGTACCTACTTCTTCCTATGGTGGTTATCAAAGTGCTAGTAAGGGTAGAAGCTATTAAGGTAAGGGAAAGAAGCCATTTTTAAGGAAGAAAGGAGATAAAAAACCGACCTTCAAGAATTCAACTCCCATGTTTGAAAAGAAATGTTTCCGATGTTTTGGACCACATGATTTATCCGAATGTAAGTGGACACAGGGAGCATGTTTTTCTTGTGGACAAGTGGGACACAAAGCTTTTGAATGTAAGAATCCGGGTTTGCCACCAATGTTTTGTGCTTATTGCAAGCAACGAGGTCATCAGATTACCAATTGCAAAGATCGACCCAATAAGCAAAGTAGAGTTAATCTAGAGAAAGGAAAAGTAAATGCCAGAGTTTTTGCATTGCAACAGATAGAGGATACTCCTTCAGTAGATACTCTAGCAAGTACCTTGGTTGTTTCAAATAGAAGTGCATATGTATTGATTGACATTGGAGCTACTCATGCATGTGTATCTGAGACTTTTATGAACGAGTGTAAGCTCACTCCTAAGATTTTGACTGATCATGTTATGTGAGTGAATACTCCTTTGGTTGCTGAGACTAGGCAACCTTGCATTTATAGAAATGTGAATGTCTTAATTTCTAATGCTAGCATGCCTGTGGACATGTTAGTTTTGCCTTTATTTGATTTTGATGTGATCTTGGGAATGAATTGGTTAAACTTATATAAGGTCACAATAGATCATTGTAAAGCGGAGTTAAGTTTTGATCTAAAGGAAGGAAGGTTTACATATGTTTTGGAAAGACAAAGGCCAAGTAGAATGAATTCTATGAAATTATGGGAAAGGTTAATGGTGATAGCGATAAATACAGAAGAAATGGATATCAATATGGTACCAATGGTTAATGAATTTATTAATGTGCTTCGTGAGAAATTGCCTGGCTTGCCTCCAAATAGGGAGATTGAATTCGAGATTGGAGTGTTACCAGGAATTGTTCCTATTTCTAAGGCACCATACAGGATGGCACCTGTGAATTGAAAGAATTAAAACAACAATTACAAGAGTTACAAGAATTTGGTTTTATTAGACCGAGTATTCCACCTTAGGGTGCTCCTATATTGTTTGTGAAGAAGAAAGATGAGAGTTACGGATGTGTATCGATTATAGGAAATTGAATCAAGTTACAATCAAGAACAAATATCCCTTGCTTAGGATTGATGATTTATTTGATCAATTGAAAGAAGCCATGGTGTTTTCAAAAATTGATTTGAGATCAGGATAGTATCAGCTCAAAATCAAGTCCCAAGATATACTGAAGACGACATTTCGCACTAGACATGGCCATTTGAATTTTTAGTTATGCCATTTGGATTGACAAATGCTCCAGCAGCATTTATGGATTAGGTGAACAGGGCATTCAAGGATTATTTGGATTTATTTGTAATTGTGTTTATTGATGATATTTTGGTATATTCAAGAAATAGAGAGAAGCATAAAAGAACTTGAAGTTTGTTTTGCGAAGGCTTAGAAAGAAGAAATTATACTAAATTTAGCAAGTGTAGCTTTTGGCTTGAAGAAATATCTTTCCTAGGTCATATCATATCAAAGGAAGGTGTATCTATTGATCTTGAGAAAATTGAAGCCGTATTGAAATGGTCAAGACAACAAATGTGACTAAAATAAGAAGTTTCCTTAGGGTAGCCGGGTATTATCGAAGATTCATGGAAGGATTTTCAAAGATAGCATCCCCCTTGACTAAGTTGACTCAAAAGCATGCTAAATTCATTTGGGATGATGTGAACAAAGTTTCCAAGAGTTAAAGGAAAGGTTGATATCAGCTCCAATTCTAGCCTTACCCGTTAGTGGAAATGAATTTGTGGTTTTTAGTGATGCATATGTTCAAGGATTGGGTTATGTACTAATGCAAGATGGATGAATAATTGCATATGCCTCTAGGAAATTGAAACCGCATGAGAAAAACTATCTGATTCCTGATTTGGAGTTGGCAATTGTGTTTCTAGCATTGAAATTGTGGAGACACTACCCCTTTGGTGAAAAATGTAAAGTCTATATTGATCACAAGCGTCTCAAACACATTTTCACTCAGAAAGAGCTTAATATGAGACAAAGAAGATGGCTTGAATTGATCAAAGACTACGATGTGGACATCTTGTACCATCCGGGTAAGGCAAATGTTGTAGCAAATGCTCTTAGTAGAAAGAAACAAGTGGATGTTGCACATTGATTACAAGTCAGAAGGAGATTCAGAGAGAGTTCAGAAAAATGAAGATTGAAGTAACCATGGAAAAAGTTGATATTGTGCTTGCTTATTTATCTCTACAACCCACAATTTTGGAAAGAATTAAACAGGGTTAGTATCACGCCCTGAAGGATACCCTAAAAGTAGCAGTCCGCCGTACACAATATTAAAGCCTAAGAATGACCGCCTCAGTCACATGAAGGCTTCCATACTATGTACAAGGCGTCTAACACGTGGAGAGACACATCGAAGTGATACATTTTATGTTAACACTTGAGTAACAATGTAAAGGAATTTCAATTTACTATACTCCAAATACAAATCACTATACTTCATAATACAAATCATTAAACCTCAATTACATTCATCCATAGACTTCCTTGCATAAACTATTACAAGGCAATCATAAAATCTGCCAATGACTTCAAGCAATCCATTTTTGCCGAAATCCCGAAGTCATTCTCGGCTCCAACCATCACGGTCCCCACTTAGCATTCTCGAGATAACCTATTTAATCAAACATCTATTGGGGTATAAGCTACACTAGCTTAGTGAGTAAGAACTTCCAGGATTGCATTTATAACACATCATACAATCAAGTGATTAGTCAACAAGTGGTATGCATCAAACACGTGAATTCAACAAATATGACCTACCGGAAATCATATATGGATGCACTTGCGCCCTCCATCCCGAGTTAGCAGATTAACGAATCCTGCGGTACGACGCCTTTTAAGCTTACGGTCAACTGAACTATAAATTCGTTTTCTGGATCACGATTAACCAATTCATATTCGTTTAAGGACAACGATAAACCAACTCAATAATTCGTTTAAGGACAACGAAAAACCAACAAATGCTAATGCTCCATCCCCATCGTGATATGAATGAGATCAATTTCATCTTCAATTCCGAATAATCAATTATACCAATTCTTTTAAGTGATCAATCAATAATCGCAGACAATCAATTCTAATTCATCTATACAAGCAATAGTTAATCACTCGACTTCGATATTCTTACATTCCATTCTCATATCAACAACAAGCATACATAGTCCCTTCATCCCCATTGCATATCCATTTTATCTTTACCAAATATCTAGTGCAACTATTATTACAATCACATACAATAAATGAAATCGGAAGTAATACTCACTCGATCATTGGATCACGGTCTCTTAGTATAAGTAATCCGGTGGTAGGGAATCGTCGAATTCGGATCACCTAAAAAGGAAGAAATACTATAATAAGTATTTCATCACTTAACTAATCCAAACTATCTTATACAACTATCAAATTCGCAATTTTCGTCCTAAGCGGAAATTCCAACTTAAAACGGCCATAACTTGATCATTTTAACTCGGAATCTCGCAAATTATATATCGATTTCTATTTACTTCGAAAGATCTATCTATTTATAATATTATATTTAAGTTTTGAAAACTTTGAAGCTTCGAAAAGTTCGGATCAGATTAGAAGAGTAGCAAGTTCCAATTCTGAAAAATAGTTTTGTAAATGTTTGTAATGTTCCTACTATATAAATTAGCTATACATGCAATATGAATGATTTCCTAACATGAATGACATGAGATGAGCTTAATGTATGCATGATCTTGATGATTTTTGCTAAAAGAAGATCTTATAACTCTTTATTTTGCAAGACTTCAAGGATAACTACTTTTCAGAATACTAGTTTCCTAATTTTGATAACTCACTTGTGTTTTGAGATTAATCCTTAAGAATTTCTAGTTATCTAAGTTAGAATTTAATCTTCATTATATCTATTACTTAAGTCCTTCATTTCTACATAAAAATTTCCATTTTGCACTTTGTAAACATGTTGTCAAGTAGGGTGGATTCCAAGATCCGAATTTTGTAAAGATTAGTTTTTTAGTGATTCCTTTAAGTAAAAGTCATTTGATACTTAGAAAATTAAGGCTCAACCATGCCTAGCCACTAAGGACTTCATTTTTTGATAAAACTTCTAATTTGAGTTTGAAAAATATGGGTTTTCATACCATTACTTCATTATTACGAATTTCTTAAAAATGACAACAACTCAATTTTTCATACTTTGTTTCTACTCCTTGTTTTATATATTTTTCTTAGCAAATCCGATCTTACTTTATCAAAATCATCACTTGATGATACCTATGACCTAAACTCCTCATTTTTCATATAAAACACAAGTTTTGGAGTTGATAAATGAGTTTTTAAGGCATGGTTTTGAAATCATCCGAATTTACAAATTTTGGATAAACTCAATTTTCATACTTATTTCTATAATGCATCATACATATATGTATTTCCTACAAGCTATTGTCATGATGGTTATGAGATGATCTACCTATATGTATACATATAATACCAAGAATTCTTTTTGAAAACTTTTACTTTGCAAAACTTTGAATTATACTAGACTTAAGAAAAATAGTTTTTCTTCTTGTAAAATCATACTTTGTTTAATCAAAACTCAACCTTGATGATCTATATAACCATCACCTTCATTATTTCAATAAAAACCTTCATTTTGGGGTTAGAAAGTAGGTGTTTAAATAGGTGGTTTACCTAAGTACGAATTTTACAAAATTTTGAAGAATGAAAACATTGTTTAACCTATTCTTGGAATTTGTTATTCTAAGGTTATATTTTGATAAACTCCTTTTATCCTTATCAAAACTTGGTCTTTATTATATATACCCTAGGACTTCCATTTTCCTATCAAAATTATCATTTTGGCATTTGGAAATAGGTGTTTAATTGTGGCTATTTTCAAATCCGAATTTTGAGAAATTCATTTGAGCTTGTTTTCTTTGTAAAACTCATTTAGTCTTTCAAAAACCATTTCCTAATCAAACCTACCCTTAAGGCTTCCATTTCTTTAATAAAAGTCTTGTTTTGAAGTTGAAAAATGGTTTTCAAAATTGGTCTTGGTTGGATCCGAATTTACAAAATTTATTTTTGGACATATCTTTTGATAAAATCTATCTAAACTTATGAAAATCCATTCCTTACATATCCTATCCTAAGAGCCTTCATATCTTGAATAAAAACTTCATTTTTGAGTTGGAAAACATGTTTTTAAAATATGCTTGACCAAATCCGAAAATAAATTTTTATTTTGAAAATCACTTTTGATTCTTGTAAAAAGAAGTCTTGATGATATACATATATTAAGCCTTCATTATCTTAAGTAAAAATTACATTTTGACACTTGGAAAGTGGTTTTTAAATAGGGGTCTTGCCAAAATACGAATTTCACAATTTTTGTTCAAGTTCAAATCTAAGATCTACACATAATATGAACATACATCTAAATGAAACCCATGGTAGTGCACAAAAACTCATAGATCTAAACTTTACTCATCAAAATCTTTCATTTATGTTATCTATACCCTAAGCCCTTCATTTTAAATGAAAAATACACATTTTGAAGTTGAAAAACAACTTTTCTAAATATGGTTCCATTTTCATCCGAATTTTCAAAAATGATTTTTGTTGAAAATAAAATATCTTGAGTTTTCTAAAACATTCCTACTATCATCATGCTACTACAAGTTGTTATGAACATAAAACAAAAGTCTAATGCATTTTGAACTCAAAACACTAGATCTAGTTTACTACACTAGTTTTAAATGCATGAATCACAAGATAGACATGTGGAGATGATCTATGCATAACATAAGAATAACAAAAATAACAACTCAAATAACAAGATCTATGGCATAAACAAAATCAAAGCTACAAAAAGTTAGATCTACAAAATATAACAACTTTAAACAAGAAAATAATAATGATACAAGATAATAATAATGGAGAAGAGGAGTGTTTCATTTTTGG
The DNA here is from genome assembly GCA_024138025.1 of Combretum micranthum. Lineage (NCBI taxonomy): Eukaryota > Viridiplantae > Streptophyta > Magnoliopsida > Myrtales > Combretaceae > Combretum > Combretum micranthum. The sequence continues at coordinate 74,129 of JAMXBD010002109.1, read as the reverse complement.
CATCATCATCCTAAGCTTTTAAGCTTATGGAAGGTCATTTGATGCATGAAACTCTCATTACACTTTACCTATATCACCTATGGAAGCTTTGAGAAGAAGATTTGCTTAAAAATCTTCAAGAAATATGCATGGAGGCTCATGAAGAATGGGGCAGCTTGTTTCTTGAAGAAACAAGAACAAAAGAAGAAAGAAAGAGAGGAAAAGAGAGAGAAAAGTAAGAATGAAAAAGGAAAAATGAGTAAATGAAGGAGAGAGAAAATGAGTGTATTAATGAATGAAAAGAGAAAAAAATAAAACAAGGCAAAAAAATGTGGGGGGGGGGGGGGGGGGGGGGGGGGGGGGGGGTGGGGGGGGCAGGGGGGCAGCGCTACGTGAATTGAAGTGAGAGAGAGAGAGTGAATTTGTTTGAATTTTGACTTGAAATTGTAATGTAATTAATGGTATGTGTAGCTTTTTGAAGAATGATTGAAAGAGAGTTATTTTTAATTAATTTTGGAGGGTTTCAAAGGACAAAAGACAGCCATAAAGAGGGTCAAAATCTGCCATGAAGTGTGGTAATATGTGTAGAAAGATTGAAGTGAAAAGAAGTGATATGTGTAAGGTGTACTTGAAGGTATGGTTGTAAAGTACTTTCTTAATAAAATAAAATAAAATTAGAAAATTTATTCCAAATATTTGTAGCAGATTTTTCATAATTAAAATAAATAATTATTTGAATTATTTTAGTATTTTAACAAATATGTTACCGGTATGATCAAAATACACGAATATGGGCTATAAATGATATTTTTATAACCCAAAAATTATAAAAATTTTTATGAGAATAAAAATATTTAAAAATATTTTTAATTATTAAATTAATTTATTTTATTTTTAGTATCGGGTCTTAAACAGAATCTGATCCCGTAAAAGCCCGAACTAACTAAATTTTACAAAACAAAATTTTCTATAATATATAAAATATTTATTTAAAAATATAAGGCTTTATAAGAATAAAAATTGTGTAATGAAAATAAAAGTGAATAGTGCAAAGACTAATTAATTACCGGTAGTAATGAAAATACGATAAAAGGTTAAACCGTAACTTTTATAACCGAAAAATTATATAACTGATATATTTGGAAATCTTATGAAATTATGAGTCTAACGGTACTAATGGTATATTTTTGATATCTCGATCCCCAAGACACGCTTTTCGAAGTCTGTGTCCTATCGGGTTCGAAATAGATCAAAAATTTACCAATCTGGCATTTTTAAACAAACTTATATTACTACGAGCTATTCTACATATTTAAACTACACCTCGGCCTCTAGGGTTAAGAGCGCTAGATTGCCGAACTTAAGCTATTGTATTCCGGTTAGGGTTTCCGGGTGATTTTTCCGGTTTAGATCATTGCCAATTTGGAAACTGATATTTCATGTTTATACAACATATTTGATTTGAGAAATTTATGTTAAATTTGATTTCTATAAGTATTTAATATCTCTTGATGTTTTCAGAATTCTTTGAATTGAGTTTCATTTCCGAAAGTTAATCGTTATTTACTTTTTCATAATTTGTTTTTGGGTTATATATTACCCGATTTTATAAGTTGGAGTTAAATATGGAATTTTTCGTACGTCATGGTTTTGAATTTGAAGACTGTTGAGTTCTTATTTTATTTTTAAGGATTTCCATTTTCTCAAGATTAAGAAATTTCCGGATTCGTTCGTGTTTTTGGACTAGTTGAAATTTGGTTTTAATTTGGAGTGATTTTTAGGGTTTATTTTCGAAGTTCATCTTAGAATTATTTGCTGAAATTTTCCGGGGCTTACAGTCAGAGGGAAGATTCAGAGAGTGAAGAATTGATATTGGTTATAAGAAAAGGAAAGATGAAGGAATTAAGGCTAGATGAAGAAGATATTCTAAGACATGGAAATAGAATTTATGTACCAAGGATACATAACTTGAGAGAAGAGATTTTGAAAGAAGCTCACTCTTCATCTTATTTTGTTCATCCCGAGAGCACTAAAATGTATAAGGACTTGAAAAAGCATTATTAGTGGGAAGGATTGAAAAGAGATGATGCAAACTTTGTGTCAAAATGTTCAACTTGCAAGCAAATCAAAATTGAACATCAAAGATTGGGTGGAGAGCTTCAGCCTTTATCCATTCTTGAATGAAAATGGGAAGAGATCACCATGGATTTTGTGACTTCTCTACCAAGGACCATTGCTAAGCATGAAATCATTTGGATAATCATTGATAGATTGACAAAATCAGCTCAGTTCATTCCTTTGAGAGTTGAGGATTCATTGGAGAAGATGACACATGTGTATATTAAAAAGATTGTAGGACTCCATGGTGTACCAAGAACAATCACTTCAGATAGAGATACCAGATTTGTTATTAGATTTTGGAAGAGTTTACATGCAAGGCTTGGTACAAAACTTCAATTCAGTACTGCTTTTAATCCTCAAACTGATGGACAATCAGAGGGGACAATCAGATATTGGAGGATATGTTAAGGGCTTCTGCACTAGACTTTGGAGGGCGATGGGATGATCACTTAGCATTGATTGAATTTGCCTACAATAATAACTATCAATCTTCTATACAAATGGCACCATATGAAGCTCTATATGGAAGGAAATTTAGATCACCTCTTCATTGGGATGATGTAAGGGAAAGAGCATCGATTGGTCCAGAATGAATCTACCAAGCTATTGATAAGATTCAAGTGGTGAAACAAAGGATGAAAGTTGCACAAGATAGATTCAAAAGCTATGCGGATGTGAGACGAAAACCTCTTGAATTTGAAGTAGGTGAACATGTGTTTCTCTGGATATCACCAACAAAGGGAGTATTTAGATTTGGAGTCAAAGGAAGTTGAACCCTAGATGTATTGGTCCTTTTGAAGTGTTGGAAAGAATTGGTCCTTTGGCATACAAATTGGCCTTACCACCACATTTTCGGAAGTGCACAATGTGTTTCATGTTTCTTAGTTACGAAAATGTATATCAAATCTAGATACTATTATTAGTGCTAATCAATCGGATGTTTTTCTTGACCACAATTGAGAAGCCAATCAAGATCTTGGATAGAATCGATAAAGTGTTGAGAACGAAGGTCATTCCTTTTGTAAAAGTTTTATGGGGTAGACAAACGGATAGGGAAGCAACATGGGAATCCGAGAACGAAATGAAATAGAAGTATCCAGAGTTGTTTGAGCAATAGATGAGGTAAGCTAAGTTTCGAGGACAAACTTTTTGAAGGAGGGAAGAATGAAATGGCCTAAACTTAAAACATTGCTAATTTAAATATAAATCTAGCGCATGACTTATGTATGCATGTGTTAGTGAAATTTGTATATTTATTTATTGGTTTTAAATATTTGGGCATATAAGAAATGAATTTTACATGTTAAGTATGTTAATAAGAATTGATGCATGTGTTGGGTTATTGTGAAATATATGTGTTCGTATTAGAGTATTTGAATATTAGTATTAGCGTTATTGATATTTATATGGTGCTTTTGTTGATGTATGTGTAATGACATGTATAAAAATTTGGTTTAAAATAAGTTAAACAAGCACAAAATATGTCCTAAAACATAGCAGAACTTTAGCCATGTTTGTAAGCCTAAAAACACATGATTTTGGCCTCAAAAATCAAGCCTTGGCCCATGAAATTAACCCCTGTGCAACTATCCCAAAAGTCCAAATTAGATAAGTTTAAGCCCCTTTATCTTGCTAAACACACTTCTAAAAATCAGACTAAAAATCCATACGAATTTCTTCTTCTTTTTCCCACTTTGCTCTTTTGTCTCTCCTTATGTTGCACCCCATCACCTTAGCAAGAACAAGACTTGGAATCTAGTGTTCTATAGCAAACTAAGCTTCCTAAGGTAAGTTTATACTTGTTTGAAAACTTAATTTCCTATTTACATTTCTCTAGACATGTGAGTTCCATGTTATTGTGAATATGCATGTTGAAATCAGTTCTTGAGAAGTTGCATATGTTATTTGTATATAAGATAGAATTTTGATGATATATGAGTTGTTGATATGTGCTAAATAGGTAACAAGTAGTGTAGGAGTGCATGAAGTTAAAAAATGAGTAGGGCTAAGATAGTTTAGAGAGGCTTTGATTGGTTAAATGAGGGTGGATGATGATTTGTTATTGAAATGGTAGAAATGAGTGTTTGACGAGGCTGAAACAAAGATTTGAGTGTTAAAAGAAGTTAGAATATATATAGGTTAAGGTTTGGTGTTGGAAATGTGTTGAGAGGAAGTTTGGAAATGAAAACTTAGGTAAAAAGTTTCATTTTCGAACATGAGGTCTGCAATTTTTTGAAAATCTGTGTTGCAATGTATGCAGCCTCAACGCCGCCGGGTAGAAGTCAACATTGCCAGCATACACGACAACACTGCCGGTGTTGGGGTTATTCATATGCGCGAACCAATCCTGTGGAACTCTCGGATTTCTTTGGAAAAATTTGAGTTACGGTCTATACCGGCTCAACGCCACCGACGTAGACCACAACACTACCAGCGTTTGGCTGAACACAGCCAATGATGGCAAGAGTAGAGTTTTTGGTATAGACTACACCGCCTCAACGCCATCGGCATTGAAGGCCGGCATGTCCCCTGTAGTTTCCATTTTCAAAACTTCTTTAAAACCATTTCTTTAGCTTGTTAATTTGACGTGTGATGATTCTATGAGCTTGTATGATCTTATTAGATGTATAAATGATATGTTTTGACCTTGTTTTGGATTCATTTGAATTTCCATGGGTGTTAAGCCTAGAATTAGTTATGTCCTATATATGCTTTAAAGTGTTTATATTGATTTGAATTTAAATTTCCATGTAACAGTGAATCCTTTGAGTTCCTCTACTAATCATCATTTGAGTGCTTCTATTGGTTCCTTTCATAGCATAGGTATGCAGTAATGTGTTTGATTTCTTGCTTAGGATAGGCATAACTAAATCTACTTTAATTTGAGATAAAACTTAAGTTGGTTGAATCTCCATTGAATCTTGTTCGGGGAGCGGCACCTTGCTCAGATTGGGGGCATGGTAGTTTAGGCGCTTAAGCCACCCCTGTCTTTATGATAAGACTTTTATAAGTGGTAAGGCGGGTAGTTGATAAGGTTATTGATATCAGTATAACATTTGCTTATTCTTAAAGAGAAATAATATGATTTAATTCAATTGTTTATGGGAATATTTGAATTAAGTAATATTATAAGTTAAGTAAAGCTGTGAAACGACTAAAAACCCTGGAGGAAGCTACTTTTTTATTCATTGATATATCATCTAGAGATATAAGTCCCCAAACAACTTATACCAACCTCCCGAGTGTCGAAATCATTACTCAGGATCCTCAAATATCCTTGTTACATGGAATTTGAATACTTTAGTGTTGTTTGACTAATTAAAGAATTTATATTAACTTGATGGTTGTTTCATTTACATGTAGTCTAAGCTTGTGTGCCACTCGTCTTTGCTTTCGTTACTTGCGTATTGGGCCTTTGGCTCGTTATTTCATATTTCAGGTATTAAGGATCATGATGAGTTTTACACCAATATAGGGTATGAGACAGATTTTGAGAACTTCCTAGACGATTGGGAGGACTAGGGATAACCATGATTGAATGAAATTTTTGTAATAGCATAGATTGGAAGATATATGTAATAACTATGATAGTTTTGTTAAACTTATGTATTTTGTAAATGGCTTACTTATAAGCCTTGTCTGTAATATCTATATGTATATACGTTTGTAATGGAGCTATATTATAGGTAAATGATATGTTTTCCTATAAAGTTTTTATGAGGTGATAGTTTTTAGAATTGGTTCTTATAAGAGATTTAGGTAAACAAATATCCAAACTGATCCTAGTAATCAACCTTACATATAACACTGCAGGTTATATATGGTTGGAGATCTAAATTCACCTATTTTAATTACAAGGGTGAGTCCAGGTCTTTACTGTCATGCCCCGAAGGGTACCCTAAACGTGGTAGTCGGTCGTATACAATATTAAAGCCTAAGAATGACCACCTTAGTCACGCGAAGGCTTCCATACTATGTACAAGGCGTCTAACACATGGAGGAGACTCATCGGAGTAATACATTTTATGTTGATATAACTTGAGTAACAATGTAAAGGAATTTCAATTTACTATACTCCAAATACAAAACATTATACTTCAATTACAATCATCAAAAGATTCCACTACATAAAACTATTACAAGGCAAAACATAAAACCTAGCTAATAACTTCAAGCATTCTTATTCCTTGCCAGAATTCCGTAGTCATTCTCGGCTCCAACCATCTCGGTCCCCACTTAGCATTCTTTAGATAACCTATTCATTCAAACACCTATTGGGGTATAAGCTACACTAGCTTAGTGAGAATTCTCTTGATTCTGTACCATAACAAGTAAGTTATAATCATCCATATGCTATGCATGAACAAACACATGAGCAAACAATTATGTATGGGTATTCGAAACCCACACACAGAACGGATTTACGCCCTCCGTATCTTGGGTTAGGAATGGTATTGAAGTCTACACGACCGCTGCTAGTCCCCAAGCCCTCGGCTCATAGCACTCGACTCAGCTAGGTTCACTCATGGAATGCATCCACATGGGCCTTAGTTTCTATGAATGAGCTTTGATACCGGCCTCGTTATCCAAATGAGTCATCATCGGACCATACTGATTGACTTACGTAGGAGTAGCACGTACCAAATGCAATATGTCCGATGCGATGCATGACCAATTTAATTTTTTGCTTAGGTCAAAATATTCATACATTCTTTAGAGTGACCAACCAATATCATACATATAACAGAAATAATATGAACAGTGCAGTTATCCAATCAAATCGTGGTTTCGATATGCTTTAGAATTCTTTGGCATACATTCATCACAGTCTCATCATATATCCCATCCCCATTCATATCGATTTTTATCTTGTTCCTATAATTCTAATGCAACTAGCTACAAGCACAAACAAGGTAACAAAATAAGAAGAAAATTCACTCAGCCATTGGATCACCGGTCTTCTAGTACAAGTAACCTGGTGGTAAGGAATCGTCGATATCGGGGTCACCTAAAAAGGAAGAAATACTCTAATAAGTATTTCATCACTTAACTAATCCAAACTATCTTATACAAACTATCAAATTCGTAATTCTTGTCCTAAGCGGAATTCCAACTTAAAACGGCCATAACTTGGTCATTTTAACTCGGAATTCCAAATTGTATATCGATTTCTATCTACTTTGAAAGATCTATCTAATTCTAATATTATATTTAAGTTTTGAAAACTATGAAGCTTCGAAAAAGTCGATCAGTTCTGATCAGTAACAATTTCCGATTCCAAAAAATAGTTTTGTAAATGCTTGGAATGTTTCTACTTGACAAATTAATTATACATGCAATATGAATGATTTCCTAACATGAATGGCATGTGATGAGTTTAATGTATGCATGATCTTGATGATTCTTACTAAAAGAAAATTTTATAACTTTTTATTTTGCAAGACCATAATAACAACTACTTATGAAAAATCTAGTTTTCTAACTTTGGTCATTTCCATTTGTTTTGGATTTATTTCTCAAGAAAATATAATATCCTTGCTAAAATTGAGTCTTCATTATATCTATTACTTATGACCTTCATTTCTAGATAAAAATTTCTATTTTGCACTTTGTAAACATGTTTTCAAGTAGGGTTGATTCCAAAATCCGAATTTTGTAAAATTAGTTTTTGTGGTGATTCCTTTAAGTAAAAATCATTTGATACTTAGAATATTAAGGCTCAACCATGCCTAGCCACTAAGGACTTCATTTATTTGATAAAAATTCTAATTTGAGTTTGGAAAATATGGGTTTCCATGCCATTACTCCATTATTACGAATTTCTTAAAATGACAATAACTCAAATTTTTCCTACTTCATTTCTACTCCTTGCTCTATATATTTTTCTTAGCAAATCCTATCTTAATTTATCAAAATCATTACTTGATGATACCTATGACCTAAACTCCTCATTTTTCATATAAAACACAAGTTTTGGAGTTGATAAATGGGTTTTTAAGGCATGGTTTTGAAATCATCTGAATTTATAAATTTTGGATAAACTCAATTTTTATACCTTATTTCTACAATGCATCATGCATATATGTATTTCCTACAAGCTATTGTCATGATGGTTATGAGATAATCAATCTATATGTATACATATAATACCAAGAATTCTTTTTGAAAACTTTTACTTTGCAAAACTTTGAATTATACTATACTTAAGAAAAATAGTTTTTCTTCTTGTAGAATCATACTTTCTTTTATCAAAACTCAACCTTGATGATCTATATAACCATCACCTTCATTATTTCAATAAAAACCTTCATTTTGGGATTAGAAAGTAGATGTCTAAAAAGGTGGTTTACCTAAGTACGAATTTTACAAAATTTTGAAGAATGAAAACATTATTTATCCTATTCTTGGAAACCATTTGTTATCCTAGGATTATATTTTGATAAACTTCTCTTATCTTGTCAAAACTTGGTCTTTATTACATATATTCCCTAGGACTTCCATTTTCCTATAAAAATTATCATTTTGGCATTTGGAAATAGGTGTTTAACTAATGGTTATTTTCAAATCCGAATTTTGAGAAATTCATTTGAGCTTGTTTTCTTTGTAAAACTCATTTAGTCTTTCAAAAACCATTTCCTAATCAAACCTATCCCTTAAGGCTTCCATTTCTTTAATAAAAGTCTTGTTTTGAAGTTGAAAAATGGGTTTTTAAAATTGGTCTTTGTTGAGATCCGAATTTACAAAATTTATTTTTGGACATATCTTTGATAAAATCTATCTAAACTTATGAAAATCCATTCCTTACATATCCTATCCTAAGAGCCTTCCATATCTTGAATAAAAACTTCATTTTTGAGTTGGAAAACATGTTTTTAAAATATGCCTTGGCCAAAATCCGAAAATGAGATTTTTATTTTGAAAATCACCTTTGATTCTTGTAAAAAGAAGTCTTGATGATATACATACATTAAGCCTTCATTATCTCAAGTAAAAATTTCATTTTGACATTTGGAAAGTGGTTTTTAAATAGGGGTCTTATCAAAATACGAATTTCATTATTTTTGTTTGAGTTCAAAACCAAGATCTACACATAATATGAACATGAATATAAAAAAAATGCATGGTAGTGAACTATAAACTTATAGATCTAAACTTTACTCATCAAAATCACTCATTTATGTTATCTATTCCCTAAGTCCTTCATTTTAAATGAAAAATACACATTTTAAAGTTGAAAAACAACTTTTCTAAATATGGTTCCATTTTCATCCGAATTTTCAAAAATGATTTTTGTTGAAAATAAAGTAGATCTTGAGCTTTCTAAAACTTTCCTACCATCATCATGCTACTACAAGTTGTTCATGAACATAAAACAAAAGTCTAATGCATTTTTATGAACTCAAAACACTAGATCTAGTTTACTACACTAGTTTTAAATGCATGAATCACTAAGATAGACATGTGGATGAATCTATGCATAAATCATAAGCAATAACAAAAATAACAACTCAAATAACAAGATCTATGGCATAAACAAAATCAAAGCTACAAAAAGTTAGATCTATAAAATATAACTACTGTAAACAAAAAAAATAATAATGATACAAGATAATAATTATAGAGAAGAGGAGTGTTTCATTTTTGGCATCATCATCCTAAGCTTTTAAGCTAATGGAATGTCATTTGATGCATGAAACTCTCATTATACTTTACCTATATCACCTATGGAAGCTTTGAGAAGAAAGTTTGCTTAAAAATCTTCAAGAATGAAGTGTAGAGCAAGAGATTGGAATGGGGGCAGCTTGTTTCTTGCAAGAACAAGAACAAACAAAAGAAAAGAAAGAGAGGAAAAAGAGAGGAAAAGAGAGGGTTTCAAAGGGAAATGAAAGGAAATAATTAAGAGGCATTAAATGGAGAGAGAAGTGTGTTAAATGAAAAAGAAAAAAAAAAAAAAAAGGGCAGCAAGGAGAGGGAGCTGCACGTGAATGTAGGAGGGGGAAGAGAGAGGGAATTGTTTGAATTTTGACTTGAAATTAAATTATGTAATTAATGTGTATGTGTTGGTTCTTTAGAAGGAGTGAATATAATTATTTTAGTCAAATTGGGATTAAATCAAAGGATAAGGGCAAAAAAACAGGTCAAAAATTCTGCCAAAGAGTGTGGGATAAAGTGTAGAAAGATTGAAGTGAAAAGGAAGTGATATGTGTAAGGTGTACTTGAAGTATGGGTTGGAAAAAGTGCTTTTTATTAAGAAAAATACAAAATAAAATTAGAAAAAATATTTTTAAATAAGTGGCAGAATTTTCATGAAGAAAATTAAATAATTATTTGAATTATTTTAGTATTCAATAAATATGTTACCGGTATGATCGAAATACACGAATATAGGCTATAAATGATATTTTTATAACTCAAAAAATTCTAAAAATTATTTTATGAAAATAAAAATATTTTTCAAATATTTTATAATTATTAAATTAATTTATTTTATTTTTAGTATCGGGTCTTAAACAGAATTTGATCCCATAAAAACCAATAACTAACTAAATTTTAGAAAAACAAATTTTCTATAATATATAAAATATTTATCTAAAAATATAAGGCTTTATAAGAATAATAAAATTGTGTAATGAAATAAAAGTGAATAGTGTAAAAGACTAATTAATTACCGATAGTAATGAAAATGCGATAAAAGGTTATAATTATAACTTTTATAACCCGAAAAATTATATAACTGATATATTTGGACATCTTATGAAATTATGAGTCTAACAGTACTAATGGTATATTTTTGATATCTCGAGCCCCGAGACACACTTTTCGAAGTCTGTATCCGAACGGGTTCGAAATAAGTCAAAAATTTACCAATCTGATATTTTTAGGCAAACTTATGTCACTACGAGCTATTCTACACATTTAAACTACACCTCAGCCTCTAGGGTTAGAGGCGCTAGATTGCCGAACTTAAACTATTGTATTCCACTTAGGGTTTCTGGGTGATTTTCTGGTTTAAATCTTTGCCAATTTGGAAACTGATATTTTATGTTTACACAACATATTTAGTTTGAGAAATTTATTTAAATTTTATTTTTGTAAGTATTTAATATCTCTCGACGTTTTCGGAATTCTTGAATTGAGTTTTATTTCCGAAGGTTAATCATTTTTTACTTTTTAATAATTTTTTTTTGGGCTTTATATTACTCGATTTTATAAGTCGGAGTTACGTATGGAATTTGTCGTACGTAGTGGTTTTGAATTTGAAGACTGTTGAGTTCTTATTTTATTTTTAAAGATTTTCATTTTCTCAAGATTAAGAAATTTTTGGATTCGTTCGTGATTTAGGACTAATTGAAGTTTGGTTTTAATTTGGAGTGATTTTTAAGGTTTATTTTTGAAGTTCATTTTGGAATTATTTACTAAAATTTTCCGGGGCTTACATTTACACCATAAAAAAGACACAAAGAACATATTCAATTATCTCATGACGAGATAATGGTTTGAAAAAGAGCTTGTCCTCTTGATAAATTATGTTGGGTTGTTTTTTTCTAAATTAACGAAAATAAATCTTTTTTTTTTTCAATTGTCCTCCGTTCAGTTTGCAGTATACATTCACTAAGAGAATTTCTAAGCCATGGAATTAAGAAAGAAAAATAATCAATAAAAAAAATCATGAATACTTTTTTTTTCATTTTATTTTTAATATGATTTAATGTTTTAAGGTTGGTTTGTTGTTAAACTTTTTCTCTTATTAGAGTTACGATTCATCATTATATAATAATTATAATTATCATATTTACATCAACCTATTAATTTTTGACATGATTGAGTTTGAAATTCTTATATAAGCTATGGATATATCTTTTTCTTTAAGGGTTTCAAGTAAGACTTCCTTTTCACTCCTGTTATTTATTATTAAATTCTTCTTTACCACAAATTATTATTAAATTAATTTCTAAATAATATGGACTAACTCTAGATTCTTTTATTTTATTTATTTATTTTTTTATAAGTAAAAACTATAGTGACAAGTTATATGATAAAAATACAAAAATACAAAAAAAATCCTATGCTAGAAGTTACTAACCTGAAAAAAATTGAGGTGATTTTGTTATCTATTAGATACAAAATAAATGTATCACCATAAAGAAATATTAGCATTGTTTAGTTTTGTTAATTGTTTTTCTTTTTTCAACTTTTATATTGAACTAAGCTAAAAAAGAAAAAAAAAACTTTTCTATTGAACATTTTCTTATAAGCATATTTATTTGTTATAACTACATGAATGTAGGTAAAAATGCAAATTTTTGCAATTAAGTTTTTAACGAATTTAAGTTTGAGGAACTTCTATCGTCCGTCATGAGACGATACCATCACTTATATACAACTTAAATGGATTATAAAAAAAAATAAGCGTAAAAAATTCAAGGTTTTGATCACAATTGAACATATTTGGACCATTTATTAATGTGATGGAACTGATTCAAACATTTATTTAGATATGGTTTTTTAAAAAAATTATTTATGTACTTTTATTGTAGTTTCTACTTATGCATTTACAATGATTATAAATAATACTCATAAAATAGCACATACAATTGTTGTTTTTCTTTGTTGTTAAAAAAAAAAAAAAGAAAAAGAAGTGTCATGTTATCAAACATGATAATTTAACATTATGCAAAAGTATAATTAGAATCGCTACAAATATTACTCTATTACTCATCCGTGCATTACAAGGGCTCAAACCTAATTTTGACATATTTGAAGAACCTTTCTTTTTTTTTTTTTTTTTTATATAGATGTTAAACTAATTGAAATTAATAATATAATAAATTTGAAGGAAAGCTATTATATATTTATGAAGAATTTTGGAAAATATAAATTATTAACATGTGTAATTGATAGGTTCATTTTAGAATTAAATTATTTAACTATTTAAAATTTACGAAAAAATAATTTTAAATGGCATATGTCTTGCAATAGCACTATTACTACTACAACATATCAATAGACAAGGGATTCTCCTTGCTATAATAATGAAATGGCACTCTGAATGGAGAATTCCCCACCCCACCCCACCCCACCCCACCCCACCACCAACCCCTCCCCTGTCGCCCTCCCCAACCCAACCCCTGATAAGCTCCCGAATTTTTTGAGAAAGGTTCTGGAATACCAAATCGAAACCCTAAAGTTTGACCCAAGTTAAAACTGAACCTTAGGCAATTTCAATCACGGGATTTTATAAAAGAATCTTAAAAAACGAAAATAGAAAGTTTGATAATCGTTCGATTTTAAAACCTGAACATGAAAAGATCCACCTATCCGATCCTTGATATAAACCCCTCGATTTCTAGGGCAAAGTTGGATTAAACCCTAACCCTAGTCAAACTGGAGTTTCAAAAGTCAACAAAGACCAAGACAATCAACCAATTTCAACTCCGGCAATCCCGCATTCTCGAACCCTAGAAAATGGAATCGAGTTAATGGCTTAAAATAGTTCGTAATAATATAGGGTAACATAAAAATATCAGATTCGTGAATTTCGAGTGTCCTCCGGACTCAAACGAGATCAGTTCTCGAAAAGTATGTCTTGGAGCTCGGAATAATAAAAATATTTCATTAACACCAAAAGCTCGTAATTAAATAAGGATTTCAAAAATATCAGTTTTAGAATTTTTCGGTAACTAAAAATAACAGATATAGCTCGATTATGCGTATTTTTATTACTACCGGTATTTTTTATGTCTAGTCTACTATTCATAGTACTATTCATTACTATTTCACTATCTGTACTTTTTGTTACACCTATTTCTTACTACTTCCATACCTATTTTTTTACTTTTTACATTTCTCATACAACTTTATTCACATCAAACCTTACACATTATTTCTTTTCTTTACAAAAAATCATAAAACAAATAAAAATCCTCTCTCTCTCTCTAGTACATGCACCGGCCCCCTCTCTCTTTTCTAAATTATTTTTCTTTTTCAATTTATTTTATTACATCAAAAATTCACTCCAAAAATTCTATAAATACCCCATTTCTCCTTCATTCTTTCACACATCCATTTTTCATAACAAAACTCTACCAAAATACTCTCTCAAAATCTCTCTCCAACAAATCTCTCTCAAAATACTCTCTACCATTCACTACACTTTAAGAAGAAAAATATCAAACACAAAACACATTCATCTCTTTCAAAATCCTTCATTAAACCTTAGGTAAAAATCCTACTTATATTTCTTTATCATGTTCATACAACTTAGCATGAGCTTAGTGTATGTTCTTAGACTCATATGAGTTAAAGAAGCAACAATATGTTCATGTTTTGTTTTTGTTTTTGTTTTTGTTTTGTTCCTATTTTACATTATGTTATTATGTTGTTGTTATTATTGTTATTATTTTTGCTCTAATCTAACCTATATAAATTATTTATACTATGTATATATGTTTATTTAGAGCATATAAGCTCATCTGTTATTTATTTACTTACATGTCTTGCAATTTATTTATTTACTTGTTTTATGCAATTTATTAAGACTGGTCTTTCTAGTCCTAGACTTGTCCATATCAAGTCAAAACAATTTTCTCTCTTTCTTTTCTTTTCTTTTGGGACTAGTCTATTCTTAGTCTCGAGTTACTTTGATGAAGCTAAGGCTCTCAATACATAATCGGATACCTTGATGAAGCTAAGATTCCCAATGCTTGACTATTTTATTATGTTTATTTACTTATAAGTATTTCTTTGATTAGAATATGATTGTCTTAAGTAAAAATAAAAAAATTGGTTCTTTCTCAAAGAAACAAAAATAAACTAGATTTCTTAACAAAAGGAATTTTTAACAAGAGATCTAAGCTTTGTTTTCAAACTCTTTCATAAGATAAGCTAATCATAATTTCTAGAAAAAATAGTAATATAGATTTCTTCAAAATAATAAAAAGAATTCTTTTCTTTTATAAACCAAACTTAATACTCCATAAAGACAAAATTTTTAGTCTTGAACTTAAGATTTTAAGTTAACCATACCTTTTATAAAGACTTAAATAGATTCATTATAAACTTTGAAAATCACATACTATGAAAACATCTTCAAAACTTCAATTTTATAATTGTTATTCTCTTTCAAAATTAGAATGAAATTTTACTAAAGTTCTAATGTTAACAATTCTTTATGAAGAAAGCTTTTCTTATAAACTTGTCTAAAGGAATTATTCTACCATTTAACAAATATTAAGAATAAACAAGTTTTTCAAACCAAGATAAAGTCAACTCACTATTTGAAAACCAACTTAGAAAAATAGAATTTGCCAAGGAAGTAAAGTTTTAAAGGTATATCCATTTTCTAAAGAAGAGAAATGATATAAAAAAAAAGAAAACATACATTTAACACTGCTTCAAATATTTGACCACATCAAAAACTTAAAAGATATTTTGAAAAGCTTATTTTTCAATCACTAGAAATAAAATTAGTAGATAACTTAAAGAACCAAAATTGTTGAAAAAAAATTTACTCTTGAAAAAGTGAAGAAAATGAAATAATAAAACATTTACTCATAACAACTCAAAAATATTTTTGTCCTCCTTCTAACAATTCGAAAAAGAGGAATTCTCAAAAGTTTTATCTTCCAAAACCATCAAAGACAAATTGTTTATGAAATATCAATATTGAGACAATACTACAAAATCATGCTTACAATATGAGTATAAATATATGTTCAAAGGATTTTTCAACTATAAATATATACATGATGTAAACCCCCGAATATTTAAATAATTCTAAAAAATAATCATAGAAGTTTAAGTATCAAAAATTAAATCCCGAAAATCGACTCAAGATAAAAACCAAATTCTAGACCGAGTCAAAACACTGGAAACGAAACCATGAAAAACAAACCAAGTTAAAACTTAATTCCAAATAAGAACAAAAACGAGTTTTCTCAATCTTGAGAAAACGAGAACCCTTGAAACGAAATATAAAGTCCAATTACCGATATAATCAACGTCCGTACGTTGATTAAATAATCTACCCAATTCCTAAAACATGAATCGAAACGATAGATCCAAATACCGCTTAACAACGAGATGATAAAATCCTAAATCCTTCAGTAAAATTTTAGAATCACAAAATCCAAATTTTCAACAAAAGTCAAACTGAGTCAACTCATAAACCTAGACTCGGTTAAACGATTCCGAGAACTAAAAACTATTAAATAATCACAAATAAAATAAAATAAAATAAAACATAAATTTCGAGCTAAAATTTTAAAATGATCAAAACTAGAAAATTATACGATATTACGAATATCTCGACAGAATCGGAAATCAAAACGGAACCCTAAAAGTCAACAAGCCTACAACGAACCTTAGTGCTTAAGATCCGGCAATCCCGCGTTTTCAAACCTTAGAAAACGAAATTAAGTTAATGGCCTAGAATAGTTCGTAATAATGTAGGGTAACATAAAAATATCATATTCGCGAATTTCGAGTGACCTTCGGACCCAAACGGGACAGGTTCTCGAAAAGCGTGTCTCGAGCTCGGAATATTAAAAATATTCCATTTATACCAATAGACCGTAAAAATACAAGGATTCCAAAAATATCAGTTTTAGAATTTTTCGGTAGCTAAAAATTACAGATATCGCATTATTACGCGTATTTTTTTACTACCGTACTTTAATTGTCTAGTCTACTATTCATAGTACTTTTATACTATTCATTACTATTCACCTATCTCTACTTTTTCTTACACCTACATATCTATTTTCTTACTTTTTCATTTCCAACACAACTTAATCACATCAACTTTACACATTACTTCTTTATTACACAAAACAAATTAAAATAAATCAATTTCCCCCCTTTACAAGCACAAACCGGCGCCTCCCCTCTCTCACATCCATCTATTTATTTTTCTTTTCAAATTATTTTATTATCCAAAAATCACTCCAAAAAATTCTATAAATACCCCCTTCCTCTTTCACTCTTTCACACAATTCATTCACTACCCAAAACTCTCTCAAAATCTCTCCACAAATTCTCTCTTCAAGAATTCTCTCTACCAAAACTCTCTCAAACCAATTCCTCACAAAAATCATCCCTCCTACATAAACTATCATCCACATATCACTACACATAATACCCATTTCATTCACCATCTTCATACCTCTTACATATCTTAGGTAAATATTTCCCTCCATCTATTATTCATCCATGTCATGTAACTCAACATGACTATGGTGTTGTTTTGAAACTCATATGAGTAGTAAAAGCAACAACATGTTCATGTTTTGTTCTTGTACATAAGCTTCCTATTTTATTATGTTGTTATTATTATTGTGATTATTTGCTTATATATATAGTATTATGTATATTATGTATATATATTTATTAGAGCATATAAGCTCATTTGTTATTTATTTATTTTCAAGTTATGCAATTTATTTATTTTATGTTGATATTAAGACTAGTCTTTCTAATCTTAGACTTGTCCATATCAAGTCAAAACAATCTTTTATTTATTTTCTTTAATCTTTCGGGACTAGTCCATTCTTAGTCCCGGACGCCTTGATAAAGTTAAGGCTCCAATACTTGATCGGGATTCCTTGATGATGTAAATCCCCGAAATTTTTGGATCCAAATTAAAGACCTAAACCCTAATCGGAAGTCAAACGGATTCTTAAGTCAAACAAAACCCTAGTTTACCGTAACCGTTTAACTCCGGCATTGCCGTTTTCTCAAGCCCTAGAAAACGGTTGTAATAGTTCGTATTAGCTATAGGTTTTATAAAAATATCAGATTGAAGAATTTCAAGTGTCCTTGAACCCGATCGGACATGATTCTTGAAAAACGTATCCGGAAGCCCGGAATAGGAAAATATTTCGAATATACCGTTAGACTCGTAAAAATATAAGATTTCCAAAAATATCAATTCTATAATTTTTCGATAGCTAAAAATATAAGATATCGCTTTTATACGCGTATTTTCTTACTATCGGTATTAAATTGTCATGTCTACTTTTACATTACACTATTTTCTACTATTCTACACTATTCATCTATCTCTACTTTTTCTTACAACACCTTCTTACAACCATACACCTATCTCTTATACTTTTTCATTTCCAATATAATTTCACATCTTTCATTTCTTACTTTTAATTAATCAAAAGACAAAAAAATTTTTCCCTCTCCCCCATGCATGTTTGGTGCGGTCCCCTCTCTCTATCCCTCTAGTTGTTTTATTTTTTAATTATTTAATTAACACAAATTATCTCCCCATTTTCCTATAAATACCCCCTCATACATTCACTTCTTTCACACCACTTCTTTTCTAAAGTTACTCTACAAAAATTTCTCTTCAAATTCTCTCAAGAGAAGTCTTCTTAGTTTAGCTTCTTTAGGTAAGAAATTTCTCAAGATTTCTTCATGTTCATTTACTTAATATGAGCTTAGTGTGTGTTTTCTAAAACCATGAAGATTAAGAAAGCAACATTAGGTTCATGCTTTGTTTTGTTCATAATCAAAATTCCTCTATGATCATTTATGCTTCCTTTATGTTCTTATATTTCCTTATGTTACTACTATCTAATATCTATATAACTATATATACTATTTAGAGCATATAAGCTCATTGTCTTACAATTTATTTATCCTTCATGCAATTTATTTACTTCATTGCAATTTATTAATTTCAAGTTGATTTTAAGACTAGTCATTCTAGTCTTAGACTTGTCCTCATCAAGTCAAAACAATTTCTCTTTCTTTTCTTTTCGGGACTAGTCTTTTCTTAGTCCCGGGGTACCTTGATGAAGCTAAGGTCCCAATACTTGATTTACTTTATTATTTACTTAAGCTTTCAAGTTATTATTTTACTTTATATTTCTATAGCTTATGATTCATATTCATGCATGAACATAATGTTTTTGTCTCAACAAAAATAAATAAGAAAGTGTTTTCTTGAATTAAAAATACTTTCTAAAATAAATATGGAAAATGGATTTCTCAAAAACCCATGAACATGCATGGGAATGATTTTTCTTACATAAACAAAAGGTTTTGTGAAAACTTATCTTTCATCAAGATATTCTTTTGGAATCATTACTAGAAATAAAAATGTCATTTTATTACTTTTTGAATCCAAGTTTTGAAAATAAAACCACACCTTAGGAACTTAAAGAAATTACAAGAGATTAAATTTAGAAAAAGAATATTCATCTCAATAACTCAAAATCTTTCAAAAAGTAAAATAAATATTCAATAGAATCTCAAGATCAAAATCTTTTAAAACCTTAATTTTTATAAGTTGAGACAACTCCATATACTTCATACATTTGTTATGAGTCATTACATGTAAATATATACCTTTCAAAAGTTTACAAAATAATTGAAATATTTATCTTTTCAAATGAACTTTGTTTACAAGAAGGAAAACTAGTTTTCGCAAAATTCGTGGCAAATTTAGTCACTGCCTTTTCGGAACCCAAACGACTTAGTTTTATGGAAATAAGCTTAGAAATGCGTAGATCTTTTCGAGTAGGTAGAAAACGATATATTATACGCGAAATTCCGAGTTGAAATGAGCAAGTTATGGCCATTTTAAGTTGGAATTTCCCATATGCGATTTTACTACTATTTTAAGAAAAGATTAGAATCTTCAAAGATAGAATTTCATGAAATACTCATTTTGGGTATTCTTCTTGATTAGATAATCACGAGGAGGATTGTTCGTATCCCGAGGATTACTACGATTAGGTGGAAATTCCGAACGACTCATCCATTTCAAGAAAGTTGTCCTCATGGCCGAGTGAGTTATTTCCCGTTATATTTCATACTCTGATTGTGCTTGTAATGTTAGTCGCACTAGAATTTAAGAAAAAAATCAAAAGAAAGTATATGGTAATATGTTGAAAGAATACTAAGTATATCGAAATTCGATTTGCTTGTAATAAAGTTGTATGTGGAGTAATGTCTTGAAATGTTTGAAATTGATTGATCACTTGAAAGAAGTTAAATGTGACTACTAGACTTTAATTAAAGAAATTATTCATGCACTTCATATGTTAAGTCACATTGCATTCACTACTATACAATTGGTGGGACAAGTGTATAATAGTGGTGGTAGACATAATCGGTAGTAAGTGGCGAGTAGGAGCCAGTAAGAACTACTTAATTTGATGGCTAGTAGGAGCTTGTAATAACTACAAGTTTTTTATGGCTAGTAGGAGCCTGTAATAACTACAAGTTTTTGATGGCGTATAGGAGCCGGTAAGATCTATAAAAGTGTTTTTAAAAGTTGTGGCTGTAATTGGCCTGAATACCCAACCCCGAATGAAGGGCGTAAATTCATTCAACATATGATTCCCGGAAAGTCATATGTCTTGTATGCTCACGTGGTTGTTGCATTTCATATGTTTAAATAATAAACTTGATTGATAATTTCTTCGAGTATGAATTTTGGGATTTACTCACTAAGCCCATAAGCTTACACCCCTATAGATATTTGTATTCTCAGGAACACCTATTTTTGTGCCCGAGGCCATCCCGTATCCATATACGTTTTATGTTGAAGCTTTTGGAAGAAATCTACTCGAAGACTTAGATTAGAATTCCTTTGAAATCTTTAAGGTAGTATTTTGGATGTTATGAAGTTTATCTCGATCCTTGGAATTAGCGGGGGTATGCCCCTAAGAAATTATGTAACAGACCTTTGGTTATTTTTGATATGATATATTTATTTCTGGACTCTTGTATGTTTATCCTTACTTGCTTAAACTATGCTTTCCAAAATCGTCTCCTATTACCGTGTTAGACGCCTTACATATAATACTAAGGCTTTCGCATGACTAAGGTAGCCATTCTTAAAGCCTTGATATTATATGTGGCGGACTGCCACGTTTAGGGTACCCTTCGGGGCGTGACAGATGAAGCTAAGGTTCGCAATGCTTGATATTTTATTTTCTTGCTCATTATTTATTTCTAGTATTTTCTTATGTTCCTATTATTTTATATGCTCATAATACTTGCATTTGCATAATGTTAATGTCTCAACTAGTCTAAAAATAGAATCTTGTTTTACTAAATGAACTCAAAGCTAAGTTTCCAATTATATGATTTACCACAAAAACATGAAGTTATTATCAATGACCTAGAAATAGAATAATACAAGTTTTCTCAAGTTTTCATAAATAACAAAGATAGATTTCCAAAGAATCATAAGAAATAAATATTTTCTTTGTATATTATGTTAACCTAAGCTTTTAGTAATATAATATTAAAAGTTTTGCAAAAAAAAAGCTCAAGATTTAAACTCTTTTAAACTTCGAAATAAAACTAAGAAAACAAACTGAATTTTCAAAGTTAAGATAAATTCATAAGGTGATGAACCCACTTAGGAAAATAACGATTTCAAATTTTTAAAAAGAAGGAACTCATTTTCAAAAGGATATAAATAGATTAAACAATAATGGGTTTTATCAATAAAAGATGATTCTTTTCAAAAGAAATGAAAGAACAAGTTTTGGAAAGTAAAAGCTTATATTTTAGAAAGGAATATAAGAAAAGCAAGGCTCATTTTCTAAGACCATCTTAAATAAACAAATTATGAAAAGGATTTCGACAACTTAATGATAAATTAATCTTTTATCACTAGAAATGAAATATATGAAAGACTAGGGTTAAAGGAGAAATTTGCTTGTTTTGGAAAAAGGAATGAAGAAAATGAAATAAGATTATACTCATTTATAACAACCCAAGAAAAATATAAAGTTTCTTTAAATACTTGAAAGGAAGTTTTCAAAGCTAAAGTTTAAATGAATTGTTTTATGAAATAAATTGTTGAGAGACTACCATTAGGATTTTTTGCATATAAAGTGAGCATACCTATATATTCAAAAGTGTTTATCAAATATATAGTTATATTGTTACAAAAGGATTTTCTTTAAAATGGAGTCGAGCTAGAAAATGGATTTTTGGAAAAGTTTAGAAAATTCGTTTTAAATATGTACCTGACGTTTTCGGAACCCAAATGACCTTTTATGACCAAGATAAGTTTAGAAATGGATAGAACTTTTCGAATAGGTAGAAAATAGTATATCATATGCGAAATTCCGAGTTAAAATGAGCAAGTTATGGCCATTTTAAGTTGGAATTTCTTCTTATACGATTTTACTACGATTTTAAGAAAAGTTTAGAATCTCAAAGGCTAGGAATTTCATGAAAGACTTATCCCGGGTATTTCTTTTGTCTAGGTGACGAAGGATACGAGAATACCCTACCCGAGGATTACTACGACTAAGAAGATAGCGAAATGGACGAGTGAGTTATTCCTTCTAATTTCGTTACCTTGCTTGTGCTTGTAATGTAGTAGCATTAGCATACTAAGAAAAGATAAAAACGAATATATTTAGGATTTCGGGATTATGATTCTATGTTTATGCGTGAATTGAGAATTAAGAATATCGCAACTTCGATCTACTTGTTTAAATAATTTTGTTTACCTACTTGTATGTTTGTTTATTGTTGCTAAATTGATTGATCGCCCCTAATAAACCTTAATAAGGTTTGACCTAAGAACAATAAAACATTCACGCATAGCATCCATCGAGTCACATCTATTTCGGAAGGCTGCTACTCCTACGCGTGGAGTTGGATTGGCTGTGATCGTGCGGTGCCACGGGCCATGTTCCTTCTTAGAGAATCCAAATCGCTCGGGGAAAGCGACTCTAGGTTCGGAGCCGAGCCAACCGAACGCTATGGGTGAGGACCTGGGGACTAGTAGTAGAAGGTCGAGGACCTTCAACCCCGATTCCCTAATCTTTGATACGGAGGGGTAAATCCGTTCTATATATGGTTTCCGGATGACTATATATATTCGTGTAATCATGTGATTGTTGCATTGTATGCATAGCATATGTGTGATTAAATAAATAAACTTGTTTGAAAAATATGGTGCGAATAAAAAGGAATATCTCACTAAGCTAGTGGTAGCTTATACCCCTATAGATTTTGTTGAAACAGGTACATTCGTGGATTAAATTTGAGGATCATGACATTAAGGAAGTCATGGACGGCTAATTAAGGATATGGAATCATACGATGAAGAAATTTTGTAAGGTTCTTTATATGTGATAACTTATATGATTAGGGACGTATATTTATTTGAAGATAATAGAAGAATATTCCTTAAGAATTGAATTGTGATATGCTTATGTTTTATATTAAGTATTCTTTTGCCTTGTTACTTATTTATTATCAATATAAATTGCGCTACTCCGATGCGTCCCCTTGGTTGTGATGTACGCTTTGTACATAATATGGAAGCCTTTGCATGACTAAGGTAGTCATTCCTAGGCTTTAGTATTGTGTACGGCGGACTGCCACGTTTAGGGTACCCCTCGGGGCGTGACACATGTATTTTGTTTAAGGATTTTTGAGTAAAGAGAAATTTGGAAAAATCATATTTTGTGAACTATAAATTCGTAACTATTCTGTAACGTAGTATTTTCCAACTCAAATGACTTTTTACGACAAAAATAACCTTAGAAATGGATAGATCTTTTCGAGTAGGTAGAAAACGATATATTATAAGTGCAATTCCGAGTTAAAATGACCAAGTTATGGCCATTTTAAGTTGGAATTACCTTCTATGCGAATTTTAAAGATCTTATGACATAAGTTTTGATAAGTACCATAGAATCAACAAGAAATACTCATTATGGGTATTTTTCTTGATTAGGTGAACCCAAGGAGGAGTATTCATACCCGGAGGATTATTTTGATTAGTGGATTTACCGATCGACTCATCCGTAAGAAAGATAGATCCTCATAGCCAAGTGAGTTTATTTCCTACCCTTTTACGTACTTGGTTGTGCTTGTAACTAGAGGCACTAGAAGTAGTAAAAGATGAAAATAAATTATGTATGATAATATTGGTTGAAAGAATGTTAAGCATACCGAGGCATGAATCGTTGTTAATTAACTTATGTTTTGTTTTTATCCGGTTGGAGTGTGTGTAAATTCTGTGATCACCTTTAAATTACTCTAATCATACACTATGAATTATATTAATTGATTCATGCATATCACGTAGTTATTTTCATTGCATGAGCTGCTATTCTCGATGGTACAAGAGTTTAGTTGCCAGGTGTGCAGTAGCCAGAAATCTGCAAGATGGGTGATCAGGAGCCTGAAAGAACTATTTGAGATGGGCGAGTAGGCGCTTGAAATAAACTACATGAGTTGGATTTAAAGATGGGTTTTAAAGAGCCTGAAACACCTAACCCTGAATGGAGGGGTAAATCCATTCAAACATATGATTTCCGATAGATCATATGTATTGCTTGCTCACTTGCTTGATGCATTCATATGCTTGTTAATAACTTGCTTGAAATTATTATTACAAGTACGTTGATTTAGGAATATTCTCACTAAGCTAGTTATGCTTATACTCCAATAGACCTTTGTTGTAACAGGACTATATCTTTTATGCGCGAAGACTTCATATGCTCAGGAGGGATGATGTCTTAGAAAAACTTCTGAGAATCTTTTGAAGATCTTAGGTTAATCATCCTTCAATGTCTTATAATGTTAGTATTATTTGGTTGTGAGAAAGATTAAGTTGTTATTATGATTATTTGAAGAATTATAAGGGAAAACCCCTAAGATGATGTAAAGATTATATTCTCTTAATAATAAATTGGATGTTTATTTAAATTCTTGTATGTTGTAATTACTATCTCAAACTATACATCCCACCAGTGTCTCCTATTGTTGTGATAGATGCCTTACATATGGTGTTGAAAACTTTTGCATGACTTCGGGAAGTCATTCTTAAGTTTTAATACCGTATGTGGTGGACTGCCACTTCCCTTTGATGTGGTGAGATGACCCTTGAAATGAGGAATCCACCCACTACTAGAAAATTGGCCTTTAGAGACAAATATTTTGTGATGAAAATTTTTGTCTCTAAATGTATGAACCAAGATAAATTTGCAATATATTGTTGATAAAAAAATTATGTTATATTTTTTAATTCGTATATGTTTACACAATAGAATCTATGACCGATTACAAAGATAATTGCCATAGATTTTTTTTTTCCGATTTTAGTGGGAAATATGATACTTTAGTGTCAATTTTTAACTTTTCAAATTCTATTGTAAATCTGTCTATGATTATGTTGAGAGATATAAATAGCACCATCTTTTTTCTTTTCAAATTTTACTTTAAATATGTTTTTAAACTAAACTAATATATATAAATACATGTATACCATTAAATATATTCACAATATATTTTTTTATTATATGTATTATATAATATATAAATAAATGTATATTAAGATGGACTTACAATATAATAATAACACCATTTTAAAACAATTTTATTATAAAAAAAATATTATTTTGATATTTTTTATATAATATCGTATTAATTGAAAAACTATAATGTGTTACTTAATATTACAGTGCATAACTACAATATATTATATAATAAAAACATAAAATTGATGTATTAAATTAGTATAAATATACACTTACCAGATATATGAACATATAAATAAATACATAAATAGTATATTTTTCTTTAAATATATATATTATTAATGAAAAGGTGCATCAAAATTGTTAAAATATAAAATAATAATAATGTTAGTTATTTAAGCTAGTATTTATTGAGAGTACATTAAATGTTTTGTATGACAAATATTTGAAAGTTTGATATTTTTCAAATAGAATGTGGTTGAACTTTATTCATGAAGACATAAATTGGTTTATTGGTTGGAGGTTAATAAAAACTCAGAAGTTAAGTATGCTCAGTATAGAGTACTTCATGATGGGTAAACCTCCTAGGAAGGATAAAAGAATGCGTTGTAACTCACTAAAATGAACAATGTTAAACAAATTAGAAGGATTAGAAAAAGGGAAAGTAAATAAGAATCTTAATTATAATTAATATATTAATCCCAAAAAAAGACAGAGATTTGTAATGGAAATTATGTCTATGTAATTTTTTTAATTTAGAAAAGAACTAGTTTTGAGCCTGTGTAATATGCGGATTGGAATTTTAATTATAATTTAATTTGTTTATAAAAAATTTTAAAATCATATGTTATGTAACATTTAAAAAATACAAAAAAAAGGTAATATTAAGAGGTATGAAAGCAAGAAAAGTTACAAAATCTTGTGTTATGTATGCATATATTTAGATAAACAATATGTAATGTAAGAAGTATTGTAATTCTTGAAGTTGTGAAAAAGTAATGTGATATGTCAAGAGCTGCATCACTTTAAATACATTACCTAGATATTGCAATAATTTTTGTAAAACTTAAAAGTTGTAACTTTTCATTTTAACTTAATTAGAGAAAATACATAAGTGGTAAAAAGTTTTTCATATTAAAAAGATATCAAAATAAAAAAAAAAATTATGTCAAGAGTTAATTCACTTCAAATTACATAACCTAAATATTGCAATAATCTTTTGTAAAATTCAAAAGTCA
The DNA here is from genome assembly GCA_024138025.1 of Combretum micranthum. Taxonomy (NCBI): domain Eukaryota; kingdom Viridiplantae; phylum Streptophyta; class Magnoliopsida; order Myrtales; family Combretaceae; genus Combretum; species Combretum micranthum. The sequence goes on along the minus strand of JAMXBD010002109.1, from coordinate 47,530 downwards.
AAACCATTTATCTAGGAAAAATACTTGATCTAACACCAAAAGGTAAAGAAAATATCATAAACTAACCATCATGTGATTTCAATGCTACTCTTGTAGTTATTTTCATCATATTAAAAAAAAAAAGTAATGTCAACATTGAAATAATCAAAAGGTATAATTTTATAAATCTCAATGGATCATACATAAGACATATTGGATAAAATAATGTAAAATCATGCATTGCAATTGTAAAACAACCATATATTATAAATTGCAAATTATAAAAAGATTATCAAAATGAAAAAAAAAATAATGATTGAGATGTATTGAATGCCTAAAATTTTCAAAATTGATCAATTTCTAATTAATTGTATAGAACAACAAATTGTAAAAAGATTTAAAAAAAACATTAATAACTAAGATGTACTAAACACTTAAAGCTTATAACTTTCTAATTAATTGTGTAATTGATTAAGTAAGGACATACAAAATGCATTAAAAAAAAAAAAAAGAACAGGGAAAGATGTATAGATAATTCAATGTAAAAGTGGGGTAGTTTAAATGTCACTTATTAAAACATATTTTCATTGTCCAGTCACTATAACAATTTAGAGTAATAAAAATAGAAAATTTTACAATCTAGATTTTATATGCAAACTAAAAAAAAAAAAAGTGTAATGAAGTGTGTGTTATCATATATAAAATTTTAAAAGTCTAGTCATATATATGATGTTAAATTTAAAATTAAACTTAGTTATTTACAAAAATAACAAACGTTGTGGGTTTTTTAATGTATATTATGTAACCTCTCTTCTAATAGAACATTGGGCCGGGGGGGGGGGGGAGGGGAGGGTAGAAGATGAGAGATGAAATCATCATTACCATTCTAGTAGAGAGCACATCATGAAAGATAGATTAAGCATTGCAGTTTGAGAATAAAGACAAAAGAAAATTAATTGGGAGAATAGAGAGATAGAACTAAGGGTCTGTTTGGATGGTCTGTTTTTCATCTATATCTGTATCTTTTTCAAAATGATATATGTAAATATGTCCGATTTACATCTATATTTTATCTATATTTGATCTATTTGATCTTTTGATGACAACTGCCAACTTTTTTTTATCTATATCTATTTTTTTATAAATAATTTGTTAAAAAAATTTTAAAAAGTGTCTGTATCTGCTAGGAAAAGCTAAACAAACAGACCCTAAAATGGAAGAAAAATATATGAGAGAGAAAAAGAAGAGTGAAAGTGGAAAAAAATGGGTAAAGATAAAATTGAAAGGATGAAAAAGCACAAAGACAAATGAAAGAGGCTATGATATATAATAAATTTATGAACAATTATACTTATTGGAAAATATTGAAAAAGTATTATAAGCGAAAAAGAGTACTAAAACACTAAAAGCTTAAAAAAAATTTAAACAAATTGGGTAAAGAGTAAGTGAAAGAAAGATAGAAGAAAAGTGATAATAAATATATAATTAAAATTTTCAATAGTTCTATCTATTGAAGAATATTGAAAAGACACAATGCCGAGGAAAGCTTTGGAAATAATATATTAATAGATTAGAGACGAGAGTTTGTGATGGAAATTCTGTCATAAATTTGTAACAAGTAAAAAATCTATCTCTAAAGAAATTAGCGAAAATGATTTTTGAGACAAAATTTTGCATCGAAAATTTTGACGTTAAAAGTCTCTAAAGATAGAATTTTCACTTTCAGAGAAAAATTTTTTTATCTCTAAAACTAAAATTTCTTGTAGTAACCCTACTATGGGTGAAATCCTTGGAACAACAAATCCCTTTTACCGTGGGTAGGGCTACAAATGAGTGGATCCGAGCTAAGCTTTTAAAGATTCAGGCTCGACTTGTTTAAAATTTAGCAAGCTCAAGCTTGAGCCTGAGAAAGCTCTGTTCGTTTATGAAAGGGCTCAAGCTGAGTCAAACTTTTTATCGAGCCTAACGAGCTTTCAAGCCTGAAATTTAAGTTCGAGCTCAACTCATTTAGATAGCTTGTTTTCTATTTTTTTAAACCTAAAATATAATATAAAAGTGTTGCTACAATATATACAAAATTATTAAATAGAAATTAGTTTTTATTATTTTCATTATGTAATTATAGATAATATATCATGCATAAAAAATTCATGAATATGTTAACGAGCTGGTTAACAAGCCCACTCACAAGCCTGTTCATGAGCTGGATTGTGAGCTTAAATTAAAGCTCAAGCTCAGCTTATTTAAATAAACGAGCTTTACTTTAGGCTCGGGCTTAAAGCAAGCCAAGATCGAATAGCTCACAAATAGCTCAGCTCGTTTACAGCCCTAACCATGGGTGTATGCCTCTTGATTTTCCGATACATTTAAATGTAAATTGTAGAGTTAGTATGGGTACCGAAACCCTAAAACTAATCTAATTCAAACCTTAAACCTAAAAACCCTAGACAATGTCAAACAGGTTGGATAACCCTAAATGTAGGATGAGTAAAATGGGAATAGAAAACCCTAAATACCAAACCCTAAGAAAACGAGTGCCTTTGAAAATAGATCGAAAATTCGATAATCATTCAACTTAGAACCCTATGCTAAACGATTCACCTATCTTATCACTAACACAAAAATTGAGACAATATATTTAAATAATATTTAATAATGAAATAGAATAAAATAATTTCCTATAATATAGTATTAAATTATTAAGTCAAAATTTCATCAGTTAAACAAAACAATTACTACACACGATCGCTAGCACACAGACTGGGATAACAAAACCGGATGACAATTAATCATAAAATAATATTAAATAATATTTCTAATATGGTATACTAATTTATTGATTTATAAAATCGTTAGTTACATAAATTTTTACGTGTATCCTGATTTCTACTTGTAAATATTTGTCATTTTATTTACTATTCATATTAATAAACTTTGCACATCTGCCTTCTCTTTCACTCTACTTCTTAAGCAAGTATATATAAATACCCCATTCCACTCACATTTTCACCTTATACTCCTTCTTTCTCTCTTTGTTAATCTCTTTCTTTTTTCTTTTCTTTCTCTTGCTCTCCACTCTTGATTAGTGCCACCCCAAACACATAACCACCCTATCTCGTGCACGCATGCCATTTCTCATCTCTTACACACTCATATCCTTTACATTTTACTTCGGTAAATCCTTTACACACATACCTATATTATGTATATGATGACATGTATGTGTCTTGCTACAATTTCCATGAAATTTTCCCCATGATGCATGACACTAAGGATAAAAAATGCAAGGCATCATACATGGTTCAAGATTACAATGTGCTAATTTCATGTTTTCTTTACTTTATGAATACTAATCTAACTCCCTATATATAGATGTCACTCTATATGTACATATAATTTTTAAAGCATATTGCTCATTAATTTAACATTTATTTTTATGCACTTTATCTTCTTGCAATTTACTTTTATGCAAAGTTTATTTTTGTTTCAAGGAGACTTGTCCTTAATCAAAGTCTTGGAGACTTGTCCATTTCAAAGTCTCAAAAAGAAAAGAATAGTCTTAAATTGTAGTCTTAGACTTGTCTTTAATCAAGTCTTATGGTGACTTATCCATTTCAAGTCCGAGGAAGCCTTATCCTAAATCTAAGACTCTCATTTTACTTTATGTTATTTTTATGTTTATATTTACATTTCATTGTTAAGAATTTATTTTTATGTTCATCTTGATGTTCATTAATTGATTTTATGTTCATGTACATAATATGCTCATAGTGATGTTATTATAAAGAAAAAATGATTTTTGTAAATTTAAAATGTCATTTTGGCCAAAAGCCCCTAAATTTGAATGTAAGAACAAGATGATGATCTTAAGATTGTCATTATATTCACTTAGTAGATTGGAGGGCCTAGCATAAAATGAGAGATTTATGACAATTCTTTATTATATAAAATATTTTCAAAACTCATTTTGAATACATGGGAAATCACCTAGTATAAAAAGAAAATTTGAAAGTAAAACCTATTCCCCAATTTTTACATGAATATCATGACATACAAGAGGCAAATGAGGATCTGAAACTTCAATTTATTCTCAAATCAACTTGATTTTTTTGTGTTTTGAAGATAATTAAGCAAAGTAACAACTCACACTTATGATTTTATTAAAATGCTAAGACATTAAGAGAAATTTTTGGAAATTACAACTTTATAGCTCTTTTCTTACAATCACATAAGTTCAATGGTTTGAAAATAAATTATCAAATGAACTTATCCATGAATCACCTTAGTGTATCGAAAATTTCAAAGAAAAAAATTAAGTGTAGAACCTCGTTTTTTATTTTGATTGACCCATTTTTGAAAACCATAAAATATGATTTTTATTACAAAGGTTTCAATTTTCCCAACCCATATCATTAAAACATTCTAAGCTACTTTGCTAAGAGTCATTTATAAAGAGGCTATTTTGAGTAACATCACTAGGATTATTGAACTATTCTTATGTTTCAATTTTATTTGGATATAAGAATAATAAATACATATCCTAGAGAGTCTTCATAAAGTAAAACGTTTAGAAAATGTCAAAATGGAATTAAGATGAGATATGGATGTAATCTAACCCTTTTGTTCTGAGACCTTAATTATCTCTTATGATCTAAATAACCTTAGAAATGGATAGAGCATTCAAAGTAGGTAGAAATCGACTACTCATATATGAAAATCGGAGTTAAAAGGACCAAGTTGTAGTCGCTTCAAGATTCTACCTAAGAAATCGGGAAATATACTAAGAATAGAAACCATAGAAGTAAAAGTTTAGATAAAGTTGATCCGAACACTTATTTCAGGATTTTCTCTTATTTGGGTGATGAGGACCTCAAATCCACATTTCATAAAGATCACTTCAACTAAGGAATACGTTATGAATGAGTGGGTTTTTCCTTCTAATTTTGTCTCCCTGCTTATGCTTGTAGTTAGTTACACTAGATATAATAAGATAAAGATAAAATGAATATGTATGGGGTTCAAGGGATTGCTTTGTTTCCATGTATGGATAAAAAAGAAGTTAAGCATATTGGAGCCATTATTATGATTAATTGCGTGTTTTGTATATTTCATTCAAGTATTGTTGTTTGATAAATTGCTTAATCACCCCATAACAGAATTGTAAATGCTATTTGGCTTTGGCAATATTAAACAAACATGCATTGCATCGTCATATCACATATAAAAGACTACTGCTCCTACATGAGTAAGTGGAAGGGCTATAAATGATCATGCCACGGGCATAGCCCTGTTCCCATTTGAGGAACTAAATTATTAGGGGAGTCAGCCTCAAGGAGGAGTCGTGCTAGGGCGATCACTATGGGCGGGTGCTTAAGGACTGACAGTAAAAGATGGAAGAGATGTTTAAACAAAATTCCCTAACACCTGCCATAAAGGGTATAAATCCATTCTATAATAGTTTCTAAATAACCATATATACTTGTGTGCCCATGTATTTGGTGCATAGCATATGTTTGTAATTAATAACCTTGTTTTTTTTATGATTGTTCGTGCGGATGAAGGGAAATACCTCATTAAGCATGTGTTATGTACACCCCAATATATATATATATAATATATTTTTTTTTTTTTGTTGTGGTAGGATACTTGTAGCTTTGTCCGAGATTTGAGATGCCTAAGGCAAAGAATAGTGGCCCCAAGAGCTTTTGGAGGAAATCTATGGAAAGATGAGATTTTTTTTTTTTTTTTAAATTTCTTTTGCAAGATTTTAGTTCTATATTGGGAGACTTTTATGGATGACTGTAATAATTTGGTATATTTGAGGATTTAACAGGAGTATGCCTAAAGACATTGTAACCTATGAATGTTTAAGTTCAACTATATTTAGTTCTTTTGCTTGCAAATTAGATGCTATCTATTTGAATTTCACTTCTCCTTTGTCATCCATTTTGTTGTGAAGTACGCCTTATGCATAGTTTGAAAGCCCTTGCATGACTAGGGTGGTCATTCTTAGGGATATAAACGGGTCAGGTTCGGGTCGGGTCATTCTGTCCCAAACCCGACCCGATTATAAATTGGGTGTCCTAGAACCGGACCCGACCCAAACCCGACCCGTTTAATCTATTAATAATTAAATGCATCATTTATTATTTCATTAAATTATTATCGTAGTGAGGCATGTTGAGGAGGGTAAAAATTTCAATGGAGTTATAAAGATCCTAATTTTATTTTTTAAAAAGTTAGAAAACGTTAAAGACAGGTAAAAAATTATTAAACATGAAAACTGAATATATAAGGTAAAGTTAGTAACTTAAGACATGTCATTGCCTAAAATTATTAGAAGACTTATATATATATCTATATATATGTATATATAATACATCCAACTCAAAATAATATAATAATATAATAATAATAAATGATGACACTATACGACAATCTATATATTCTTGATTTATTTGTCATTATATATATATAATATCTATTTTTCTGAGAAAATTAATTTTTATATTTTGTTGTGTTGCATGGGAAAGAAATGAATTTTGAAAAAGTGGGGAAGGTTGCACATGGAAATCGATTTTCTCTGGATAATTGATCAATGATTATTAATTGTAAATATAATTTATATCCTATCATGTGACTCAATACATGATAACAAAATGATTATATGAAAAGCATCATTCAACTAATGAATAAGTAAATTCCTTAAACTAAAATTTTAATTTTTTTTAATTAAATCGGTCAGGTTTTCCCAACGGGTTATGAGTACAATCCAAAACCCGATCCTAAACCCTATAGGGTCTGACCCTATAGGGTTTTTAGCGGGCGGGCAGGCGGGTACCCTATAACGACCCGTCCTGGTTGCATCCCTAGTCATTCTTATGCTTCAATATTGGTACAGTAAACTATCACGTTTAAAGTACCTTTTGAGGCATGGAGATGGGTGAAATGGCCCTTAGAATGGAGAATCCCCTCTTCTTTTGTGAAATGATCCTTAAAAAAAGGAATCATCTTCTATTATGGTGAAAAGGCCCTTGCAACAATGAATTAATCCTTCTAGTGGTGAAATTCGCCTATAAGAAGGAATTCTCTCCTACTATGGTGATATGACCCTTGCAACGAAGAATTCCTTTACTATAGTGAAATACCCCCTTAAACAAGGAATCCATCCTATTACGGTGAAATGACCATTAAAACGAGGAATACCCTACTACAATGGTGAAATGGCCCATGAAATGAGATATTTCCTCCTACAGTAGTGAAATGATCCCCGCAACAAAGAATTCCCTTTTTATTGTAGTGAAATAGTTCTTAAAACGAGGGGTATGGTGAAATGGTTCCTAGAATGAAATTCACCCCTCATGATTAGTATTCACATCAATGGAATCACTTTCCTTATTTTATTGAATTCAACAGCAACAACACCATTCAAAACCTAATCTTTTCTTAAAAGGAAACCTATAAGAGCCATTCCTAAACATATCGCTTTCAAGCTAAAATGGAAACTAACAAACAAACAAACAAACCTTCTCCACTAATAACTAACAACAAAAATGAGAAATCCATGGAAAAAGGACTTTTTTTTTCCTCCCATGTTCATCCTCGCTTCGACACATTTTGAAAGTTGTGAATGGATCTCTATTAACTATGTTGTTACATCTTGAAAGAGTGCATCAAATCCTATAGACATCAATTGCTACAATGTTCATCAAACAACAAAAAAGTAAAAAAAAAAAAAAAATGAGCTTATGCTTTCTAGATGCTCAATATGACAAAAAAAATTATGCTTACACACCTTAAGATTACCCTTACATGTAAGATTACGATTAAATGTATCCTTACATTCCTCTGATAATTTGAAGAATATTGTTGTTAGCACACTACATTTTCTGTAGAGTATCTATTGTGCATAGTGGATAAATAAGGTAAAAGTTTCTACTTCAAGCTATGACTAAACTAAAAGAGCATTTTTCAAAGTAATACGGAAGTTCTCCTTTCAATAGATTAATAATTTTTCAATCTTCTTGTTACATAATTGCTAAAATTATAACCATATTTCCTACTCCCACTCAAATGTAATACACACAGTTCCTTCTCCTACCTACTTGAAGGAAATATTTCCTACTCCTGCCTAGTCAGCATATATAAAGGACATCAAAAACTACTACGAAAGTAGTATGTCAGAGCCTTAGCAATGAATGAAGTATGCCAGATATAATTCTACTTCAAATGGCCAATTCACAAAGAGATAGACTCCATCCAGTAGAAGGGGGAACTATTCAACTGATTGAAGAAGTCTTACTAGGCAAGGACCTCAACCAAGTCATGAGAATTGGCTCTCTATTACTTCCCCCAACCCCTACCCCCAACCCCTACCCCAACCCCTTACCTAGCAAAAGCTTAAAATTGAATTGACTTGTTCCTTCAAGAGCAACAATGATATATTCACTTAGTCCCTTAACAATATGCCTGAGATCAATCCACAAGTGATTACCCATAAGCTTAGCATCGGCCCAAAGTCAAACCAGTGCACCTAAAATGATGATATTTTGCCATCGTTCACCAAGCTTCTAGAGAAGAAGAAGTCTAGAAGCTACTAAAAGTTGCCTTCATTATAGTAGAAAAACATCTAACTTGAATCGCCAATGTGGTCATGGTAAAACTGCTAATGGGAAGTGGCAAATGTGTGTTTATTATACCAACCTTAACAAAGCCTACTTGATGAGGTGGAAGCAACAGTGAATAGCTACCTGGCCAAATAGGACAAAAACTGGTCAGACTTATGACCCTATCTAGAAAAAAATGAGCCAACTATAAGAAATCAGCACCTTTGGTGCTAAGCTATGCAGTTTTTTAGGCAAATTCCTTCGTTCAGGCCATCAAATGGGTTATTTTTACATTTTATGTAGGTTTTATTCTCGTTATAACTTCTTATAGAAACTTTTGTTTTTAATATAATCTGTGGCATTGTATCTATCATTTCATGTTCTTTTTATCCTTAAATTTTAGGACATTTCTATTTTTAGCAATTTTCATGTTTTTATTTTTGATAGCTTTGAGCGTGCTTATATTTGTATGCCTTAGGGCAAACGAGATATTCAATTATTTATAAATACATAACTTTGAGCCATCATTACTCTATTTTCCCAAATATATGGAAATACGCTATTAATTTTGATTTATTGGATGTTACTTAACTAAGTATTCTTAGAATAAATAGATATTTGAAAATCACAATCCATCATTCGTACACAAATCAATGGTTTGTGATAAACCTTAATTTATTTGCTGTGTCACTACCTCATAGACTATTTCCCCTACAAAGGATAGACTAATTGATAAATCATGATGGAAGCAAAGGATCAGGTGCATACATTCTTTGTCACCAACTTCAGCACCTATTATTATAAAGTTATGTAGTTTGTCCTTAAGAATGTCAAAGTTACATACCAAAGATTGGTGACTATGTTGCTAAAGGATAGATCAAATGAAATATGGAGGTTTACATTGATGATATGATAATGAAAAGTAAATAGGCTAAAAACCACAAGGAAGATCCAAAGTAAACACTCAACCGCCTAAAACGATACTAGAAGAAAATTGACCCCTATAAGTGTGTCCTTATGGTTTCATCTAGAAAATTTTTAGAATACATGTTCACTCAATGAAGAATTAAGGTGAATCTTAAAAAAATTAAAGTCATAGTGGACATGTAGTCCACCAAGTATGTTAAGGATGTTTAAAGACTTATCAATAGAATAACCACCCTAAGTAGATTCGTGTTAAGAAGCACAGACAGATGCGCTAAACAAGTGTCCAATAGCCTAGCTAAAAAAAAGTTACTTACGACTTTGCCTATCCTAACCAAGCCCATATTTGGAAAAGAGCTATTATTGTACTTGGTCATTAGTAGCAAAACCATATCATCATTCTAGTCCTAGCAGAAAGCCGAGAACACATGCCAATATACTACATAAGCCATGTTGAACCATGTGGATGTTACAATCTTTTTTTTTTCATGAGAAAATTGATTTTAAAATACTCCACAACTTAGTTACATTACATTTAATAAGTAAAACTTGTTTGTGATATGTTTGAGCTTTATTATGTTTATGTTTTTTGTTTGTGCTTGTTATTGCGGGTTTCTTCAAGCATATGCTTAGGCCCTGATTCTTTTAGAATCTCTCAAAGCTCAAAACATGGAAATTGTATAGCTCTCTCTAAGATTTCCGTAACATCTTGAATTACCTCAATCGGAGTCTAGATGATAACGTTATGGCTAAATTATAAAACAATGTCAAACCGTTAGAGGCAATTGTGGGAATGATCAAGTCTTTGATTTTGGATGCAATTTGGATCGGCTCGCTGGTAGGTCTGGTTAGTTGTCAAACTGAGCTTTAAATTTATAAATGTTTTCTAAATCATTTCCACTAACTACGGTCTCACAGGACAAGCGCACCCATCAGATGTAGCATAGATTGATCTAGGTCCTATTCCAAAGGAAAGCTAGTAAGTACTTCTACTTCGCTCTTTTCCTATTATCTAGCCAACAAAATTAAAGGGGTTTTATATACATAGAAGCTAATCTAAGCCTAATATAACAAAGAAGAATAACAAAACAAACCAGCAAGTTCTACAGTAGCATGTAAGAATAAAGATAATTCAATTCAGAAGGTTGCTTGGGTCATGCGTCACCTTAAATCTATTCATGTAACTTAAGAATTTCTCAAAAAATGTTATGTTGATTATTGAGCCGTTGGATTCACGAATGTATATTTAAGTCTCTCCTAAGGTCATAAACTCTAGATCTAAACTAGACTGCTGGAATCCCTTCTCAAGCTATCATCGGCTTCGATCCGCATAAAGAACGAGAATCCTTTGTTTTAGAAACCAACTCAATGAATTTCACAATAAACGACAAAAGATCTCACCAACTCCTCTTGCAAGGCAATTAGAGCAATCTCATCAATAGCCTAGATCTATTCATTAAAACGGCTAGCCTACTTTAGTGAAATCTAACATGAACCCATATCTCACACTATACAAATTCAAGAAATATGAAGGTCAAGCTATTGAACACAATAAAACAACAAAAATTCAAGATAAAGCACAGTAACATTACATGAAATTGACCAAGGATCCACAAACCCAAGCAAAATAAACTATCCTTCCATGAATATAGCAATACAAAGCAGTAAATCAAAGATAATAAAAACCATTAATAGATAAAGCAATAGGATAGTGATAGAATAGTAATCCTTGATGAATTGAAAAGTTGAAGCCCAAAACTGCTATGAAACCTTAGAAATCTGTTAAATTCTCTCTTTACAAAGGAATATTTTTAATTCTTCCCTAACATGTCGTATTTCCCCTTTTGGTATTAGAGAAATACGTCTCTGTATGTTTCTGGTAGCTGCTAAGGCTCTCGAGATCGTGTCCCTATAAAATGACAGCAAGATGGGTTTTTATATGTTACTGATTTCATCCCTCCCTGTTCTGCCCTTGATGTGTTGGAGGGAGGGCTAAAAATGAAAAGCTTGTTCCTTGTAAAGTCCGCCCAAACTTGCTTTATTTGCTTTCATTTCTCTTAAATCATCAAATAATTTTAGCTCTTGAAAGCCTAAAATGAATTTTAATAAAATAAATGTCCTTTTCTTGGTTAAATAAAAAAATTTACATAATAAATACGTCCAAATAAGCACAAAAAATAAGGGTCTATTGACACTTATCAAGACCCAAAAATAGTCATTACAGACTTTAAAATCTGATTGTTGGTGGTTGTTTTAAGGTACAACGGCTAGTTGTTTTGAGAGCTAATAAATAGAGTATTTATGGTGTTTTTATATAGGAGAGTAGAGCTTAATAGGTTGATATTATGTCAAAATACTCTCTCATTTGTATTAGTTAAGTGAAAATGTGATTAGTATCATAATGAGATTTTGAGCAAATATTATAAGGCACTAATCACATATTTGTTTGTAATTTGTTTGAATGTTTAGTGAAGTCATCTCTTATTTAAGGCAATAGATGAAGTCCTCATGTATTAAGGAATTCGTCTAAGTCCCACATGATGCAGGCATTAGTGAAGTCCTCTTGTTGAGGCATTTGTGAAGTCCTCTTTATGAGGTATTGTTTGATTTGAATGGATATATGAAATTTTCTTGAGTGAGGCAATTTGTAGACCACAAAGACTAGGAGGTGGGTTGAACTCCACGTTAAATCTGGTATGATTTTATCCTTCCCTTATCCCTTTATTATTATTGTTATAATTACATGATTCCCTGCAAAATTGGAAAAAGAGAAATTGGTTGGTTAAGTAAGCTTAAAATCGGTTTAGAAACATACCTTGTAGCTTCCGCTTTCGTATATGCATAGCTACCTGGTCATCCTTTTCTATTTTGTTTCAACAAGCCATATCCTCTATGGCCCCACAAAAAGGTACCCAAAGTTGAAATTTGCTTTGGCAGTTGTCATTCAGCCATGTAGCTTAGGTAATACTTTGAAACCGAATCAAGCCACAATATTGATCGGCCAGCCACTTTACAACATCCTCCACAAACACGATACCTTAGGATATATGATGAAGTATGCATTGGAACTCAGTGCATACAGTATACAGTTCAAATATTAGGATGCCATCAAGGCGTAAGTGTAAATCCCTGAAATTTTGGATCCGAATTGAAGCCTAAACCCTAATCAGAAGTTAACCGAATTTCCAGAGTCAACAAAACCCTAGTTTACCGTAACCGCTTAAGTCCGGCATTTTCGTTTTCTCTAGCCCTAGAAAACGAAGTTGGAAAAGTTAGCTATAATAGTTCATAATAGCTATAATTATATAAAAATATCAGATTGGAGAAATTCGAGTGTCCTTTGAACCCAATTAGACATAGTTCTTGAAAAACGTGTCCGGGAGCTCGGAATAAGAAAATTATTCCGAATATACCGTTAGACTTGTAAAAATGTAAGATTTTCAAAAATATCAATTTCGTAATTTTTCGGTAGCTAAAAATATCAGATATCGCAATTATACGCGTATTTTCTTACTACCGACATTAAATTGTCATGTCTACTTTTACATTACACTATTTTCTACTATTCTATACTATTCATCTATCTCTACTTTTTCTTACAACCTACTCTTACAACCCATACACCTATCTCTTACACATTTTCATTTCCAATACAATTTCACATCTTTCATTTCTTACTTTTAATTAACAAAATAACAAAAAATAATAATAAATTTTCCTCTCTCTTCCTCCCTCAAATTTGCGCCGACCACCCCCATTGATGCCTCAATTTGTTTTAATTTTCACTTATTTAATTAACACAAATTATCTCCCACATTTTCCTATAAATACCCCTTCACACTTTCACTTCTTTCACACTTCTTCATTACTAAAGTTACTATACTCAAATTTCTCTCCAAATTTCTCCAAGAAGTTCTTCCAAGAAGCTCTCTTTAGTTCATTTCTTTTAGGTAATCCTTCTTCAAGATATTCAAATGTTCATCTACTTAGTATGAACTTAGTGTGTGTTTTCTAAAACCATGAAGGTTAAGAAAGCAATAATAGGTTCATACTTTGTTTTTGTTCATAAACTAAAATTCCTTTATGTTTCCTTTATGTTCATAACTATCTAAATATCTATATAGCTATATATATTATTTAGAGCATATAAGCTCATTGTCTTGCAATTTATTTACATTCCATGCAATTTATTTACTTCATTGCAATTTATTTAATTTCAAGTTATTCTTAAAACTAGTCTTTCTAGTCTTAGACTTGTCTTCATCAAGTAAAAACTTTTTCTTTTCTTTTCGGGACTAGTCTTTTCTTAGTCCCGGGGTACCTTGATGAAGCTAAGGTCCTAATACTTGATTTACTTTCTTATTTTCTTAATCTTACAAGTTATTATGTTCCTTTATATTTCTATAGTTTATGATTCATATTCATGCACGAACATAATGTTTTTGTCTCAACAAAAATAAACGAGAAAGTGTTTTCTTAAACTAAAGGTTTTTTTTTTAAATAAATGTAGAAAATAGATTTCTTCAAAACTCATGAATATGCTTAGAAATGATTTTTCTTAAATAAACAAAAGGTTTTATAAAAACTTATTTTTCATCAAGTATTAGAAATTCTTTTGGAATCATTACAAGAAACAAAAATATCATTCTATTACTTTTAAAAGTTGTTGGAATCTAAGTTTAGAAAATAACACCACTCCTTAGGAATTTAAAGTAATTACAAGAGATTAAATTTAGAAAAAGAAATATTCATCTCAAATAACCCAAGATCTTTTCAAAAGTAAAATGAATATTCCAACAAAATCTCAAGTTCAAAGTCTTCTAAAAACTTTACTCTTTCATAAATTGAGACAACTCCATTTACTTCATACATTTTTTATGAGTCATTACATATACGTATATACCTATCAAAAAGTTTACAAAATACTTAGAATATTCATCTTTTCAAATAAGCTTTATTTACAAGGAGGAGCTCAAGTTTTTACAAATTCGTGGAGAATCTGGTCGCTGCTTTTTCGGGACCCAAACGACTTAGTTTTACGAAAATAAGTTTAGAAATGTGTAGATCTTTTCAAGTAGGTAGAAAACGGTATATTATACGCGAAATTCCGAGTTAAAATGAGCAAGTTATGGCCATTTTAAGTTGGAATTTTCTCTTATACGATTTTACCACGATTTTAAAAGTTTAAGATCTTCAAGAATAGAAACTTCATGGAAGACTTATTTTGGTTATTCCATCTTGTTTAGGTGGAGAAGGATCCGAGATCGTGTTTCCGGAGGATTACTTCAATTAGGATCTACCGACATGAGTGAGTTATTCCTCTTACTAAGTTACATTTCCTTATTTTGTGCTTGTAAATAGAAGCACTAGAAATTAAGAGAAAGATAAAATGAACAATTGTTATGTGATTTGAGATTATGATTGTTTGAATATAAATTAAGAATATCAAAAGAAAGTTTGATAAATAAATTGTGATTCTTGTATTGATATGATGAGAATTGTGTTGATCGCCTTTAACTTGAACTAAACACTTTTGGTTAAATTTATATTGAAATCAATTCATGCATATTATATACATGAGTCACATTTGTTTCACTGCTATTCTTCGTGTGGGAAACGAGGAAATGGTAATGGTGCCCGGTAGGAGTCGGAAAGTCTACATGGTGGCTAGTAGGAGCCGGCAAGTCTACATGGTAAGAAGGAGCCGGTAAATCTGCAGATATTAATGGTCGTATGGGTCTGTAACCTCCCAACCCTTGTCATGGAGGGCGTTAAATCCATGCTACACTTGATGTCGGTTAATCATGTGTATTTTGTGTGATCATATGATTGATGCATTTTCATATGTTTTGATTAAAATACTTGTATGAATTATGGAAATGTCTTATAGTTGGAATTATCTCACTAAGCTAATTTTGCTTATACCCTTATAGCTTTTGTTACAGTACGATTATCTTTGATTGTCCCCAAAGAGCCCGTTTGCCAGGTACGAGTATAAGCTACTAGGAGTTTTTGGGAGAAGCTTTATGTATTTAAGTTTTGAACATAGGCTTCTAGGAAAACCTCTATAGTAGGCTTATGTCATAGTTGTTATTATTTTGAAGACTATTAAAGCGGGGGAATGCCCCTAAGATGATGTAAGGATTTTATTATGGAAATATTATGTTTAATTATATAAGTTCTTGCTTACTTGTATTATCTGCTTAAACGTAATACCCCAGTGAGTCTCCTACTATCTTGGAAGCACGCCTTGCATATGATATCAAAGCTCCTGCGTGACTGAGGTTGTCATTCATTAGCTTTAATATTATATGCGGCGGACTGCCTCGTTTAGGGTACCCTCCGGCGTGTGACAGTAAGTCTTGGTAGATTTTGTGGCTGAATATATAGGCTTTCTAAAGAGCCTCCCGAAGAAGGAAAACCAAAGTGAATCCTCCATGCCAGTGGATCCCTTAACAAAGAGAGATGCAAAGTCACCCCGATCATGTAAGACCTATATAATGTGAAGATCTACTTTGTACTCAAATTAAAATTTGAGGTCAATAACAACATGGAAAACATATGAGGCACTTAATGTTGGCCTCAAACTTGCCACTAAAGTTGGCATAGACAACTTGAAGTTATTATCCAACTTACAACTAGTCATCTAACAATTCAAAGGCGAATGTGAAATTCAAAGGGATGAAATGGTCAAATATTTGGAGATTGTTTGATCCCTAACCTTGAACTTTCGTAATTGGAGCATACCTAAAATTCCTTGAGTAAACAACATAGAGGCTGACAAGCCATATAAGTTTACAGCTATTAGACTCCAATAGCTAATCCAATGGACTAGGAATTATTTGGGGCGCATCCTCAATAATGAATGCCATGAGACTCTTGAAATAGGGGAAACGTCAACACAACCTTGTTAAATGAACCCCATTGAGAAGTATCTTAGGAATGGTGTAATCTCAAGCAACCAAAATAGAAACTAGAAAGCTAAGGTACTGCCTAGCCAACTTTGCCACAAAATGTAACATCTTACATACCAACACACACACAACATGACATATCTTAGATACCTTCAACTAGATGAAGCTCTCTCAATTCTAGAAGATTTGCATAGAGGCGAGTGTAGCAATCACATCAAGGGCAAGATGCTCTATGTGAAGGCACTTTGGCTTAACTATTACTGGTTGACCATGAAGGATGACACCATAAAGTCGGTCAAATTATGCTCTCAATGCCAAAATCACACCCCTAATGTCACATGCCCTAAGTAACTATTTGTGGACCTTCAATAGTCTGTAGCCATTTGACTTATGGGAATTGATATACTCGAACCCTTCCCCAGAACCACGAGCTAGAAGAATATCATAATAGTAGTTAGCTACTTCTTAAATGGGCAGAGGCCCAAGCTATATTTAATATCAACAAAAAATGCACTGAATTATTTGTGATCAATCACATCTTGTGTAGGTTCAAAGTGTCACGCATCTTGATCACTGATAATGGCATCCAATTTGATAATGATAGATTCAACGAATTCTGCCAGTACCACTACATCGAGGAAAGATATACGTCTGTCTCCTACCCACAAATGAACAACCAAGTCAAAGTAGTCAATAGGGAAATTATTGAAAGCTTGAAGAAAATGGTTGATTGAGACAATATTGGCTAGTTAAAACGATTACCCAACGTGTTATGGGGCTACAGGACCACACATAGGACATCTACCAAAGAAACCCCTTACTGAATGGCACTTGGTACATAAATGAGTCCACCTATTAAGCTAGAGCTTCCAACCATATGGACATAAGAGTTCTAAATAATGGTAAACAAGATACGAGTCAAGGCTAACTTAGATACTGTTGAAGAAATTCGTGACAAGGTCGCACAAAGATCGATAACATATCAACTGAGGGCTGCTCGCTATTATGACTAAAACTTCAAGTACAAAGAGTTTCAATCAGGTGACCTTATGTGTCGAAAATTGTTAACATAGGTATTAGAGAAGGTTAGGAAAAGCTGGTCCCTACTAGGAAAGACCTAATCTAAGCTATGGAGAATTCAGTTGATGGAGTCTATTATTTGACGTAGTTGGATGGATGACCAATCCCTAGAACATGGAATACTGATAACCTTAGAAAGTGCTTTACTTAAGTACTAATGCATTAGAATTTTTGACACATATTTTGGGATAAGCTCACAAATGATACCTGAACTTTGATAAAATATACAATTAGGTACTTAAACTTTGAAATAGATCAATTTTGTACCTAAACTTTCAAATTGATCAATTTAATACTTAAAAAATTTTGGAACTGATTAATTTAGTATCTGAAAAAACTTAACAGATGTACTATTGACGTGTATGAAAAACTCTTTTAGGTATTGGATTGATCAATTTCAAAGTTCAGATACTAAACTGATCAATTTCAAAGTTGAGGTACCTAATTGCACATTTTTTCAAAATTTAGGTATCATTCGTGACATTAACCTTATTTTTTTTTATCATATATCTTGTCAAATATATGTTACCAGACAAGGAAGTTTTGTAAACAAGAAACACTTAGGTACCTTTGTTATTAATTCACCAGCTATTCTTTATTCTAATTTACTCAAGTGAATAATGTATTAGTAATTTATTACACTAATTGTACATTTGGTTCACTAGAAATAAAATTGGTGTTCAACCTTTATTACCGTGGAATATTTGTTCTTTTATTTGGTTTGCGAAAGATTTTATAAAAGGAATATTCATTACATATAATGCGAAATATATAAAAAATCATTGTTCTTTCCCTTTTCTAGAGGAATGATAATTCCTAACCACAAAGTATATTTTGTTTCAAAAATATCCTAATGATAAAATAAGAAATTGTAATTTTTTTTCCAACCTTATTACATTGCAGTGGACCAAACTTCCAGATGAAATAATATCTATTCATTCACAACCTATTATAATTCTATATAATTGTTTAGTAATAATTATTCTTTACAATTTTATTTTATTTAGTGAAGTGATAAATCCGATTACTTTGATATTCTATGGATTTCTCCTTGGCATGACTGTCAAATCTGGCTCTGACCTTCCACAACTTTTTGTCTGGTTTTTGGTTATGGCTGAAGCTCTCAAGGATGGCTTAAGAGCCCCAAGGATACTAATAGGGACAATTTAGAACAATTTAAGGAAGTCGCTAATTTAAATTTGGCAGGTTTATTCCCTTGATTTTTCTGATTTTTAATTATTAATTTGTTTGATTAATATATATAATTATAATAAAACAAATTAAATATATTTTTAAAAAAGTGTCTAATTATAGAAATACAATGGTGTTAAGAAAAAGCTAAGAAAATTGTATGACCGCCTAATTAAAATTTACACAAATATGAATTATATAAAGATAATTATCAAAATACCGATCATGCCTACTAAACAAGAATTTTTTTTTATTTATATGAGTTAACACATGAATTAATACATGCAATTCATGTATAAATATATTGAATCCCTCTTCAAAGATGTAATTTAACACTATAATAATTTTGCTAAATTGCATTTTATCTATGTGATTTTTTTGTTAAAAAAAATTATGTATTCTACATGTGAATCTATATTGGCAATAAAGTAAATAAAATTTATCTCATCTGTGTTTAGCCATGTACTTATCCACAAATAATTTCAAACTTTATGAAAGTCAAATGCAAATAAGGGTTAATTACAAAAACATGACCCGTATTTTAAGCAATTTATAAACACATGACCTATGTTATCTTTTTAGACAATTAGGTGATCTGAATTTTATAAAAAAAAGTATCAATATTATTAATTACCATTAGAGAGAATGTGTTAGAGTCTTATTTGTCTAAAAAAATTAATATAATAAAAAAACAATACTAAGTAAAATTAAATAAATAAAATATTAATTTTTTTGAAAATGTGAAAATTAGAAAATGTAAAATTAATTTTTATGACTAATAAAATATTAACGTTTGTCATTCTAAAATTATTAAATAATACTAACATTTTTGTATAAAACTCGAATCACCTAATTGTCAAAAAGGATAACACGGATCATGTATTTGTAAATTAGTCAAAAAACATAGTTGTTTTTATAATTAACCCTAGAAATAATAGGTTTAAGACTAAAAGTACAAAAGAAAAAACTATAAAATTTTGACCAACAAAAATTAACATACTCTTGGTTCAAACTATCAATACGTGGGACTATTCATCATAGGGAAAAGGAAACTAATATATATATATATATTTAAAATGTTATACAAATGCATATGAGATGAAAATAATCTCAGAATTAGACAAGTTAACCTCGTCTCTTAATAGACAATGTTGTAAGTGACTAACCTCATCTTTTCAAAAGATGATGTTATTGCAAAAATGTAACAACCTCGTCTCTTGAAGAGACTAGGTTGGTCATATACAACCTGATCTCTTTAAGTGACAAGTTTAAGTTGTCTATTTTTAGATTTTTTTCATTTTGCACTATTTATATAATTTTTTTTTAAAGTTAGCATTTTTTCCCCTTAATCCATTCATCATACTTCCTTTTGTTAATAAAATATGGTTATCTCGAAGATCACCATGTACTTCCACCACGCTCCTATCGGAATACTCATATTCGAAAACTACCTGTCATCAAACCTTATATATACACACGCAGACACGCTCTTTTTTTCCTTCCTTTCACACTTTCATCGAAATTTTCCAGTCATACCGATGCCGGTGCTTCAATAAGAAAAATAATAATAACAATAATAAAAGAACAAATTCCCATTATTAATTTCAGTATCAATGCAATATAGAATTTGACGTGGACAACGTCTAACCGCATTTCCGTTGTTGTTGTTTTCCCCTCCTGTTTTCCTAGCACCTTCCCAGATCCCCCGTCTCTTCCATGAATCCTCGCTTTTAATATCTCAAACACAACCCAATAGCCAAATAATAATTACAATGACGACAATAACTATTGTTGCCTTTACTTCAATTTAAAATCAATAAAGAATGTAAGATGGGTATTATGTTTTAAATCACCAATAGCATATTATTAATATTATAAGACTTTAAAATTAGTGACACATAAATTAATATATATATATATATATATATGTGTGTCATTAGAGACTTTAAAATCCAATTGATGGTGGCTATTTTAACGTGCAACGGCTAGTTTGTTTTGAGAGCTTATAAATAAAGTATTTAAGGTAATTTTATGTTGGAGAATAGAGCTTAATAAGTTGATATTATTTCAAAATACTCTCTCATTTGTATTAGTTAAGTGAAAATGTGATTAGTGTCATAGTGAGATTTGTATGCAAATATTATAAGACACTAATCACATATTTGTTTGTAATTTGTTTGAATGCTTTAGTGAAGTCTTCTCTTGTTTGAGGCAATAGGTGAAGTCCTCATGTGTTTAGACATTTGTATGAAATCCTACATGATATAGGCATTAGTGAAGTCCTCTTATTGAGGCATTTGTGAAGTCTTCTTTGTAAGGTTTTGTTTTGAAAGAATGTGTGAAATTCTCCTTAAGTGAGACAGTTTGTAGACCATGAAGACTAGGGGTTGGGCCGAACTCCACGTTAAATCTAGTGTGATCTTCTCCTTTTCTTATCCTTTTATTACTATTGTTATAATTACATGACTTGAGTAAAATTAGAAAAAGAGATAATAGTCGATTAAGTAAGCTTAAAATCAGTTTAAAAACTTGCCTTGTAGCTTTCGATTTCGTATAAGCATAACTATCCAGTCGCCCTTTTCTATTTTGTTTCAATAAGCCATATCCTCCATGGCCCCACAGAAAGGTACCTAAGGTTGAGAAATTTGCTTTAGCAGTTATCATTTTAGCCATGTAGCTTAGGTAATATTTGAAAACCATCAAGTCACGATCTGAATCGACCATCCACTTTGCAGCATCCTCCACAAACACGACACCTCATGACGTATGATGAAGTATGCACCGAAACTCTGTACATATGGTATACAGTTCAAAGATTGGAATGCCATTAAGGCGCAAGTCTTGGCAGATTTTGTGGCTGAATATACAGGCTTCCTAAAGACCTACCCGAAGAAGGAAAACTAAAGTAAATCCTCCATGTCAATGGATCCTCCACTAAAGAAAGATGCAAAGTCACCCCTATCATGTAAGACCCATATAATTTGAAGATCTACTTTGTACTCAAATTCAAATTTGAAGTTAATAACAACATGGCAAATATAAGCCACTTAATGTTGGCCTCAAACTTGTTACTAGAGTCAACATAGACAACTTGAAGTTATTATCCAAGTTAAAACTAGTTGTCCAACAATTCAAAGGTGAATGTGAAATGCAAAGGGATGAAATGGTCAAATATTTGGAAATTGTTTGATCCCTGTCCCTAGACTTCAGTAATTGGAGCATCCCTAAAATTCCTTCAGTAAACAACATAGAGGCCAATAAGCCATATAGGTTTGCAGCTATTAGCCTCCCACTAGCCAACCTAATGGATTGGGAGTTTTTTGGGGTGCACTCTCAATAATGAATGCCATGGAACTCTTGAAATAGGGGAAAGGTCAACACAACCTTGTTAAATGAACCCTATTGAGAAGTATCTTAGGAATGGTGTTATCTCAAGCAACAAAAAAGAAACTAGAAAGCTAAGGTACCCCTTAGCCAACTTTACTATAATATGTAACATCTTACATACCAACATAGACACAACATGACATATCTTAGATACCTTCGACTGGATGAAGCTCTCTCAATTCTAGAAGATTTGCATAGAGGCGAATGTAGCAATCACATCAGGGGCAAGACGCTCTGTGTGAAGGCACTTTGGCTTAGCTATTACTAGCCGACCATGAAGCATGACGCTACCAAGCTGGATAAACTATGCTCTCAATTGCAAAATCACACCCCTAATGGTGCATGCCCTGAGCAACTGCTTGTAGACCTTGACTAGTTTGTAGCTATTTCCCTTATGGGAATTGATATACTCGAACCCTTCCCTAGAAACACGAGCTAGAAGAATATCATAATAGTGGTCAACTACTTCTTAAATGGGCAGAGGCCCAAGCTATCTTCAATATTAACAAAAAAATGCACTGATTCATTTGTGATCAATCACATCTTGTGTAGGTTCAGAGTGTCATGCATCTTGATCACTGACAATGGCATCCAATTTGACAATGATAGGTTCAAAGAATTCTACTAGTACAACTACATCGAGGAAAGATATACGTCTATCTCCTAACCACAAATGAACAACCAAGTCAAAGAAGTCAATAAGGCAATTACTAAGAGCTTGAAGAAAATGGTTGATTGAGAAAATTTTTGTTAGTCAAAACGACTACCCAATTTGTTATGGGGCTATAAGACCACACATAGGACATCTACCAAAGAAACCCCCTACTAAATGGCATTTGGTACATAAATAAGTCTACCTATTAAGTTAAAGCTTCCAACCATATGGACATAAGACTTCTAACTAATGGTAAACAAGATACGAGTCAAGGCTAACTTAGACGCTCTTGAAGAAATTCGTGACAAGGTCACACAAAGATTGATGAAACAAGGCTGCTCGCTACTACAACTGAAACATCAAACACAAAGAGTTTCAACCAGATGACCTTGTTTACCGAAAATAAGTTAACATAGGTATTAGAGAAGGTCAGGAAAAGCTGGACTCTACTGGGAAAGACCTAATCTAAGCTATGGAGGATTTGTGTAATGGAATCTATTATTTGATGTAGTTAGATAGATGACCAATACCTAGAACATGGAATACTGATAACCTTAGAAAGTGCTTTACTTAAGTACTAATGCATTAGAATTATTGACACATATATTAATATATATTTTGGGATAAGCTCACAAATGGTACCTAAAATTTGACAAAATATGCAATTAGGTACTTGAACTTTGAAATTGATCAATTTTGTACCAGAACTTTCAAATTGATCAATTTAATAATTAAAAAAATTTGAAACTGATTAATTTTGTATCTAAAAAAACTTGACAGAGGTATTATTGGTGTGTACGAAAATTTTTTTTAGGTACTAAATTGATCAATTTCAAAGTTCAAGTACTAAACTGATCAAATTTAAAGTTTACCTATATAATTGTACATTTTATCAAAATTCAGATAAAGTTCATGACATTGACCCTATTTTTTGTTTATCATATATCTTGTAAGATATATGTTACCGAACAAGGAAGTTTTGTAAATATATATACAAGAGGCATTTAGGTGCTTTAGTCATTAATTCACCAGCTATTTTTTCCTTTCGTTTCACACTTTCATGGAAAATTTCCAGCCATACGGATGCCGGTACTTCAATAAGAAAAATAATAATAACGATAATAAAAGAAAAAATGCCAATTATTAATTTCATGTATCAATACTATTTAAAATTCGACGTTGACAACGACTAACCGCATTTTCGCAGTTGTTTTCCCCTCCCTGTTTTCCTAATACCTTGCCAGACCCCCCATCTCTTGCATGAATCCTCGCTTTTAATATCTAAAACACAACCCAGTAGGCAAATAATAATTACAATGACAATAATAAGTATTGTTGCCTTTACTTCAATTTAAAATCAACAAAGAATGTAGGATGGGTATCATGTTTTAAATCAACAATACATATTATTAATATTATAAAGAGAGATTAGAGATAAGTATGTGTGTACTAATAAGCAATATGATATAGACTAGCAGAATTATCTTTATTAAAAATATAATTACATTATTTTATTAGAATGAATTTTTTCTATCAAGTTATGCCTAAAAATTAAGATCCGACTCAAAACTTTATAAGATTTTAAAACTATTATCATAAACTTGCATCAAAACCTTATAAGATTTTTTAGATCTCGGATACCTTATAACCGCTCATCACCAATTGCATTCTCAATCTGCATCAAAATTTAAAAGACTTTAGAGAAAGTGGAGGAGATAGGGAGCAATGCGGACAAGCTTATTAGAGGTCAAGAAAGGAGTAGACAGTTGTGAATAAATGAGCGTAGAGCCTTTGCCTCATACTTGCTCTTTATCTAAATAGCTACATGATCTTCGAGAACATAGCTCCGACAATAAAATAATATTTCTTTAATCTCTTCTAAATAGTCAAACGGTTATGCATTTTTAAGTATTTATAAATTTTTAGAACAAACACTTATCATATATCACTTTGATAATTCAACTCAATCAAGAGATATATTGTTAGAATTAATAGGGTTAAAGATTGGTAATAATCAATACCATAAAATGATTGAATAAAAAGATAAAAAAAGAGTAAACAATACCAGAAATTTACATGGAAAAACTGCAATAGGAGTGGAAAACCTACGAGCAAGTGAAAAAGAGCTATCATTATTGAAGAAAAGGTGTACAAAAGATGAGGGAAATTTATGATTACCTAATTTTCCAAAATCTTGAGTGTTTCTTGATAGAATAGACTCTTAAAAGTGTTTTTAACTCTCTCCTATGAAGACCCTAGGACATAGATACATACATATATATATATATATATATGACTTAGATAAACATAAATCTATTTAGATATGAGTGAGGCAAAATTGCTAAAAATATCTGAATAAGTCACCACATTTCTATCGCAACCCTGAGGCGTAACTCCACCTAAAACACAATATACTAATAGGCAATAAACTCTCATAAATACATAAAAAATGAGTAAAAGTACATAAATACAAAATAGTGGCCAAAACAACTAAAAACAATGAGTCTTCACTTGCTAAAGAGGCCACCACGACCTATATTGATCTCTTTGAAACAAAAATCAAGTCCAAACATAAGCTGAACTTGTCACTTGGAAGCATTTTTGTCAACATATATGATGGATTTGTGGGCGCTAATTGTTGAAACTAATTAACACCTAACAAGTAAGAATTATAACTAATATTAATTATTATTAAAGCTTAAGGCCTAAATGATGTACAACAACAAAATAAGTAACAACAATTAAAATATAATATATAAAGAATAGGGTCATAAAAGATTGCACTTAGATTTAACGTAGAGTTCGGTCCAATCCATAGTCTCTACGTTCCACAATAATGCCTCACTCAATGAGGACTTTACACACTTTCATTCAATTCAACAACCAATGCTTCGAGAGGAGTTACACCACAACAACCACTAACACAACAACACACCTGAGTTGTGCCTTTACAACAGCCTCTCAAGCAATTAGACACAACTCAAGATTCTACAACTTATCACTAACAAACTTGTGTAGGCCTTGTAAGAAATAACAAGCTTAAGAACTAATGGCACAGCACTTATTTTCTCTTACTTACACAAAATAACACAAATTATAATATAAGCTTTAAAAGAGTATCTATAAGATTTAAATGCAATTTATAAGTACTATTTTTTTTTTCCTCCAACTACCTAGACATTTGTATTAATAAGCTTCCTAAAAATCCTAACCATTGCCCCAAAAACCATCTCAAATGGTTAAACATTAAACATCCAATGACTAGTTGAAAAAGTTGCAATAGGTTCGGAACTTTGCATAGTCTTATAGTAAACTGGCATTTTGATGCTCAAAAGGTTCAAACCTTTGCATAATGGTGGACTTCTAGGCTACCTGAACCTTCTGATCATCAAAAGGTTAGTTATAATCAATAGCATAAAATGATTAAATGAAAAGATAGAAGAAGAGAAAATGGCATAGGAGATTTATGTTAGAAAAACTCCAATAAGAGTGCAAAAACTAATGGGAAGCAAAAGAGTGACACTATTGAAGAAATGTGTACAAAGATGGAAGAAATTCAGGATTTCCCAATCTCACAAAATCTTGAGTGTTTCTTGATAAAAAAGACTCTCGAAAGTATTTTTAGCCTCTCTCCTATGAAAACCCTAGGACATAGATACATATATATCTATATATATAACTTAGATACATATATATCTATTTAAACATGAGTGAGACAAAAATGCCAAAAATGTCTCAGTAATTATCTATAAATTTTTGAAGGGTTCAAGAACTATAACCATCTTTTTATGGGGCATAGGCATGCCTCGGAGAGAATGAGATGGGCATGGTAGCCTTAATAACAACCTTTACTTCAAGCATACTAAGTTAAATTATCTTTGCTTGTCCTAAAAGATGGAGCTAATTCCCCATATCCTATTACTAGCTCAATAACTCAAATCTATATTAATGCTTGCATAACCCTCATTGCCATGAATTTCTATGTAGAGATTGTCTTTTTTTTTTTTCCTTCTAGTGTTGAACATAATGCGTTCGATATTGGTTAACTATTGACAAAATTAAACCTAACATTAGGATTCGATTTTCTATTAAATTAAACCAAACGATACAATTCAGTTCATATTTTTTCAAACCATAGAAAATGGTTTGGTTCAGTTCACTAATTTAAGTTTTTAATTTTCAAATTTCTTCTTCTAATAGAAGCACGGTTTCTTAAGTATGTTTGAGAAAAAACCAACCGATTAACAAAGATATTTGACAAATATATAGTGACTCTTAACTCTCAACAAGAGAACCTGTGTAGCAACCTTGTCATAGTTGGTTATAGAAAAAAAAAAAAACAAAAAACCTCTTTTAATCAGTGGAGACCTAGAGCATTGATGTGTAGGCAAGTAATCATACTTAATAGCATTAGCTAGACTCAACATTACATAATTCTTTAAGTCTAAGCAACCTTCTCAGAAGCAACAATTTGGATGCTTTAGTAAACCAATTGGCAATCCTTAATCATTCATTCATTTGTCACAATGGATGATGATAGTTATTTGAATTTCTTTTTTTTTTTCCTTTTAATTTTGAATTGGAAGAACTAATAAGCATAATATATATTTTAAGACTACAAATCCCTGTCTTTAATCTTTAAGATACACAACAATACCTATAAAATGTACACCAAGTGCCTTTTCACTTTAATGTATATAACAATGTGGGTTTATATATATATATATATAATAAAGAGAGAGAGAGAGAGAGAGAGAGGATAAATTACACCAGAAATGTCACGCCCCAAGAGTACTCTAGTAGTACTATACAATCCACATATGTATATTATTACCAGTTATACCTGCAGGGGTAACATATTTTCAAACAACAGGATCTTTTATTTACATCGATAAAAAATGATAAATACATGTAAGTCCTAAATTAGTAAAATATTTATCATCACAAGTCTCGAATAATTTAATATTACAAACCATATTCCTATTCTATATGTCTCCAAATACATAAACGATATTTCAAATACTAACTAACTTATAACTAAGAAATAAAAATAGACAACTTATCCCAGATAAGCCATAATCTTCCAGCTTATAAATTCTTACCGGAATCATGCTCCTGGATGAAATAAGCCAAAGTCGTACTGTTAACCTGAAAAGTCTTCAAGAGTGTGAGCAAAACTACAGGCTCAATGAATAACCAGATATATTACACATCAAGTAAATTTATTAACAAATCATATGTAATGCAACAATCAAACAAATGAATAGATATAAGCTTGGATGATCTGGAATCCAAATAGGTAAAAGATTTACGCCCTCTTTTTAGGGTTAAAGGACAATTACTTAATGACCCACTTGTTCAGGAGAGACTAAGTATACAAGAAAATCAATGATTTCTCATTTTAGGATTATCACTTTATTTAAAGGTATTTTAACGGACAATTACCTACATCAATCCTTAGAAAACTCCCTAAGTATTAATCATTTTAAAGCGATACTACAAGCGACATTCTTCGTTGCCACTTAGTTCCCATAGATCAACAGAACAAAGAAAATAATTTGAAGAACTAACATTTTAGAAAAACTAAGCATTACTAGATAATCGAAAATATAATACGTAGTAGGTTGTCAACCTTTTAGAATATGCAATCATGTAGCTTGTGTATTGCATGACTGTTTTAATTTTAAAATCACTAATTTTTTAGTTAAGCTTATGGTGAATATACATCACACACACAACATATAACATGCTTTTCTCAAATCATCAGACAATCTATATTATCATTTTATTATCTTGTTTTTTCAACCAAACAAACAGCTCACAACACATACTCATTAGATTTCCACAACAACCATATTATTATCTGTGCATTACATATGCCATTAGTTACAAATATAAGCAATGTAATAGATCTGAGTTACTTATCTTCTCATTTGTCTATCGTAATAATCAATTGGAAAGTCTTCAACAGTATCAAGATCATTTATTGAGATGAATAAAAATATTTATCAATAAAATATATATTATATAACTAAACTTTTATGAGTGCCTAAGTATCCTATATTAGCATTTGATTTAATTTTTATTACCTGTATTGGTCTTTTAAGATAATAATCCTATGATAACGATATTTATTACTTAATATTTATTTTCATGTTACTTGTCTCGATCTTATTTGTTGTATGCATATATATATATTGATCTACGGTGTTTTCCTCACCCTTTAATTAAGTTCTATAGCCTTTGGTAGTAGATTTTTAGTTATTATTTCTTCATTTGTCATCCTTATCTGTCTTTTTAAGTTCATATTTCCACTATTTTTAATCACTATTATATATATATCAGATGTTTATTCTATTTAAATTTTATTTTTATATCATTATTTAATTTGACCACTTTATAGTAACTAATATTTATTTTCTATTACTTATTTTCATCATGTTTCTCTTGATCTTACTTCATATTATTATTTTGTTATTTTTAGAATTCTTATTATTCATAAATTTAACTTATTTTGATTTTCTATTCTTATATATTCTTCTATATAAAATAATTATCGGATAATTATCATAATCCAATTTATTCATTTAGTATAAAGTGTTTTCTACTTGTAATGGTTACTAAAGTCTTTCACTTAACAAATATTAACCGTATTATATTAAAATGTTTATATTTATTTATTTATTTATTTTATCTTTTGTCTTACACCCACACACAACACACACACACACACACACATTATTATGGATGAACAGAACTTTGTGTAGAGAGAATTTGCATGTACACTGGCATCCAACGCAGCCAGTGTGAACTCCAGGATGTCGATGTTTTTGTAATTCTTTACATGTTCTTGTTCTAGGGAACGTTTGGTTTCAAAAGCCACTAGCCTTACAAAGTATGCTGCTGGCCTTGAAATCTACACCACTGGTGTTCATGTATTTTTACATAAAATAAAATTTTACACAGCTTCATCCAGTGCACATTGCCTCCGAAGTCTCCGGCTTATCCTACATACACCGTTGGCTTTGTTATTTTACACCCGGCATAGGACTGGTGTATGCACTATGCAACTTCTCCCTCATTTTTCTTCAGTTCGTATCTTATTTTTCTTGCATTATATATGTGTTTATACTTATGTTTAAGCTACTTCTAAGTGTTTTTTCCATGCTTCATAAGTATTATAAACGTGATATATCTTTTCAAATAACACCTTATAATCATCATACTACATGGTTTCCTAGTTTCTACATATAAGGTGATGATCATAAGGTGTTATTTGAAAAGACAACATCATGTATAATGCTTTTGAAGCATGAAAAAACACTTAGAAGTAACTTAAATATAAGTATAACACATACATAATGCAAGAAAAATAAGATATGAAATGAAGAAAAATGAGAAGAAGATGAAATAGTACCTACACTAGCGTGTAAATGGCAAGCCGACGGCGTATATAAGATAAGGCTGACAGCTTTCGAGGTGGTATGCACTGGCAAAGCTACATAAAATTTTATTTTACGTAAAACACATGAACGTCGGTGGTGTAGATTTCAAGGCCAGCGATGAACGTTGTAAAGTTGGCGACTTTTGAAACCAGCATTCCTTGGAACAAGAACATGTAAAAATTACATGAACACCGGCATTTTGGAGTTCAACTCCAACAACGTTTGATGCCGATGTACGTGCAAATTCTCTCTACACAAAGTCTATTCATCCATAATACATGTACATATATATAAGAACAGAAGATAAAATAAATAGATAAATAAATATAAATATTTTAAGATTATAAATTAATATTTATTAAGTGAAAGACCTTAGTAACCATTACAAGTAGAAAACACTTTTAATTGTAAACAAATAAATTAGATTATAGATAATTATCCGATAATTATTTTATATAGGAGAATATATGAGAATGGAAAATTAGAATAAATTAAATTTACGAATAATTTGAATTCTAAAATAAAAAATAATAATATGAAGTAAGATCAAGAGAAACACGATAAAGATAAGTAATAGAAAACGAATATTAGTTACCCTAAAGTGATCAAACTAAAGAATGATATAAAAATAAAACTTAAGTAGAATAAACGTCTGATATATATAATAGTGATTAAATGATAGTATATAACCTTAAAATAGTAGAAATATGAACTTAAACAAAACAAATAAGGTTAACAACTGAAGAAATAATAACTAAAAATCTACTACTAAAGGCTATAGGACTTAATTAAAAGGACGAGGAAAACTCCGTAGATCAATATATATATATATCAAATAAGATCAAGACAAGCAACAGAAAATAAATATTAAATAATAAATATCTGGTATTATAGGATCATTACCTTAAAAGACCAATACAGGTAATAAAAATCAAATCAAATGCTAATATAGACACTTAGACACTCATAGGAGTTTCGTTATATAATTATGTTTTATTGATGGATATTTTTATTCATCTCAATAGGTAATCTTGTAAGCCCCGGAAAATTTCAATAAATAATTTTAAGATGGACTTCGAAAATAAACCCTAGAAATCACTCCAAATTAAAACCAAATTTCAACTAGCCCAAAAACGCGAACGAATACATAAACTTCTTAATCTTGAGAAAATGAAAATCTTTAAAAAATAAAATAAGAACACAGTGGTCTTCAAATTCAAAACTACGACGTACGAAAAATTCCATAATTAACTCCAACTTATAAAATCGGGTAATATAAAGCCCAAAAACAAACTATTAAAAAGTAAATAATGATTGACCTTCGGAAATAAAACTCGATTCAAGAATTCCGAAAATATTAAGAGATATTAAATACTTACAAAAATAAAATTTAAAAATAGATTTCTCAAATTAAAAATGTTATATAAACATAAATATCAGTTTCCAAATTGGCAAAGGTCTAAACCGGAAAAATCACCCGGAAACCTTAATCGGAATGCAATAGCCTAAGTCCGGCAACCTAGTGCCCCTAACCCTAGAGGCCGAGGCGTAGCTAAATATGTAGAATAGCTCATAGTAATATGAGTTTGTTTAAAAATATCAGATTGGTAAATTTTTGACCTATTTCGAACCCGTTCGGATACAGACTTCGAAAAGCGTGTCCCGGGCTCGAGATATCAAAAATATACCAATAGTACCGTTAGACTCGTAATTTCATAAGATTTCTAAATATATCAGTTATATAATTTTTCGGGTTATAAAAGTTACGGTTATAACCTTTTTATCGTATTTCCATTATTACCGGTAATTGATTAGACTTTTGCACTATTCATTTTTATTTTATTACAAAATTTTATTATTCTTATAAAGTCTTATATTTTTAGATAAATATTTTATATGTTATAGAAAATTTTGTTTTTCTAAAATTTAGTTCGTTTCGGGTCTTTACGGGATCAGATTCTGTTTAAGACCCGATACTAAAAATAAAATAAATTAATTTAATAATTGGAAAATATTTTAAAAATATTTTTATTTCATAAAATAATTTTTAGAATTTTTCGGGTTATAAAAATATCATTTATAGCCCATATTCGCGTATTTTGATCATACCGGTAACATATTTGTTAAATTACTAAAATAATTCAAATAATTATTTAAATTTAATTATGAAAAATCTGCTACAAATATTTGAATAAATTTTCTAATTTTATTTTATTTTAATTAATTTTATTAATAAAGTACTTTTACAACCCATACCTTCAAGTACATCTTACACATATCACTTCCTTTTCACTTCAATCTTTCTACACATTATCCCACAATTGATGGCAGATTTTTGACCCTATTTATGGCTGCCATTGTCCTTTATCCACTCATATTTTGACTAAAATTAATTATATTTCAATCCTTTTTCAAAAAGTTACATTACACATTAATTACACAATTTAATTCAAGTCAAATTTCAACAAACCCTCTCTTCCTCTCTTCAAAAATGACGTGCAGCATGTTCCAAGAAGTGGCTGCCCATGTTTTATTTTTTTTCTCTCATTTATTACAATTAAAACACTCATTTCTCTCACTCCTTCATTTATTCACTTTTCCTCTTTCATTCTTTAACCTTTTCTCTCTCTATTTCCTCTCTTTTCTTCTTCTTCTTGTTCATGTTTCTCCAATAAACAAAGCTGCCCCCTTCTTCTTCCATGGCTTCCACACTTCATTTTTAAAGATTTTCTAAGCAAATCTTCATCCCAAAGCTCCATAGGTGATATAGGTAAAGTATAATGAAGGTTTCATGCATCAAATGAACTTCCATAAGCTTAAAAGCTTAGGATGATGATGCCAAAAATGAAATCTTTCTCTTCTCCACTTTTATTACCTTGTATTATAATTATTTTCTTGTTTAAAGTTATTATATTTTGTAGATCTAACTTTTTATGGCTTTGATTTTTGTTTATGCCATAGATCTTGTTATTTAAGTTGTTATTTTTGTTATTCCTTATGATTTATGCATAGATCTAGCATTCACATGTCTATCTTAGTGATTCATGCATGTAAAACTAGTTTAGAATACTAGATCTAAAGTTTTGAGTTCATAGATGCATTAGATCTTTGTTTATGTTCATGAACAACTTGCTATAATATGATGATGGTAGGAAAGTTATAGGAAACTCAAGATCTATTTTATTTTCAAGCAAAATGATTTTTGAAAATTCGGATGAAAATGGAACCATAGTTAGAAAAGTGGTTTTTCAACTTCAAAATGTGTATTTTTCATTTAAAATGAAGGGCTTAGGGTATAGATAACATAAATGAGAAATTTTGATGAGCAAAGTTTAGATCTATGAGTTTAAAGTTTGTTTTCATGGGTTTCATCTAGGTGTATGTTCATATTATGTGTAGACTTTAAATTTGAACTTGAACAAAATTGGTGAAATTCGTATTTTGGCAAGACCAATATTTAAAAACCACTTTCCAAGTGTCAAAATATAATTTTTACTTAAGAAAATGAAGGCTTAACATATGTATATCATCAAGACTTCTTTTTACAAGAATCAAAAGTGATTTTCAAAAGTTATTTTCAAAATAAAAATTCTATTTTCGGATTTTGGCCAAGGCCTATTTTAAAAACATGTTTTCCAACTCAAAAATGAAGTTTTTATTTAAGAAATGAAAGGCTCTTAGGATAGGATATGTAAGGAATGGATTTTCATGAGCTTAGATAGATTTTATCAAAAGATATAACCAAAAATGAATTTTGTAAATTCGGATCCCAACCAAGACTAATTTTTAGAACCCATGTATCAACTCCAAAACTCATGTTTTATGTGAAAAATGAAGTATATAGGTAATAGATATCATTGAGCAATGATTTTTACAAGTTAAAATGAGTTTAGGCATGAGTAATGTGTAAAACAAGTAATGGAATTAAAATGGAAAATTTTAAGTTAGTAGTCAATTTGTGAAATTCGTAATTTTGAATGAAGGCCATAAGAACACCTAGTATTCAAGCTCAAAATGGATGTTTTATGTGTTAAATGAAGTCCTTAAGTAATTGATATAGTGAAGCCTTAAATTTTAATGCATTAAACAAGTTTTTCCCAAAGGAATCATGCAAAAAGTGGATTTTCTAAAATTCGGATTTTTGAGTAGATCATATTGGAAAACATATTTGCAAAGCGTAAAATGCAAATTTTTGTGTAAGAATGAAGCCCTTAGTAGTTATATATGGTTGAGCCTTAAATTTCTAAGTATCAAATGATTTTTTTTTACTTAAAGGAATCACTCAAAAACTAATTTTTGTAAAATTCGGATTTTGGAATCAACCCCACTTGAAAACATGTTTACAAAGTGCAAAATGGAAATTTTTATGAAGAAATGAAAGTCATAAGTAATAGATATAATGAAGACTCAATTTTAACAAAAATAATTATATTTTCTTAAGTAATAAATGCAAAACAAATGGAAATAATCAAAGTTAGAAAACTAGATTTTTCATAAGTAGTTGTTATTATGGTCTTGCAAGATAAAAAGTTATAAAATTTCCTTTTAGCAAAAATCATCAAGATCATGCATACATTAAACTCATCTCATGTCATTCATGTTAGGAAATCATTCATATTGCATGTATAGCTAATCTACATAGTAGAAACATTACAAACATTTACAAAACTATTTTTCGGAATCGGAAACCGTTACTGATCAGATCTGATCCCTCTGTTCCGAGACCTAAATGTTTTCAAAAAAAATAATATTAGAAATAGATAGATCTTTCGAAGTAGATAGAAATCGATATATAATTTGCGAGATTCCGAGTTAAAATGACCAAGTTATGGCCGTTTTAAGTTGGAATTCCCGCTTAGGACGAGAATTACGAATTTGATAGATTGTGTGAGATAGCTTGGACTAGTTAAGTGATGAAATACTTATTAGGGTATTTCTTCCTTTTTAGGTGACCCCGATATCGACGATTCCCTACCACCGGATTACTTATACTAAGAGACCGGTGATCCAATGGCCGAGTGAGTATTACTTCCGATTTCATTTATTGTATGTGATTGTAATAATAGTTGCACTAGATATTTGGTAAAGATAAAATGGATATGCATGATGGGGACGAATGGGAACTATGTATGCTTGCTGTTAATATGAGAAATGGAATGAAGAATATCGAAGCCGAGTGATTAACTATTGCTTGTATAGATGAATTAGAATTGATTGTCTGCGATTATTGACTGATCACTTAAAAGAATTGGTATAATTGATTATTCGGAATTGAAGATGAAATTGAACTCATTCATACACGATGGGGATGGAGCATTAGCATTTGTTGGTTTATCGTTGTACCTTAAACGATTTTATAGTTTATAGTTGTCCGTAAGCTGAAACGGTCTGGTCGTACCGCAGGATTCGTTAATCTGCTAACCCGGGATGGAGGGCGTAAGTCCATCCACATATGATTTGCAGGTCATATGTTTGTTGAATTCACGAGTTTGATGCATATCACTTGTCTGACTAATCACTTGATTGTATGACGTGTTATAAATGTAATCCTGGAAGTTTTCACTCACTAAGCTAGTGTAGCTTATACCCCAATAGTTGTTTAAATGAACAGGTTATCTCAAGAATGCTAAGTGGGGACTGAGATGGTTGAAGTCGAGAATGACTTCAGGATTCCGGCAAGACATAAGAATGTTTGAAGTTATTAGCTAGGTTTTATTATTTGCCTTGTAATAGTTTATGTAGTAGAATCTTTTGATGAATTGTAATTGAAGTTAATGAGTTGTATTTTTGAAGAATAGTGAATTGAATTTCCTTTACATTGTTCTCAAGTTGTATCAACATAAAATGCATTACTCCGATGAGTCTCCTCCATGTGTTAGACGCCTTGTACATAGTATGGAAGCCTTCGCGTGACTGAGGTGGTCATTCTTAGGCTTTAATATTGTGTACGGTGGACTGCCACGTTTAGGGTACCCTTCGGGGCGTGACAAATCTTGATACTGTTGAGGACTTTCCAGTTGACTATTACGATTAGACAAATTAGTAGGTGAGTAACTTAGATCTATTACATTGTTTGTGTTTGTAACTAGTGGTATATGTAAAGCAAAGATAATAATATGGTTGTTGTGGAAATCTAATGAGTATGTATTGTGAGCTATTTGTTTGGTTGACAAACCAAGATAATAAAAGTGATAATATAGATTATCTGCTGATTTGAGAAATGCATGTTATATGTTGCGTGTGTAATGTAAGATCACAATAAGTCTAAGTAAAAATTAGTGATTTATAATTAAAACAGTCATCCATTACACGAGCTACATTATTGCATATTCTAAAAGGATGACAACCTATTGCGTATTAGTATTTTGATTCTCTATTAATGCTTGGTTTTCTAAAATGTTAGTTCTTCCAAGGTTTTCTTTGTTTGGTTGGTCCTACAAAAACAAAGTGATAACAAAGAACGCCGCCCGTAGTATCACTTTGAAACGATTACTACTTGGGGAGTTTCTAAGGATTGACATAGGAAATGGTCAATTAAAATACCTTTAAATAAAGTGATAATCCTAAAACGAGAAATTGTTGATTTTTCTGTATATTTAGTCTCTTCTAGGCAGGTGAATCGTTAAGTAATTGTCATTCAACCCTAAAGAGAGGGCATAAATCTTTTACCTGTTTGGATTCTAAATCACCAAAGCTTGTATCTATGCATATGTTTGATTGTTGCATTTTGTATGATTTGTTAATAAATTGCTTGATGTGTAATATATTTGGTTATGCACTGAGCCTGTAGTTTCACCCATACCCCTAAAGACTTTTTAGGTTGACACTATGACCTTCACTTATTTCTTCCAAGAGCATGATTCGATAAGGATTTAGAAGCTGGAAGATTATGGGATATCTAGGATAAGATGTGTAAATCCCCAATTTTTTACGATCGATTAAGCTTAAACCCTAATTAGAAGGTAATCAGAAATCTTAAAGTCAACAAAATCCTAGTTAGACACAACAGTTTAAGTCCGACAATCCTGCGTTTGTAACTCTATGAGAGTAAGTATGAGATTAATAGGTAGAATAGCTCGTAATAACATAAGAAAGCATAAAAATATCACATTAGTCAAACTGCAATTCATTTTAATCCAATCTAATACAGTTTTTGAAAAATGTGTCATGGGGCTCAGAATAGTAAAAATATTTCAAATATACCGTTAGACTCGTAAAAATATAAGGTTTTCAAAAATATCAGTTTTATAATTTTTTGGTAACTAAAAATATTAGATATTGCATTTATACACGTATTTTCTTACTATCGGTATTTTATTAGTCATATCTAGACATCGGCACGAGATGGTTCCAAACCGCGAACAGTCCCGAACCGTCCCCTGCAATTTTTTACCCGGGAACCACCAAAGGACCTACCGGAATCGACGGGTCTTAGCGGTTCATCCACACGGAATTGGCGGTTCAACCAGTTCCAACCCGTCATATATAGAAATTAAAAAAAAAAAAGAACAGGAATGAATTGAGGAAGGGGACTGAGGCGCATGGGAGGGGGTTCGCACAGACTGAGTAACTGAGTCATGAGGCGAGGGGGTTCGTGACCCACTACGGGTGGAATTCGGTGCTAGAAACGGTACCGGGGTGCTGATGGTTGGTTGGCTGCTTTATGTGGAGCAGAGGTACAATAGGGTGATGATGGTGGAGGAAATAAAGATTGGTTTGTCAATGGATGAGATGGAAAATGGGTTTGTGTGTGCGAGTGAAGTGGAGAAACGAGTTAGAGAGTTGATGGACTCGGAGGCAGGTGACTCGGGGAGAAAAAGGACTCTTGCAATGAAAGAAGAAGCTAAAGCTGCTTAAGGTCCAGATAGGACTTCTTATGTGACAATGAGTAAGCTGGTAGCCTTGTGGAAAAATGTAAATTGATAAGTAAATATATCATTATTACTATCAATGGATTTCAACGGTGGTTATACCCATCATCTATAAAATAACTCAAAGTATAGTGTAATTAATTCTAATAATAGACAAAATAAATAAATAAATAAATGGTATTAGTATTATTGTTGTTGTCATCTTCGTCGTATATTTCTTTTTCAACATATTTTCAATAACATGCGTGTGGACTAATAAAAAAAAAGAAGAAAGAAAAACCTAGTTTACGGTTCCGTGGAACTGGAACGAAACCGTCAGAACCGGCAGTTCGTGGAATGTGGACCATCCCGGCTCTGGTGGTTCCGGTTCGAGTTTAGAAAACCTGAACCATGCCGATGTCTAGTCATATCTACTTTATGCTATAATATTCATTACTATTTCACACTATTCATCTATCTCTACTTTTTCTACTACCTACTCTTATACTCGACATACCTATTTTTCTTACTTTTTACCTTTCTCATATACTTTATATCACATCTACTTTATATATTATTACACTTAATTAATAAAATATAAAAAATAAAATCTATCCCTCTCTCTTCTCCCTAAGGTCGGTGCCTTCCCCCCTTCTTTCACTTATATTTTTTCTATTTATTTTAATCACACAATTTTTACTTCTCATTTTTCTATAAATACCTCCCTCTCTTTCACTTCATTCACACATCTACTACCCACAAATTTACTACCAAAAACTCTCTCAAAATCTTCTCCTAAATACTCTTTCCATTACTCTCCTAAAACACTCCCAAGCTTTCTTCTTCTTCATACACAAAACCCATTTACACATACTACCCATATTTTCTTTAGATAAAAATTCTTTTTATATTTTTACTACCATGTCACGTAACTTAACATGACCATAAAGTATATTTCCTAAACTATATGTTATGGAAGCATTTCTATGTTCATGTTTTGTTCTTGTTCATGAATCCATTTTCTATTACGTTGTTATTTTGTTCATATTTGTTGTTATTTTGCTTTCATATTTATATCTAATTAAATATATCTATGTAGCTTTATATATCTTTTAGAACATATAAGCTCACTTGTTATTGCAATTTATTTACTTTTATATTTTAAAACTAGTTTTCTAGTTTTAGACTTGTCCTCATCAAGTTAAAACAACTTTTTCTTTCTTTTGTTTTCCTTTATATCGGGACGGAATTTATTCTTTGCCCGGGAGCCTTGATGAAGTTAAGACTCTCAATACTTGAACTTATATTATGTTGCTTATTATTTTAATTTCTATATTTCCTTTTTCTTGTAAATATCATCATACTCATGCTCATTTTCATGATTGTTGTCTAAAACAAAAAAAAAAAAAAATAGAAACTAAACTTTTCCAAAATTAATTCATGTTATAAGAGTTTCCAAATGAAACTTAGGACCTTGTTTCAACAAACTTTACTTTGAAAAAAAAAAGGAAAATCAAAGAGTACTTACCATGATTTAGCAAAACTAT
Organism: Combretum micranthum; assembly: GCA_024138025.1. Classification (NCBI taxonomy): domain Eukaryota; kingdom Viridiplantae; phylum Streptophyta; class Magnoliopsida; order Myrtales; family Combretaceae; genus Combretum; species Combretum micranthum. The sequence goes on along the minus strand of JAMXBD010002109.1, from coordinate 7,952 downwards.
TCTATTTTCAAAAAATCTTTTCAAAAACCATAAGGAGGCTTGTTTTTGCTAAATTTATTTTGAAGGTTGATAATTCTTTGTTATACAAATTTTTCCTAAAAAACTAAATTTAAAAGAATTTCCCTGACAAAGAAATAAACAAGCTTTATGTCAAGTTAGAAGATCAAAACAATTATCAAAGAAATACTTGACAAATTTTAGTGCAAACCACACTAGTGAAAGATTTTTCTAAAGAAAAATTTAAAAGTTTATTTTTATGAAAACCACCCAAGAAATTACTAAATATAACATAAAGATACTCATTTTAAAAAAAAACTAAAAAGTTATGGTTTTATCTCAAGGATTTACAAAAAGGAAAATTTTTAACTTTTGATTTTTCACACTTTCAAAAGACATTTTTTTTTTTTATAAAATCATATTTTAGACAACAAAACTTGAATCATGCATGAAATATGAGTTTGTATATGTATAAAAAGGAATTTTTTTAATCTATATTGATAACTAAGTAATTATCAAAGGATTTTTGAATGTTTGAAATGATTATTTTTAGGATGGGATTTTCGTAATGAATCTGGTTACCCATGTTTTTTTGACCTAAAAGACCTTGTTCAATAAAAATAACCTTAGAAATTGATAAATCTTTTAATAGGTAAAAAACTATATATTATATGCGTAATTCCGAGTTAAAATGAGAGTTATGACCATTTTAATTTGGAATTATCTTCTATACGAATTTTGACGAACTTAATGACATAATTTTGTCAAATTTCAATAGAACTATCAAGAATTACTCATTGTGGGTATTTTCTTGTTTAGGTGATTGTGAGGAGGATCTCCTGTACCCCGAGGACTACTTTGATCGAAGACCAGTGAGCCAATGGCCAAGTAAGTTTTATTTCCATAACTTATCTTACTTGATTGTGCTTGTAGTCTAGAAGCACTAGATTTAAGGAAAAGATTAAATGGTATGCATGTAATATTGTTTGAATGAATGATAAGAATATCGAGATGAAATTGATTATAATCAATGCTTGATTAGTTTAGAACTTGATTGTCTAAAATTCTAAGGCCACCTTAAATTGTTAATAATTAGGCTATGAACTTTTAATTAAATTAAAATCATGCATATCACTTGTGAGTCACATTGCATGGGATCACTACCCTTGTGAGGAATGGGGTAGTAGTACGATTGTTGGATCTCAAGTAAAGCTTCAGGACGTTTGGTCAGAAGCACATTAACTAAAGATTCGGACGTTTGGTTAGAAGCATTTAAATTGCATCCCCTAACCCCGAATGGAGGGCGTAAATCCATTCAACATATGATTACCAGAAAATCATATGTCTTGTGTGCTCATGTGGTTGTTGCATTTCACTTGGTTGATTAAATAACTTGTTTGATTATTACTATTCAAGTATACTCTTCTATGGAAATAATTCTCACTAAGCTAGTAGCTTATACCTTTATAGCTATTCGTTGTAGTTTCCCATCTTCGGCTGAAGCCACGTGGGCCTTATTCCTAGGTACCCTTTTTTGATTAAGAAGTTTTTAGATGAAGTCCAACACTAGTGTAGATGTAGACTTCTAGGGAAAACATCTTGTATACAATATAACTTTGTTAGTGTACTTTTGGCGGGAGAATGCCCCCAAGATCCTTATAAGACTTTATATTTAGGAATTAATATTACGAATTCCATTTCTTGATTGTTACTGTATCACTTAAACTTCATATTTCAAAGTATGATCCACTAAAATTGTAAGAGCACGCCTTACATTTAATATATAAGTTTTTGGGAATGACTAAGGTTGTCATACTTAAGCTTTAATATTGCATGTGGTGAACTGTTATGTTTAGAGTACCTTTTGGAGTGTAACAAGATGTTTATTTTTATTTCCTATTTATAAGCTAATTATTATTTGAAATATCAGTTTATGTATTTGGAGACATATAGAATAGGAATATGGTCTACAATATTAAGTCATTTGAGACTTGAGATGATAGATATTTTACTAATTTATGATTTACATATTTTGCCATTTCTTATCGATGTAACTAAAAGATCCTATTGTTTGAAAATATATCATTTTTGAAGGTACAACTAGTAATAGTATACATGTGTGGATTGTATACTACTAATAGGATACCCATAGGGCATGATGAGAAAAGTCACAGCGTTTGGAGTTAAATTCATTTTAGGTCACAATATTTTGAAAAATTCAAAAGAGGATTACAATATTTGAAAAAGTATCTTATGAGATTTAATTATGTATTTTTCTTAATGATATATGTCAATGAGGCCTCAAAAGAAGAGTTTCTTAAGTTTAATTAAAACTTCTCTTATTAACACATGCAAAGGGTGATATTAACTGACACACTTCTCTAAATGTTGTGGCCTAAAATGAACTTATCCCCAAACGTTGTGACCTAAAATAAACTTACTCACTAAACATTGTGACCTCTTTTAAACTTTTGAAATTTTATAACCTAAAATGAACTTATCCTCAAATGTTATGACCTTTTGGTATAAGTTACCTTATATATATGATAAAAAGTACAAAGTTTTATATTTTGAACATATCCTACAGTACTTTTTACTCAAGCTATATCCTATAGTTATTGTAAAATTTTTATTTCTTCCTTAAATTTTATGTTCATTACAATATATACGGTTTATATAATATATAAAATCACTTTATTTCTATATATATTCATTATAAATAACTTATGAAAAAAATTTAAAAAAATTTATAAATATCATAATTTCTATATTATATAGAAATTGTCTGTGTCAAAGTTAAAGCATGCAAGAAATACATTGAGAGCCTAATTATGTGATTCAAATAAACTATTAAACATTTAGCAAATTATAAAATAAATTATGTCACGCCCCAGAGGGTACCCTAAACGTGGCAGTCCGCCGCATACAATATTAAAGCTAATGAACGACAACCGTAGTCATGCAGGAGCTTCGATATTATATGCAAGGCGTGCTTCCAAGATAGTAGGAGACTCATAGGGGTGTTACGTTTCAATAGATAGCAAGAACAAGCATAGATAATCATAAGTTCTTCATTTCATCATACAAAAGTACATCTTCTTAGGGGCATTCCCCCGTCTTAAGGTCTTTGATCAACAATACTATTCATCAAAATAAACATATCTACTACATAAGTCTACTATAGAGATTTTTCCTAGAAGTCTATGTTCAAAACTAAAAATACATAAACTTCCTCCAAAAACTCCTAGTAGCGTATGCTCGTACCTGGCATACGGGGCTCCTCGGGGCCAACCAAAGATAATCATACTGTAATAGAAAACTATAAGGGTATAAGCATGACTAGCTTAGTGAGATAATTCCAACTATAAGACATTTCCCAAAATTCAGCCAAGTATTTTAATCAAAACATATGAAAATGCATCATCCATATGAACATGTAAGATACACATGATTAACCGAAATCAAGTGTAGCATGGATTTAACGCCCTCCATGACAAGGGTTGGGTGGTTACAGGCCCATACGACCATCAATATTAGCAGATTTATCGGCTCCTGCTTGCCCTGTAGACTTTCTGGCTCCTACTAGCCATCACGTAGACTTACCGGCTCCTACCAGCCACCACTACTCTTTCCTCGTTTCCCCACACGAAGAAAAGTAGTGAACAAATGTAATTCATGTATATGATATGCATGAGTAATTTCAAGTTATCATTTGGCCATATAAGTTGAATTCATATTAAAAGTGATCAACCATAACTTCATCATATCAATACATAAATCACACTTTATTTAACACTTCGTATTTCGATATTCTTAACCTTCGTTCAACAATTATTTCATAACAAAGGTTCATTTATATTTTTCCTAGCTTTCTAATGCTACTAATTACAAGCACAAACAAGGAAATGAACTTAGGAAAAGAATTAACTCACTCCATATCGGTGGATCTAATCGTAGTAGTCCTCCGGATAGATGATCTCGGGTCCCTCGTCACCTAGACAAGATGAAATACCCAAAATAAGTCTCTCATAAGACTTCTATTCTTGAAGATTCTAATCTTTTCTTAAAATCGCGGTAAAATCGTATAAGGGGAAATTCCAACTTAAAATGGCCATAACTTGCTCATTTTAGCTCGGAATTTCGCGTATAATATACCGTTTTCTACCTACTCAAAAAGATCTACGCATTTCTAAACTTATTTTCATGAAACTAGGTCGTTTGGGTTCCGAAAAGACAGCGGCCAGATTCGCCACGAATTTATGAAACTTGTTTTCCTTCTTTGCAAACAAAGCACTTTTGAAGAGATAAATATTTCAAATATTTTGTAAATTTTTGAAAGGTATATACATATATGTAATGACTCATAACAAATGTATGAAGTAAATGAAGTTGTCTCAACTAAGGTGTTAAAAGACTTTGAACTTGAGATTCTATTGATTATTTATTTTACTTTTTGAAAGGTCTTGAGTTATTGAGATGAATATTCTTTTTCTAAATGTAATTTCTTGTAATTTCTTTAAATTCCTAAGGTGTGGTTTTATTTCCAAAACTTGGTTCAAAGAGTAATGACAATTTTTGTTTCTTGTAATGTAAAAGGATATTTCTTGATGAAAAATAAGTTTTCACAAAACCTTTTGTTTATGAAAAATCATTTTCAAGTATGCTCCAAGAAAATCTATTTCCTTCATTTATCTAAAATGAACCTTTAGTTTAAGAAGACACTTCTTTAAATTTTTGTTGAGACAAAAGCATTATGTTCATGCATGAATATGAACCATAGCTATGAAAATATGAAAAGAACATAATAATTTAAAAGAAAAGCATATCAAGTATTGGGACCTTAGCTTCATCAAGGTACCCCGGGACTAAGAAAAGACTAGTCCCGAAAAAGAAAAGAAAGGATTGTTTTGACTTGATGAGGACAAGTCTAAGACTAGAATGACTAGTCTTAAGAACAACTTTAAAATAAATAAATTACGTGAAAGATAAATAAATTGCAAGACAATGAGCTTATATGCTCAAAATAATATATATAGCTATATAGATATATTAGATAGTAAAGAACATGAAGAAAAACATAAAGGAAATAAGAAACATAAAGGAAAATGAAGAGATTGATATTATGAACAAAAACAAAGTATGAATCTAATGTTGCTTTCTTAACCTTCATGGTTTTAGAAAACATACACTAAGCTCATACTAAGTAGATGAACATGAAGAATTCTTGAGAATTTCTTACCTAAAGAAGCTAAACTAAGAGGACTTTCTTGAAGAACTCTTGAGAGGATTTGGAGAGAAATTTTAGTATAGTAACTTTAGAGATGAAGAAGTGTGAAAGAAGTGAAGGTATGAAGGGGTATTTATAGGAAAATATGGGAGATTATTGTGTTATTTAAATAAATGAAAACAAAATAGATGGATGCATGAATGGGGGTGGCCGGCCATTTTGGGCATGGGGAAGATCAAAAAAATTTTCTTGTCTTTTGATTAATTAAAGTAAGAATGAAAGATGTGAGTTTGTATTGGAAATGAAAATGTGTAAGAAATAGGTGTATGGCTTGTAAGAATAGGTTGTAAGAAAAAGTAGAGATAGATGAATAGTGTAGAATAGTAGGAAAATAGTGTAATGTAAAAGTAGACATGACAATTTAATACGGTAGTAAGAAATACGCATATAAAAGCGATATCTGATATTTTAGTTATCGAAAAATTACGAAATTGATATTTTTGGAAATCTTATATTTTTACGAGTCTAACAGTATATTCGGAATAATTTTCCTATTCCGGGCTTCCGGACACGTTTTTCAAGAATCATGTCCGATCAGGTTTAAAGGACACTTAAAATTCTTCAATCTGATATTTTTACGCAAACTATGGCTATTACGAATTATTAGGGCAAACTTTTCCAACTTCGTGTTCTAGGGCTAGAGAAAACGGTGATGCCGGAGTTTAAGCGGTCACGATATACTAGGGTTTTGGTTGACTTAAGAGTCCGTTTGACTCTCGATTAGGGTTTGGGTTTCAAATTTGGAACCGAAAATTCGGGAACTTAAAACCTACCCCCCTTAAAGAAAGTTTTTTCCTCAAAACTTGAAATTCATACCTGATTCCTTGAACAGACTTGGGTATTTCTGGCGTATGTCTCGTTCTGCCTCCCAGGTCGCTTCTTCATGTGAGTGGTTTCTCCATAGAACCTTCACATACTTGATTTCTTTGTTCCGAAGCTTCTGCACTTTGTGGTCTAGGATCTGAACTGGGTGCTCCTCGTATGTGAGATTTTCCTTTAGTTGAACAGGTTCTAGCTCCGCAATCCTGGTAGGGTCTGACATATGCTTCCGCAAGACAGACACGTGAAATACGTTGTGAATTCCAGATAGGCTAGGAGGTAGTGCCAAGCGATAAGCAAGATCTCCTACTCTTTCCAGTACTTCAAAAGGTCCAACGTAACGTGGGCTCAACTTCCCTTGTGGTCGGACTCGGCGAATACTTTTGATGGGATTCACCTTTAAGTACACGTGGTCTCCAACTTCAAACTCGAGGGTACGTCTTTTCATATCCGCCCAACTCTTTTGCCTATCTTGTGCCTCCTTCATCTTTTGGCGGATGATTCGCACCTTGTCAGCTGTATCCTGTACTAAATCAGGTCCGATGCTCAACTTTTCTACATCATCCCAAAACAAAGGAGACCGACATCTTCTTCCGTACAACGCTTCATAAGGTGGCATCTGGATCGTGGAATGGTAGCTGTTGTTGTAGGCAAACTCTACCAAAGGTAGGTGTGCGTCCCAGCTACCTTTGAACTCTATCACACAGGCTCGCAGCATATCCTCCAATGTTTGTATCGTCCTTTCTGACTGACCATCCGTCTGAGGGTGATAAGCCGTACTGAAATGTAGCTTAGTTCCCATACAATTTTGCAAACTTGTCCAAAATTTGGATACAAACCTTGGATCTCGGTCGGAGACTATTCCAGCGGGTACTCCGTGCAAGCGTACTATTTCCCTTATGTACATTCTTGCCAACTTATCCATAGAGTACGTCATGTTCATTGGAAGGAAATGAGCCGTCTTTGTCAGTCGATCCACGATGACCCAAATCGCATCATATCCCGCTGATGTTCTTGGTAGTCCACATACAAAGTCCATCGTGATTTGGTCCCACTTCCATTCGGGTATGGGCAAGGGTTTCAGAAGTCCACCAGGCCTTTGGTGCTCTACTTTCACTTGTTGGCACGTAGGACATTTTAGCACAAAATCTGCTACGTCTCTCTTCATGCCGTTCCACCAATAGTGGCTTTTTAGATCCTGGTACATCTTTGTTCCTCCTGGGTGCATGGTGTATCCGGAGTGATGTGCTTCTTTCATGATTTCCTTTCTTATGTCTTCATCATCCGGAACGCATAACCTGCCTTTCATCCTAACCACTTCGTCTTCATCCGTGGAGAAATCCGTGTATCTTCCTTCCTGTACCTCTTTCTTGATCTTCATGATCGCCTCATCGTATCGCTGGGCTTCCTTGATTCTTTCCACCAAGGTGGGTTCCAAAACAAGGTTGGCAATTTCTACTTCCACACTTTGCCCAATAAATTCAATGCTCAATCTTTCGAATTCCCTTATCAACTCTCTCTTATCGGTGAGCAAAGAAGCAATTTCTCCATAATTTTTCCTACTTAGGGCATCTGCAACTGCGTTTACTCTCCCTGGACAATAATTGATTCCAAGGTCGTAATCCTTGATGAGCTCTAACCATCTCCGTTGCCGCATATTCAACTCTTTTTGTGTGAATAGGTACTTGAGGCTCTTATGGTCCGTGTAGATTTCACATCTTTGTCCATATAAGTAATGCCTCCATAACTTGAGAGCGAAAACAACGGCGGCCAACTCCAAATCGTGAGTAGGATAGTTCTGCTCATGAGGTCTGAGTTGTCGAGATGCATACGCGATCACTTTCCATCC
>JAMXBD010002108.1:0-239227 GCA_024138025.1 Combretum micranthum | reverse complement strand
ATTTCGATAAAGGAGAAATTTTGGTACAGCATTGATGGAGCTTTCTATGTTCATCCGAAGAATCGCAAGAGAGAATTGACTCTCAAAAGAATCTTGGACGAAATAGAAAAAGAGGATCCACATGGTGTTGAAACATCAAAGAAGAGGAAATCTGATAAGGATGCCAAAGGAAAAGGGAAGGCTCCTGTTGCAGCAAAGAAGAGAAAAAGGGCTTATGAGTTGGGGACTGGGAAGAAGTTTGAGATCAAAGAAGGGCAGACTGTTGAATCAGATTCTGATTCAGAGACTGAATCAGAGGGTATTCCCTTGAAGCCACCAGGAGAGACGTCCCAACCTATCTCTCTCCAACAGATTGACAATCTCATTTCTTCTCGTATGGAAGCATTCTTGAAGAAATTTGATTTGTCCTCTGTTCAAAAATCTCCTTTGGTCCTCCCCGATCCTCAAGTGGAAACCAATCCATCTGAGCCAATTTCTGATCCTGTCTTTCCTACAACAACACCTGGTTCATCATCTCCACCTGCGGCTGACATTCCTAAAGATCCAACATCTCCATCAGCTGCTGGAATCCCTCATGTTGCTGATCCTGACTCCATTCCACCTGCAGAGGATGTAGAGCAACCAGCAGAACATGTTCCAGAACCAACTCCACCAGTTGCTGATCCAATGGAACAAGTTCCTGCTACAGCTGAGGAAACCCCTGTTGCAGCTAAAGACATTCCTGTTGACCCTACTCCTGAACAACAAGCTGCGGTTTCTCTCCTATCCATCCCTCAACAATCCCCTGCTGAACAACAAACTGATTTTTCACTATCTCCAACTCCAACTCCTGCTAAATTTTCTGGCAGGAAGAAATCTCTGGCAAGGAAGAAGACATCTAGAAAGAAATAGAGTTCTTTATTTTTTTCAGACAATTTCTCTTAGCGAATTTTATATATTTTGTTTTCGGTTTGTAATGAAGATATTTTTTTTGTTATGCTGAAATCTCTATATTTCCTTGACTTCAATGAATTTTATATGCATAATTTCAGGGGGAGTTATTTTTTTCTGATAACAAAAAGGGGGAGAAGATATATGATGAAAAACAAATCTTAAGATATCAATATAGTTTGTGCAATATGCCTATGATATGAGATTTGATTATATTTGTGAGTTAATGATTGATCCGTATGTATGAGTTTTGGTTAAATCTGATATGTTTTTGATATATGATATTATACTTGTTTTTAATCATAAGGTTTTGTTATCTTCAAAAAGGGGGAGAATGTTGGAATCTCTCATAATATTTTGATGATAACAAAAAGGAGTAAAAGTCTTTTTAACAAATAAATAAAGTATAGCAATCAAAACCAAAACCAAAACCAAAATCAAAATATTTCATGATTGAACTAATCATCAGATTTTTTAGAAATTGTTTCAGAAGGTAGTTCAGAGTCATTTTCAGAAGGTATTTCAGATTCATTTTCAGAAGGAAGATCAGAAACTAAATCTGTTCCAGAACAGAAGATGCACAGAATGTTGCGAATTTATTTATACCTATCATCTGAAGGCCTGACTCCACGAAATGAATATATTTGGGTAGTATATTCATTTTGTTCCACTAAAGTTGGATAAAATATCCAAGGGGATTTATTTCATCAATTTTATTATAAGTTACGTCTATTTATTTTTTGAGGAAGAAGATCGTCAGATTTTTATGTTTCACATGGTCAGCAAATTCCTAAAGATAAGGGATATACTTTACCAAGTTCATGTTGGTTCAAATTTTCGAAACGAAGATCTTTTAAAGCTTATCTTCAAGGATAAAGGATATCACTATTTTTATGGGATAGTTTGTTGAAGTATTTATCCAAATTGTTATGGATAAACATATCAAGATATATGAGACATTATCAGATGACAGCATCAACGAAATTTAGATAAAGCTAAGAAGATTATTCGGGATTGATCATACACGTAACAGACACTTCAAAGGAGGGAATTTGCCAAGTCAAATATTTTCAATTGAGAAGAATTCGAATTGTTTTGAACGACTTCTTTGCTAGCCGTTGAGATAAAACAATATATATAGAGGAAGCACAACAACAAGGAAGATATGATGAGAAGAACGAATCTTGCTCTAACTCTCTGTTGAAAGAAAAAGTCTTCGAGTGCATTTCTCTCAAAAGTCCTTGCGTTACAAAGTGTTCACAATATTTTTGTTCGAAAGATAGGATATTTATTGTATTTCCTTGATTGAGTATCATTAAATTTTTTTGAGTGAGGTTGAGTGTTGCAAGTTATCTGTTAGACCAATTGTGAGTTATAGGATAACCGTGAGAATTGGGACAGAGTGTTTTGTAGCCAAGAGGATTGGCAAGACAAGCTTGTAACTTTTGATTTTGGATATAGTGGAACAAACCGGTGTGGAATACCGGGTCCCCAACGTGGAGTTGGAAGAGAGGACTGACGCTCGAGGCGGAACCTCTATAAATCGATTTGCATTTTTCTCTACCCTACTCTTTTTATTTTCGTGCAATTTATATTGAAGTATTTGATAAACTGTCACGTTTCAGAACCTGTTTCAGAGAGTACTTCAGAGAGTTGTCTGTATTCCGCATAAAATTAAATTTGATCTGTTTTGAATTAAAATAGATATACAAGTGTGATTATCAGCTGTGATTAGTTTCTAAACAGCAAGTTTAATTAATTCTAAGTTTAATAAAGTAATCAAAAGGAAGTGAATTGAAAATTTCGAAAAGAATTTATTTTTGTGAAAAAGCAATTCACCCCCCCTCTTGCTTACATTATTGGGACCAACAGTCTCCATTCTTCCTCAGGTACTGCTATTGGCAGCTTCTTAAACTTATCATCATCAAGAACTTCAACATCATCATAAAGACCTATGGTAACTATGAAATGTCTCATGGTCACTATCTTGTATTCTTCAAAGGCATAAATGTGCACAATCCCCTATATCTTGGCACTTGGAATCATGTTTGAAACTGGCCATAAAGGCTATGTAACTTCTTCTCAAGGCTTCTTCCTTAATATTAAAACACTCCTTCCAAGCCGAATTTTTAAAATACTCTTAAAGTCATCTTCCATCTTATAACTTCTCAATACAATCCCAATTCAACAGAGCATTTTCAACAATATTCTTTCTACTAGATACAGACATATTTCTCCCAATCTTCAGCATTCAAACCTATAGGGTTTGTGGAGTAGTATTTATTTGGAAATTAGGCCTAGACTCAGGTCTAGCCTTTTGATTGTTTTGGGATTGGTTGTGATCTTTGCGTACCAATTTCTATAAAAAATGGCAAGCAACATAAGTTTTTGTTTCCAATTCTAAAGAAAAGAAAGAAACTAAACTTTAAAAACAAACTACCTAGGGAACTTTGTTCAAAGCTTTTTCAAAAGAATTTTATATACTAATTTCAACCACATTGTTGCTTCAAACTTCATTTTACAATCTTTAAGAACAAAACTATCCTTTTCAAATAATTTGAAACAAATTAAGTGTATTTAGAATTTCAAATGAAGCTTAATGGTCATAACAAAGTTTATGATAGATTACCTAAAATTTTAACTTATAAAGGTGTATAAAACAGCTCTATCAACTTAATTTCATCATCAAGTAAATTTCTTTCCATCGGAAATAACAGATTGCAAAAATGTGTAAAAACTGAAACCCTAGAAATACACATGTTAACCTAGCACTTATACTAAGAGAAAACATTAAAAATAAAGGAAAAGTAAGGAGATGAGCTTAACGTTGTAGTTTGATGCTTAGACTATTGAAAAGGAATGGTTTTCGATGGTTTTGTGAATGCAAGATGTATTTGGGGTATAGTTTGCTTCTATTGGGTTCGTAAGAGATTTAAATGTAGTAATGAAAAAGAGGAAAAGAACAGTATTTATCCTTTTATATTAAAATGTGTCGCGGGTCAAATTTTGAGCTTGACTTTAGATTGCAATGCTATTTATTAATAAAAGAACAAAAGAATTAAAGAATCGAGACTTTAATACAAGTTGTGGCTTATTAAAAGAATAAATAATTAATAAAATAAAAGAATTGAGGCCTCAATTCAGTCCTTTATTTAAAACCTACAAAAAGAATAAAGAATTAGGATAGTCGCTGCCTATAGTCAAGGGCTAGACACAAGGCCTGATTGAAACTGTAGTCGAAATTCATTCAACTTTGCATGTCACTGTCTTAGCTCAAGGCTAAATGGTATTGTTGGTTGGTTGTGTAGTTCTTCATATGTATAAACATTTTTAAGAACACTTGAACTTGAGCTTTCAAAAATTTATAATGTTAATAAGTTTTTGTTCAACTTCGAAAGCAACTACCAATATCAAGCAAGTGCACCTACTGAAGTAGTATAGAAAATATTAAGTCGTATTCCAAGGGATCATTGGTATCTACCGTACTCACTTTTTATCTATTATCTAGCCAAAGAAAATTTAGAAGAGCATAATTAAAATAGAAGCTAAGCTATGGTTAATTGATATGCAAATGCTATTAGGGTAAAATTTAAGATAAGTTTATAAAATGCAAGATGGGAACTTAGGAATTGCTTCACCAATTCCTTATCATGTGATTTTTCAATAAACTCAAAGAGTTGTTTGCTAGTGTATTTGCACCATTGGATTCACTAGAGTAAGTTAAAGCCTCTCTTAATGTTAGTAACTCTAGATCTTGACTAGGCCGTCGAATTCTCTTCGTAAGTTATAAGTTGTCTGGATCTGCATAAAGTTTAAGGATCCTTTATTTTAAAACTAACCTAATGAATTTTTAAAAACAAGCAACAGAAAGTTTTACCATCCCTTTCTCAAGGTGACTATGAGTAACTCCATTAATAGCCCTAGATCTATTCAAAAGAATGGTCTTTTATTCTATTCAGTTGAGATCAAACATAAATCTAAAAATGAACCGCTCATTTAGACCCACGAAAATAAATTCAAGCTACTAATTACAAATATCTAGTTAATGTTTACTTGAAAGCGCATTTGAAATCCCATGAATCGGGATTTGGATTCACAAACCTTAAGTTTTAGGAGATTATTTCTCCATAGATGCTGACATTAAGCACAAAATTTGAAGAAATAATATCGAATTAAAGATGAATATTGCAGATTAAGTTCAGAATCTTGTAGAAATATAAATAATGGGTTAAAATGATTCTACCTAGAAAACTTGAAGACTTCTAAAGCAAGAACAAACAGTTTTTTTTGCCTAAGAATTCTCTCTCTATACTACGTTAGGAATTTGTTACATATTATGCAGGTTAAATATCGCATGCTTATGTACATTTATTTATAGGCTAAAGACATAGAAAATATAACGATTTTATTCATTGATATGGTGGATTTTTTATAATAAAAATTTTCCTTTATTTCACGCGTACGCATCTAGATTGCTAGCTCATAGGGTAACTTTTCGCGTGGTAGGTCGAGAACTTGAATGTTACTTGGATGCCAGGGCTCGATCAAAGTTTTGGCTTTTTGCTAAAAAGGTTGAGTTCTATCAGCTTTAAATCGAAGAGAAAATTGAGATTGTTGAGGGCTTGAAGACAACACTAGATCCAAGTTATGCTTTTCTTTTTAAAGGTGTGATTTTTGTTCAACTTTAGTCACGGGGTAAATCTAAGGTTTGACATTATGGAGCGACAAAAGCTGTGTCTTGAAGTCCAGGGCTCAATTACCTCTATACAAATGTCAAGGGTCATATCAAGGGCTTGATGTAGGGCGTGATGGACTATTTTGCCTTTGTTTTGCCTCAATAGGCACTTTTGTAGGGCTCGATAGAAATATGTCTTTGAACTTTACTGTTGTTTTGCACCAAATCTGATCCAAAACACTTTGTTTCTTCTTCTTTTGATTCTGGGAGCTGTAAAACAATATTGAAACAATAAAAAAACTAGATTCATAGGAATTTGTCTAAAAATGTATCAGATTAAGCTTGAATTCCTATGAACAGAATATAATTAAAAAAAAAACTTATCAAATGGATCTCTTGTAAAACACTTAAAACATCTTTAAAATGTGGATTAATCCACAAGCTCAATTATATCCTTGTTATTCATCCATTCAAACAAAGAATTTCCATGAAAAACATCACTCATATACTTCGAAAATCATCATCCAAAGATCATTCATAACATCAAATCAGGTTTCAACAGAACCTGAATAAAGTTTTTACAATCCATGAACATTTAACTAAAACAAACTTCACCAAGGACAACATTCGTCCTTCTCAAAGCATTCATTCAGAATTCAAAGGTCTTTGCAGAAGAAAAACAAACATCTAACATCTTTTTTTTTTTCCTTTTTAGGTAGGATGAATCATCCTATGAGTCTTTCTTCATTTTCAATTCTTGTTTGGTTCCCTTGGATTGACTTCTGTATTGGTAGGTAATGACCCTTATGGTCTTTCTAAGAGGAGTTTAGAAATCTTGCCCAACTGTGTCTCCAAATTGTGAATAGCAGCAGAATGATTTCCTAATGCAGTGTCAATACTTTGCTACTTTTCCTTAGAAGCCTTGATAAATTGAGGAATAAGTTCCTCCAAACACACTAATTTTGGATTTGACACATCTGATCCTTGACCCTATTTTTGAAAATTTTGTGGAGGAAACTTAGAATTTTGGAAATTGTTATTGTTACTCCACCTAAAATTTAGGTGGTTCCTCCAACCAGGGTTGTATGTATTGCTAAAAGGATCATTTTTAGGACCATTGAAATTTCCAACAAACTCAACACTCTCAGAAGTCATACCATTAGGATTTTGTCCAAAACTGCTATCAACCATATTCACTTGGCTAGTACCAATGGTCATGTTGTCCATTTTCCTACTAAAGGCTTCTATTTTACAGGTCAAATAGGTTACCACATCAAGCTCAAAAACTCATCCACTCTTCTCTTTCTTAGCTCTCACTGTCACACCCCAAAGAGTACCTTAAACATGGTTGTCTGCCTTACTTAATATTAAAACTAATGAATGACAATCTTAGTTACATAAGAGCTTCGATATTACGTATAAGGCGTGCTTCTAAGACAGTAAGAGACTCCAAAGAGGTATTATGTTTAAGCAAATAATAAAAGCGTGCAAGAGATTATAAATATAACATGTAATAATCATCAAGTTCAAATTCTTACAACTCTTAGGGGCATTCTCCCATTCTTAAAGTCTTACTAATCTAAGCCAAAATAACATATATATATTCATAATAAAAGTCTACTATAGAGATATTTTTTTAGAAGTCTACAAAAAAAAAAGAGCTAAAATATGCAAACTCCTTCCAAAAACTCTTAGTAGCTTTGACTCGTACCTGGCAAATAGGGCTCTTTGGTGCCAACCATAAGTAATCAAACTGAAACAAAAAGCTATGGAGGTATAAGAAAAACTAACATAGTGAGATAATTCCCTTTTTTAAAACGTTTCCATAAATCATACAAGTAATTAGACAAACATATGAGTATGCAACAATCATATGAATAAACAAATACAAACGATTAACCGAAAACCATGTGTAGCACGGATTTATGCCCTCTATGTCTGGGGTTAGGTGGTTACTGTCCCATTCGACTATCATAATTTGTAGACTTTTTGGCTTCCACTTGCCCATGTAGATTTCCCAGCTGTTACTAGCTACTACTATGACTCATCGTTTCCCCACACGAAGAATATTATGGAAATATAAATGTGACTCATATCGTGTCATGTACGAATCATTTTTAAATATTGGTTTTCCCAAATATTGTTAAATTCAAGTTAAGGTCGACCAAACAATATTCATCATACGATTACAAGAGACCATATCAATTATTCATCAATTCTTCTTTCGATATGCTTATCTTTTATTCAATAACCACTTCATACAACACACGTTTAATTCACACCATATTTCATTTTTATCTTCCCTTAATTTCTAGTGGTACTACTTACAAGCATATACAAGGAAATGTTAATAGTAAGGGATCAACTCACTCTATGGCAATCGCTCCTAATCGAAGTAGTCCTTCAGGAAAGAGATATCGGGTCCTCCTTGACCTAAACAAGATGAAATACCCAAAAATGAGTTTTTCATGTAATTTCAACTTAAATTTTCTAAATCTTTCTTCTATTTGCGATAGAAATTGGATTTGTAGAAATTTAAACTTAAAATGGCCATAACTTACTCATTTTAACTCGGAATTTCACATATTGTATGTCGTTTTCTACCTACTCGAAAAGATCTATCTATGAATAAGGTTATTATTACCATAAAAATTCATTTAGGTTCTCGATCAGTAGGGTGTAGGTTTACCACGAAAATTCCAGCCTTTAAAACATAATTTTCCAATACTTTCTTCTCTCAAAACTCTTTAAGCAAATCATAGTTATGTATATGGTTAGAAAATCTCTTTGATACATAAATAGACTCATATTTTATGCATGATGCTATAGGTGTTGTCTTAAATAATTATTATTGTGTGGTTGGAATAAAAACTTATAAATCCTTGGGTTATCATAAGTAAGTGTTTTTATTTTTATTCCTTAGTTTATCAAAGGTGAGTTAATTTAATATAAATTTGGCCATTTTAAGCTAGCTACAATTTTTATTTCTAGTAATTGAAAAATAATGCTTTAAAAAATTTACTCAAGTTGTTAGTAGTACCTAATGTTTTTGAGTTGTGTTGATGTATATTTCCTTATCATGTTTATATTCTTCTATTTATTTAGAAAAATGAGTTTATCCTCTAAAAACTTAATTTCTTAGGTTATTGACAAATATTTATTTCTCTAAATGAGTTTCTTAAACTTGTAAGCTGATTTTTATCTTAACTTGAAAACTTGTTTAGTTCTTGGTTTTTATCATAAAATTGGTAAAAATTGGCATAGTAAAAAGTTATCATTATTAAAGTTTAATATCAAGATTTTCATGTTACCATCTGTTGAAAAGAAAGTATATTTAGACTTTAAAGAAATCTTCTTTATCAATATTTGGAAATTTCATATGAGCTTATATAAATTTTTGAAAAGAAGTTATTAAAACAATTTTCTAAGTCTTCATGGAAAATATTTGTTAAGTGACAAAGTTTATTTTAAAAGAGTTTAGTCTTTATTTAAGAAAGAATCCCTTTTTATTTTTACTAGGACAACAACATTAGCCATGCATGAATATGATTATGTAATCATGAAAAAGATAAGAATATGAAAAAATAAGATAATAAAATATATAAGAAGCAAATAAGCATAATAATAAGGTCAAGTATTAGAAGTCAAATAAGCATAATAGTAAGGTCAAGTATTGGCAGCCTCAGCTTCATCGAGACTTCCCGGAACTAAGAATAGGCTAGTTCCAAAAAAAAAAAAAAAAAGAGAGAAAAGAAAAAGCATGATAATAAGAGCAATATTAATAATAGCATAATAATAACAAAAGCATAATAGTAAAAGCGTAATGTATGAACAAGAATAAAATATAAACATATTGTTGCTTTCTTAATTTTCATGGGTTTAGAAAACACACAATATGTTCATGCTAAGTTACATGAACATAAAGAGCAAAATAATAATAATATCATAGCATAGAATTTAGGTATGACCAAGAACAAAGAATGAACATATTATTACTTTCCTAACTTTCATAGGTTTAGAAAATATACACTATGTTCACACTAAGTTACATGAACATAAAGAAAAAGCTTGAAGTTTTTATCTATAAAGAGAGCTTTTGTGGAGAGAAATGTGGGGGAGATTTTAAGAGAACTTTGGTAGTGAAAGAGAGGTGTGAAAGAAGTAGAAGGAAATAGGGTATTTATAGGGAAAAGTGAAGGATAATTTGTGAAAATTAAAATAAATAAAATTAGAGAAAGGAGATTGGTGTGCAGTGCAAATCTAAGGAGGGAGAGAGAGAGATTTTTATTTTTTAATTTTTTATTTTTGTTAATGAAAAGTAAGATGTGAAAGATGTGACATTGTATTGGAAATGAAAATTGTAAGAAAATAGGTGTATAGGTTGTAAAAGTAGGTACTAGGGAAAAGTAGAGAAAGATGAATAATACTGAATTATAATGAATAGTAAAGAAGATAATTAAAGTACCGATAGTAAAGAAAATACGTGTAAAAAAGCTACATATAATATTTTTCGTTGTCAAAAAATTCTAAAACTATTATATTATGAATCCTTATATTATTATGAGTCTAATCGTGTTATCAGATTATTTTTACAGTTTTGCATGTCCGGACTCTATTTTGAAAACTGATCCTATCCGGGTCTTAACAAACTTAAATTTGATGAATCTAATCTTTTTTTTCATTATATTATTGCAGACTATAATCCATGATTATCTCGATTTTATTGTTCTATAGTTAAGAGTAGGGGATTGCCGGATTCAAATACATTGTTTTGACTTGCATGGTTATTAGGGTTTTTATTGGTTTTTGGCCTCTGAAAATTAATAAAACTATTAGAAAAATCTAAGGACTTACACTCACAATAGACAATTGGTAGTGATTACCGTGTCATAAAAAAGGTTTAAACCTTCTTTAAGGGATTTGTCATTCGGACTCCCTCTTATTGCTGCATCTATAAACTGCCTAGTACTATAATTTTGCCCATTGTAAAAAGTCTAGACCTGGCTCCACTCAGGAAGTCCATGATGTAGGCATCCTTTTAGCAACTCCTTCCACCTTTTAAAGGATCTATATAAAGTTTCAGATTCTAGTTGATGGAAGGAAGCTATATCTGCTCTAATCTTGGTTGTTTTGGATGGGGGAAAGTGCTTTCACATGAATTGCTTAGCCATCTATTGCCAAGATGTTATGGACTGCCTAAGCAAGCTATTCAACCACTTTTTCGCATTACCTTTCAAGAAAAACAGAAGCAATCTCGATCTAATTGCATCATCCAAGGCACCATTTAGTTTTGAATGTATCATAAATCTCCAAAAATTGTTGCAGATGGGTGTTGGGGTCCTCATCGTGCAGTCCATCAAATTGCGCATACTATTTAACCATCTGGATAACATTTGGTTTTATTTCAAAGTTATCAGCAGCAACTTTAGGTTTAGCTATGTTGGTATTAGCCCCATCCAAAGCAAGTTTGCAAAATTCTAGCATGGTCCTAGGTTGATTTATCCTAACATGGTCAATCTCTTCTTATACCTCCCCTCCACCATTTTCATGATTTGTCCTAGCAACCATATTTTCTTGAAATAATCTTCGCTCTTCTCTGGCTATCCTCCTGTTAATTCGTCCTATATGTTGAGGCTCTAGAGTTAAAGGAAATAAAGGGTGAGATTAACTCCTAGTCATAATCTTACATCTTTATTTTTAAAAGAATTAGTCTATACAAAACTATATTATAACAAACAAACTAAATAGCACTATAATACAACATTAACAACATTATGTACAAGAAGAATAAAAGAATAGAAAAAAATGAATTAAAGAATGAAAGAATTAAAAAAATTGCAGAAAACTAAACAAACAGAACTATATAGGAAAATTAAAAAGAACTAAATAGGCATATTTACAAATAGATAAAACACTATATACATAAAGCAAGATAAAAAAAAAGAATAAAAGTATATACAAAATGTACATATATGCAAGGAAATGAAAACCAAAGAGGTTAGAAATATTCACAACAACAAAAACAAAAAGAAAAAAGATATTCACAAAAATAAAAGAAAAGCTATACGAAAAGATATATTTACCAAAAAAATAATAAATAAGTAAACATAAGAAATATTCAATGAAATGAAAACAAAACAAAAGTAAAACCAAAAACTATTCATACTATTCAAAAGGTTAATGACTAGTTTAATAGATGAAAAATTTTCAGATAGTGCCTTGTTGAGCTTTCTTTTCATGCATCTAACACTAATCCTTGGTAATGGTGCTAGAAATTTCTTGATTGGTATGTTAAGTCGGTGTTTTGGATTAAAAACATTTAAAGAACATAAAGTTGAAGATTTAAAAATTTCTTAAAAACTAATAAGTTCTTTTCAACATCGAAATTGACTACCAACATTGTAAACCCTCGTTTTCTTAGCAAACCTGAGTTCAATTTCGAGAAACTTAAAATTGGAAACCAAAACCTTAAAAGGATACCTCTGGACCAATTGAACCTGGAAAACCTATGTTTGGCAATGCCAAGAACGAAGCCCCAAAAGAATAGAAACAAGCTAACTCCCAATAAAACCTTAAATCTGAAAGTCAACCAGAAACTCTAAGTCATCAAAACTTCAGGAAACCCTAGCAGTTTAGATCTAGCAATCTCATGTTCTCAAACCAAGGGGTCAAAAATGAGTGAGAAGTATAGGTTGGCTCATATTAATATTAGAATACTTAACAATACCAGATGAGTAGATTTTCAATCTATTTCAATTCCGATCGGATACAAATCTTGAAAAGCGTGTTCCAGAGCTCGGGATATAAAATATATGATATTAATACCGTTAGATTCGTAATTTCATAATATTTCTAAATATATTAGTTATATAATTTTTCGAATTATAAAAGTTATAGTTATAACCTTTTTATCGTATTTTCATTACTATCGGTAATTTAATTGTCTAATCAACTTTTTGCTCTATCACACTATTCATCAAGTACAACCACCCATACCCTATTCTTATATCCTTACAACCTATTCTTACATCCTCACATCATCTTCCTTACATTTTCTTTTCCAATACAACTTTCATTACTTAAATTATATATTAAATTTGAAAGTTATTACACAAAACAAATAAAAAACACACACTCTCTCCCCCTCTATTATGGCCGGTGTGAAACCCTACCCCAATAAGCTACTATTTGTTTTGTTTTTCTTTTATTAAATAATCATACAAAACCCTAAATTCTTTTCCTATATAATATCTTCTTCACCTTTCACTTTTCACTTTTCACTTCTTTTTCAAAAGATCAAACTTTGGAAAGCAAATTTCTCTCCCTCTCCTCCCCTCTTGTGCCGTGACTCCCTCCCACAAGCACACACACACATACACATGCTTTTGTTTTCTTCAAGTTTCCTTTACCAAAACCCTAAATGGGCAATAGATCTTGCCCCTACTACTATAGAAACATGTAATGACAAGGTATACATGTGTGGTTCCACCAAAAATCTCCATAAGCTTTATGTTAGGGATGTGGAAACGCTAAAACATGATATTCTTGTCATCACAATGTATAGATCTTACTATTAAAGTTGATATACTAGTATTTTGATATATTATTGTTATATATTGTTCTTATGGAAATTTTGTGCATATATTTTCATTATTATTCTTATCTATATATTTTTCATGATGCATTTACATTCATAGCATGAGTAGTATAATGGATCTACTTGTTTAGAGTAGTTAAAATAACATAGTATTTGTTTTACATGCATGAAAGTCTTGTTACTTGAAAGTCTTAGTGAAGATGTTGATCAAAACTCAAGATCCATTTTGTTTCTATCAAAAAGTGATTTTAAAAATTCGGATCTGGGGAAAGAACCATTTAGAAAACATACTTTCCAACTTCAAAATAAAGGTTTTATATGTAAAATGAAGGGCTTAGGTAATATGTATCATCAAGTAGTGATGTTTATAAGTTGATCATGGTTTTACTAAGATAAATTTTCAAAACAAGAAAATAATTACAAAAGTTAGGTTAGATCTATGTTTCAACACCAACAAAAATGTTGAAATTCGTAACTAGGGCGAAATGCCATGAAAACACCTATTTTCCAATCCTAAAACAAGAGTTTTATTAAAGAAATGAGAACCTTAGAGAGTAGGTTTGATTAGGACTTAGTTTTAGAAAGATTAAATGAGTTTTTCACAAGAAACAATCTCAAAAACAATTTTCCAAAATTCGGAACTAAAAATGATCCCTATTTAAACACCTATTTCCAAATGTCAAATGAGCATTTTAATGGAAAAATAGAAGCCTTAGGAAATAGAAGTAATAAAGACTTGATTTTTATAAGAGTAAATGTTTTATCAAAGTAGAAACTTAAAACAAAGGAAAGGTTTTCCAACTAAGATCAAATGATATTTTCCTTTCCAAAAATTGTGCAAAATTCATCATTAGGAAAACTCACCTTAAAGCATCTATTTTACATCCTTTAAATGAAGAAATTTATTGAGATAATGAAGGTATTAGGTATATAGGTTATCAAGGCCTTATCATAATAAAAATATGCATGATTTTCAAAGAAATAAAGCTAGTTTTCTCAAACAAGTGTTCATGACATTATTGCAAAGTGAAAGTTTTGCGAAAATTCATTTTAATCAAGAATCATTAAGGAATTACATGTAGATAGCTCATATAATGACATTCATGGTCATAACTTATAGATATTGCATGTACATATAATCTACTTGTTAGAAAAAATGTAAATTTCACAAAACAATTTCGGAATTTCAAATTTTAGTTATTGATTAGATCTGATCCGAACATTTGGAGACCTAAAAGTTTTCAAAATTTAGTAATAACATCATAAATAGATAGATCTTTCAAAGTAGATAGAAATCGATGGCTTACTTACAAAATTCTGAGTTAAAATGACCAAGTTATGACCGTTTTAAGTTGGAATTTTTAATTATCACGGAAATTACGAATTCAAAGAGTTTTATTTAAAAAGTTTGGATTTAGTTATGGTATGAAATACTCATAGGGGTATTTCTTTCGTTTAGATGATTTTGGAATCGGGGGAAATTCATGTTTCTGGATCACTACCATTAGAGACCAGAATCATAGCCGAGTGAGTTCACTATCTTTAAGTTATATGCTTGTGATTATGTTTGTAACGTTAGTGGCATTAGAGTTGGGGCAAGATAAAAATTTGATTGTGTGTATGTGAGTTCTACTTGGGTGAATTGATGATAAGAATATTGAAGTGAGCTTGTTGTAAATATTTGTATGATTTAGTATATAATTGAAGTGTCTGCAATATCTATGATTGCCCATAAATTGTTAATTAATATGCCATAATCTTATAATCAAATTGACCATGCATACCATATGTGAGTCACATTGCATAGGTTATTACACCTTTGTGGGAAGAAGACATAATAGCCGAGCAACGAGGAGCTTGTAAACTCCAATGTTGGCGTAAGGGTTAAAATTGAAAATGTGTGTGGGTGGGCACTTGTATCAACCACAATATAAATGAGAAAAATTGAAATCTATAGTCGTATGGGCCTGAAACACCTAACCCCGAATAGAGAGCGTAAATCCTTTCAACATAAGATTTCTGGAAGGTCTTATATATTATATGCTCACGTGCTTGTGCATTTCATATGGTTGTTTATATAACTTGCCTGATATATATATTACTTGTTGAGCATTTAATTTTGGAAGTGAAACTCACAAAGTTAGCGTAGCTTATACCCCCATAGTTTCTTTTTAATGCAGTTCCCGTACATATGGCTGTGTCCCCGGACCTAGCCAAATCAGGTAATGTGAGACCAGGAGTTATCTCCTTAGAAATTTATGATTGGTTTTGTATAGTTTTTAGTAGTGAACCTAGAAAGATCAAGTGTTACCAAAAAGATAATACCTAGACTTATGTATAGCAGAGGAATGCCCCTTAATGCTTTGTAACTGATCTTGAGATATCTGTGGTTTATATTTTTATGCTTATCCTATGAGGTTGAACTATCTATATCCAATTGTTTATGTATTCTATTGTCGTAAGGGAACACCTTGCATACTAATACAAGACTTTTGAACGATTGTGATAATGATTCTTAAGTCTCGTTTAGCACGGTGAACTGTTACGTTTAGGATACCCTTTGGGGCGTGACAAACATCAGGCAAGTGCATCTATCGAAGTAGCATAGAAAATGTTGAGTCGTATTCCAAGAGATCATTGGCATCTACCATATTCACTTTTCATTTATTATTTAGCTAAAGAAAATTTGACAGAGCATAATAAAAGAAGAAGCTAAGCTATGGTTAAAAGATATACACATGTTTTAAGGGTTAAATTAAAGATAAGTTTGTAAAATGCAAAATGAAAACTCAGGATTTGCTTCACCAATTCCTTATTATGTGATTTCTCAATAAACTAAGAAAGTTATTTGCTGATGTATTTATACTATCAAACTCAAAAATGTAAATTAAAGCCTCTTTCAAGGTTAGTAACTCTAGATCTAGACTAGACCACCATAATCTCTTCACAAGTTATCAGTAATCTCGATCTACATAAAGTTAAAGTATTCTTTGTTTAAAAACCCATTTCAGAAATTTGAAAACAATCAACAAAAAGTTTTACCATCCTTCTCTCAAGGTGACCATCCTTCTCTCAAGGTGATTATGAGCAACCTCATTAGTAGCCCAAATCTATTCAAAAAAATGACCTCTCAATCTATTTGGTTAAAATCATATATGAATCTAACAGGTGCACCACTCATTTAGACCCACGAAAATGAATTCAAGCTACTGAAAACAAATAACTAGTTAATGTTTACTTGAAAGCGCATTTAAAGTGACATGAATCAGGATTTAGATTCACAAAACCTAAGTTTTAGGAGATTATTTCTCTAGGGATGCAAACATTAAGCTTAGAATATGAAGAAATAAAATGGAATTAAAGATGAATATTACAAATTAAGTTTAGAATCTTGCAACATACAAACAATCGGCTAAAATGATTTTACCTAAAAAAATTTGAGATTTCTTATTAAGAAGAAACAATTCTTTTACCCAAGAATTCTTTCTCTATACTACGTTAGAAATTTGTTACAAATATTCTACATATGATTCTCTCTATGGTACATATATATACATGCATGTGCATGTTTATTTATAGGCTAGGGTAGAAATCATGATGATTTTATTCGCTCACGTGGCATATTCTTCATAACTGAATTTATCTTTATCTTCATGCATACGTCTGGATTGTCCGCTCATAAGGTCACCTTTTGCGTAGTTCAGCGAGCGTTCGAATGTTGCTTGGATGTCAGGGCTCAATCTAAGCTGTGGCTTTCTACTGAGAATTCTCAAGTTCTCATCTATATTTAACCGAGGGATAAATCAAGTTTGCTAAGGGCTCGGATGTTGTGCTTGACCTAAGCTGTGCTTTCCTATTCAAAGGTGTGATTTCTATCCAGCTTTGATCACGAGTTGAATTTAAGGTTTGACATTGTGGCACGATAGAAGCTGTATCATGAAGTCCAACGCTTGATCACCTCAATACAAATGTCGAGGGTCATGTCGAAGGCTCGATGTAAGGGGCAACGAACCATTTTTCCTTGTTGTTTTGCCCTCTATGGGTCCTTTGCAGGGTTCACCCAAGTTCTGTTGCACTGTTATTGCTGTTTTGCTCCAAATATGTTTCAAATCACTTTGTTTATTCTTCTTTTGATTCTAGGAGCTGAAAAAAAAATTTAAACAATAAAAACACATATTCAAAGGAATTTATACAGAAATATATCATGTGGAAATACATTCCTTATTTTTTTAGAAAAGTAATCTATTTTTGTATTTATGATTTTGGTTTTTTCTATATTTATGGTTCTGATCAATGGCTTTTTTTTAAATTTATTGTTTTTTCCTTTTTAGAGGAAAATTTTCCTCTTAATTAGGTTTCCTTCTTTGTTCCTTTCCCTTGTACAGTTAGGGCCATATATGTATATATTTGTATGCTATGTAATTCATAAAAAGTGAGGAAAAAAAAAAGCAGAAATTCATTGCACTCTCAGAGATTTCAACCACGTTCCTAGAGCATGTAATTCTCTGAAGATCTACAATGTTCTCATGAAAAAATACGGCATGGCCTTCAGCTAAACTTTCGACGTAACTTTTACTCCAAACAATAACAGCAACTCTAACTCCAACAATCAATAGAGGCGAGGATGCCCTTAGTGTGATCACTGTAGAAAGCCGAGACATCTCAGAGAAACATGTTCGAAAATCATGGTAAACCAGCAGATTGGATGCCAACCCATTCCCATGATGTTGCAGAATCTCGTTCGTTCACTAAGGAACAATTAGGTTCTCTAATAGCTCTTCTCAAAAGCTGGTTCTACCTCAGGAACAAGTATGTTTTCATAAAAAGGTAAACACTTAAATGCCCTTATAGTAAATAAAGAATAGACAAGACCATGGATTATTGATTCTGGAGCATCGGATCATATGTCAGGAGATGCTAACATATATTCAGAGTATAGGCCATGTGATAAAAAATCAACTATTCATATAGCAGATCGATCTTTGTCTAAGGTGGCAGGAATTGGCTCAGTTTTGGTTACAAAGGACCTTATTTTAAAATTTGTGCTTCATGTCCCCAATTTAGATTGCAATTTACCATCAATGAGTAAATTGACTTGAGACAATAATTGTGTTGCTAAATTCTATCATAATTCGGGTGAATTTTAGGTATTGAATTTAGGGAAGATGATTTGTAGTGCAAAAGAAGACTCTAGACTCTATATTCTCAAGGGTACTACTCTTTCAACAGGTCAAAACCAAAATGCAAGTTATATTTCCTTTCATAGTCAACTTAGTTAAATTGTTAATATAGATATTGAAATAATGTTCTAGCACTATCGTCTTGGTCAGCCAAATATTTTGTATCTTGAAAAGTTTTTTCCTTCCTTATTCAATAATAAAATTTCAAAATCTTTCAATTGTGAAATATGTCAACTTGCCAAACACACTCGAACTTCCTTTCCCAAGTTATCATGCATACCTTCTCATCCATTTGCCATGATCCATAGTGATGTTTGGGGTCCATATAGGATACAGAATATAACAAGGTTAGGTGGTTTGCATCTTTTGTAGATGATCACACAAGACTTACGTGGACTTTCTTAATGAAATAAAAATCCGAGGTTAGCCAAATCTTCCAAAATTTCCATGCAATGATGCAAACCCAATTTCAGACAAAAATCCAGGTCCTCAAAACGGACAATGCTAAAGATTATTTCAAATCTACCTAGGTACCAACCTATTGAAAGAGAGTATTATTCACTTAAGCTCTTGTGTTAATACACCCCCAACAAAATGGGATTGTAGAAAGGAAAAATAGACACTTATTAGAGGTTGCATGTTCTCTTATGTTCTCAACTTATGTACCAAAACATTTTTAGGGGGAAGCTATCCTTACAACCACATATCTCATCAATAGAATGCCTTCTACAATCTTAGACTTCCAAACACCTTGCTAAGTCCTAAAATAGACCTTCCCAAACACTAAAATCATTTTCTCATTAGCTTTACATATCAATACCAATCTTGAATATGAAAATCATGAAAGCAACATCCAAAATCCGATACAAAGTATGTTTCCACAACTTACAAGCAATGATCTGAATATAGAGCACTTAGTTCCTCCTTTAGTCCAGTCAAGAGTTTGAACTGAATTCAATTTCTTTAGAAATTCACTTAGGTAATAATTCTTTTGACCCTAGTCCAATTGGTCCTATGGTTAATGATCTAAATCTCCCGATTGCACACTGAAAAGGAGTCTGAAGCTACACTCAGCATTCAATCTCCAAATTTGTGTCATATGAAGGACTATGAAAGTCCTATTAGGCCTTTGTCTCTACCCTTGATAACATGCATATCCCACATTTCATTCAGGAAGCACTTAAACATCCAGATTGGAGAAAGGATGTGAATGAGGAAATCAATGCCTTAGAAAAGAATGGTACTTTGATAATCTCAGACCTTTTGCATGGAAAGAAACCAGCAGGATACAAGTAGATTTTTACAGTTAAACATAAAACTGATGGGAGCATTGAGAGATTTAAGGCTTGCTTGGTTGCAAAGTGGTTCATTCAGTCTTATGGAATAGACTGCCAAGAGTGTCACACCCCAAAGGATACCCTAAACGTAACAGTCTGCCGGATACTACATAAGACTTAGGAATCACTACCACAGTTATTCAAAGTCTTGTATTAGAAGCAAGGCATTCCCTTATGATAATAGAACACATATACAATTGGAGATATATAGTTTAACTTAATAAAATAAGCATAAAAATAAAACCACAGATATCTTGAATTCCTTACAAAATACTAAGGGGCATTCCCCCACAAAATAATAATAACCAGTCCCGGTATTAGTTTTTAATAACAACCCAAGCGTTTAAAGTTTCCTATAGAAGTCTATACAAAGCTAATCATAAACTTCTAAGGGAAACTCCTAACTTCGCATTACTTGAGATGGTCAAATCCGGGGATGCAACCATAAGTATGGGAAACTGCATCAAAAAGAAACTGTGGGGGTATAAGCTACGCTAGCTTAGTGAGTAAGTACTTCCAGAATACACATATCCCACAATTTCATACATACATACAAACAAGTTGATTTAATCATCCATATGAGATGTAACAACCACATGAGAAAACAAGACATATGATCAACCGAAAATAATAGGTTGAATGGATTTACGCCCTCCATTCGGGGTTAGCAGATTAACGAATCTTGTAATACTATTTTGAATTACTACTCCGTTTTATGACTCACGGGCAACTTATCTCATTCACACCATTTGTGGATCAAGGAGAGCCAACCATGATTAAATGCACCATCCCCATCGTGAAGTGATTATGTCCATATCATTTGATAGTCCGAATATTCGTTAATTCAATTTCATAGGTGACCAATCAATTAGCAGACACTCATATTCATGGCATATAATCATACATTGACTTATCACTCGGTTTCAATATTCTTAGCATATTTTTCTCAACACATCAAGATAGCATACATAATCCCATAACTACCCATCATCTATTTCCAATTTTATCTTTGCCGATCATTCTAGTGCAATTAAAATTTACAAGCACAATATGGAATAGTAGATAGGAAGTACGACTCACTTTGCCATGAACACTGGTCTCTAGTTATAGTAATCCGGTGGCAAGAATTCTTCCGATTCAAAGTCACCTAAATGAAAGAAATACCCAAATGAGTATTTCAAACCATAACTAATTCCAATTTATTAAACAAAATCTTTTAAGTTCGTAATTTTCGTGGTAAATGGAAATTCCAACTTAAAACGGCAATAACTTGGTCATTTTAACTTGGAATTTCGCAAATAAGCTATTGATTTCTATCTACTTCAAAAGATCTATTTATTTATGATGTTATTCCTAAGTTCCAAAAACTTTTAGGTCTTGAAAAGCTCGGATCAGATCTGATCAGTAGCTAAAAATTGTATTTCCAAAATTGTTTTGTGAAATTTGCATTGTTTCTACCAAGTATATTATATGTGCATGCAATATTTACAAGTTATTATCATGAGTGACATGATATAACTATCTATATGTATATACTTAATGATTTTTGGTTAAAAAAATTTTGAAAACCTTTACTTCCACAACCTCAAAACACTTGGTTGAGAAAAACTATTTTATCTCTTTGAAATCATCCATGTTTTCTTACTAAGTTAAAGCCTTGATGACCTATATACCTAATACCTTCATTATCTTAATAAATCTTCATTTAGTTAGAAAATAGATTTTAAATAAGGTTTTGCCTAGTTATGAAGTTTACAAAATTTTAAGGAGTGAGAATATTTTTGATCCATGTTTTGAAACCTTTCTTTTGTTAGGATTATACCTTGATAAAATCCATTTATTATTATCAAATTAAGTCTTGATTACATCTATTTCCTAAAGCTTCTATTTTTCTATTAAAATCCTCATCTTGACATTTGGAAATAGGTGTTTAAATGGGGGTCATTTCTAAATCTGAATTTTGAAATTCGTGTTTGAGATTATTTCTTGTGTAAAACTCATTTAATCCTTCTAAAATTAAGTCCTAACCAAACCTACTCCCTAAGGTTTCTATTTTTTTTAATAAAACTCTTGTTTTAGGGTTGGAAAATAGGTGTTTACTTTGTATTTCACCATAGTTTAAATTTCAAGTTTTTATTGAGTTGAAACAAGTTCTAACTTATCTTTTATAACCTTTTCTTATTTTGAAATTTCTCTTTGTAAAAATAAGCTCAACTCATAAAAATCATTCCTTTATGATACCTATCTCCTAAGCTTCTCATATTTAATGTAAAAACTTCATTTTGGAGTTGGAAAATAGATTTTCTAAATGGTGTCTTTTTCCATCCGAATTTCCAAAAATCATTTGTGTGAAACTAAAATAGATCTTGAACTTTTTAACATATCTCATTATTATCGTGCTACACAATCTTTTATGTACATAAGGCAAAAATTTATGGCATTTATGACTCAAAACAAATAGATCTAGTATATCATGCAAGTCATGATACAAATGCAACATGAACATTATGTAATGAGGTTAATAAATGAATACATGCACAAAATATCAATAATACCAATATTGTTATATAGAGATCCACAACATGTGATCAAGAATATCATCTTAATGTTTTCCACATCCCAGTATAAAGCTCATGGGGATTTTAGTGGAACCACACATGTATGATCTTGCCATTACATGTTTTATTGTGATAGGTCAAGATCTATTACAATATTTATGTTGGAGCAAGAAAAACTTGAAGAAAAATTTGTGTGTGTGTGTGTGTGTAGGAGGGGAGGCTCACAACCAAGAAGAGAGGGAGAAAAAAAAAAAAAAAACCTTTTCAACATTTGATTTCTGTGAAGAAAGAGAGAAAGTGAAAAAGTGAAAGGCTTAAAAAAGTTTATATAGAAATAGATTAGGGTTTTGTATAAATAAAAGAAAAAAATCAAACAAATTGAGAGAGAGAGGACAAAAAGGCCCCGGGGGGGAGGGGGAGGAGTGGTGGTGGTGGTTTGGTGAGGGAGAGTTGTGTAGTTTATTTTATGTAACAAAATTCAAATTTAATAAGTAATTTAAGTAATAAAAAGTATTGGAAATGTAAATGTAAGGAAGAAATGATGTAAGACTGTAAGGATAGGTTGTAAGGATGTAAGAATAGGGTATGGATAGTTGTACTTGTGAACAGTGTGATTAGAAATCAAAAAGTGGATTGAACAATTAAATTACTTGTAGTAATAAAAATACAATAAAAAGGTTATAACTGTAATTTTTATAAACCGATAAATTCTCATAATTATATTTTTGAATTCCTTATTAAATTTCAGTTCTAAAGAGTCCTATATAATATATTTTTATTTTTGAGTCTCGGGGACCGGCTTTCGAGAACATATCTCTATCGGGTTTGAAATGAATGAATTTATCTAAAATATGATCTTTTAATGTTTTGATATATTATTTAGGACTATATTCTAAAGCTAACTCATTTTTATTGTTCCGAGGTTTCGTTCCCAGGATTTTTGGACTCAGGGTTCCTAGGTCCAAACTAGCCCTAGTATTCTTTTAAGTTTCGTTTTCCAGTTCTGATCTCCGAAACCAAGTTCGGTTGCTAAGAAATCGAGGACTTACAAAGAGACTTTTACTCTAGTAGCTAAACTCAACATAATTTTAGTACATCTTTCTCTAGCAACAAACCAAGATTGGCCTCTACACCAATTGGATGTGAAAAATGAGTTCTAAATGGTGATTTGGATGAAGAAGTGTACATGGAGATTCCTCTAGGTTATGCAAATTGGTTAATAGCAATATGGTGTGCAAACTTCAAAAATCTCTAATTGACCTGAAACAATCCCATCGTGCATGGTTTGGTATATTACAAAGTCCTTAATTAGTAAATGATACACTCATGCTAATTAGATCATACATTATTTATGAAGTTTTCCCAAGACAAGAAAATTGTCATTCTCATTGTCTATGTGGGATGACATCATTTTGAATGGAGATTATGAGGAAGAATTATTGAATTTAAAAAAGTATTTGGCTAGGGAAACTGAAATCAAGGACCTTGGTTATATAAGATATTTTCTTGGAATAGAAGTGGAGAGGTCAAAGCAAGGAATATTTATCTCTTAGAGGAAATATATTCTTGATCTTCTAAAAGAGACATGCATGCTCAGGTGTAAACTTGCTGACACACCCATAGATCCAACCAAAAAGATAGGGACAAAAGAAGGAAGTAATCCAATGGATGGGGGAGATATCAAAGGCTTGTTGGTTGCCTGATTTATCTTTCTCATATCTGGGCAGACATTGTTTTTTCTATCAATGTTGTTAGCCAATTCATGACCAATCCTACAGAAGAACACATGGAAGCCATGTACAAGATTTTGAGGTATCTCAAAATGACACCTGGTAAAGGATTATTATTAAAAAACAATTCCACTAGAGAAGTTAAAGTTTTCTTAGATGCTGACCGGGCAGAAAACTTACCAGAAAAATGGTCTACTTTCAGTTATTGCTCTTATGTGTGGGAAAATCTTATAACATGGAGAAGCAAGAAACAATCAGTGATCTCAAGGAGTAGTGCAGAAGTAGAATTTTGAGCCCTTTACGCTGGGAATTTGTGAAGGTATGTGGATACAGAGATTACTTGATGAGTTGAGAGTAAATAAACGGGGCTCTATCAAGATATTCTGTGATAATCAAGCTACCATAAGCATTGCTAAGAATCCTGTCCATCAGGGTAGGACAAAACCCATCGAGATAGATCGTCACTTTATCACAGAGAAGATCAAGAATGAAGTAGTACAGCTAGTCTATGTTCCTACAAGATCTCAGATTATAGACATTCTTACAAATCCTCTTCCAAGAATCAACTTTGAGGAACTAAGAAGCAAGTTAGGAATGTCCAACATATATAAACCAACTGGAGGGAAGTGTGGAAATATGTTCCTTAGTCTTCAGTAAAGTAGTTTATTTTGTGTTTATGATTCTGGTTTTGTCTGTATTTATGGTTCTAGTCAATTTTTATTTTAATTTATTGTTTTTTTCGTTTTTAAAGGAATATTTTCCTCTTAATTAGGTTTCCCTTTTTGATTCTTTTCCTTGTACAACTAGGGCCATACGTATATATATTTGTATACTTTGTAATTCATAAAAAGTGAGAAAAAGGGAGAAATTCAGTCTAGTCTCTGAGATTTCTGCATATAAGATAAAGCTTAAATTTATATGAATGAAATATAGTAAAATAGACTTATTAAGTAGCATGTGCACCACTCAAGCTAGCTTTCAATTTTTCTTTTTCATTTTTAAGCTCAATAAGCTCCTTTACAATTTCTTCATTTCCACTATTAGCACAAGTATCACTTTATCATCATGATTCATGTTTTTGATTTCCAAATCAAGCAAATAATTTTCAACTTTTAACTCTTCATTCTTTTTGCTCAAATAATCATTTTCACTCTTAAGCTTACTATTTTCTAATCATAAGTATTTTATTTCTTCTTTCCATGATTCATGTTTTTGATTTCCAAATCAAGCAAATAATTTTCAACTTTTAACTCTTCATTCTTTTTGCTCAAATAATCATTTTCACTCTTAAGCTTACTATTTTCTAATCATAAGTATTTTATTTCTTCTTTCAACTCATTATTTTCAACTTAGGGTCCTCGTGTTTATTCTTAAAGTCATCCAACTCATCTCCTACTTTCTTCATTAAAGATTTAAGCATGCTATTCTTTTTTTCCATTTTAATCAATTTACTACATGCTTTATCATACATTATACAAATTTCGTCATATGGCTCTTGTAAAAATTAGAGCATACCTCATCGTTTAGAGCCATAAGGCATATATCTTCATCCCAGTTGGATGAGTCTTCATTAATCCATCTGGCCACAAGCACCTTCTTCTTTTGCTCCCTTGCTCCCTTGCTTATTATTTGGGCAATATTGTTGAACATGCTTCGGTTGGTTGCACTTGAAGCACGTGATGGTTTTTCTCTTGGATTTTGAGGAGTCAACATCTTCCTTGTTTTTCATCTTCTTGTTCACCTTCAAAAACATGGTGAACTTTCTATTGAGCTTGTCCAACTCCTCATCATCCTCCTTGCTCTCTTCTTCTCACTTAAGCAAGAGTTGGAGCATGAGGCCTTTAGTGCAATCTCCTCCCTAGTTGACTCCTCCCTTTTCTTTCTAATCATTTCGTGAATCCTGAGGATACCAAAAAGTTGCTCTCGAGATAGTTGACTCAAGTCATGTGCCTTCTCAATGGCAGTTCTTTTTGCCTACCATTCACTTGGCAAGAACTTAAGGATTTTTCAGTTAATCTCAAAATTAGTATGTCTTGCCAATAATTAAAAATTGATTCAAAAAAAAAAAAAAATATATATATATATATATATATATCTATCATGCATTTCATCAATTATCTCATTAGTCTTCATTTTGAAAATTTCAAATTCCCTACAAAGAAGACTAATTTTAGTATTTCTAACTTTACTTGTTCCTTCATATGTACTTTCTAAATTATCCCAAATTTCTTAGCTAATTCACATGTGCAAATTCTACTAAAGTCATTTTCATTTAAGCCACAATATAGTATATTCATAACAACTTCATTTAATTGCAGTTTCTCTTTTTTCGGCTTTTTTATAGCTACTTTAGTCTTTTCCTTCTATAATTATAGGATCATTTTCTACTATTTTCCATAAAGATGAATTTTAAGCTTTTATAAATTTTTTTATCCTATACTTTTAATAAGCATAATTAGTTCCAGTTAAGACAAGTGGCCTATTTATTGCTTGTCCCTTCATAAATCCTAGTGTGTTGGTAGCCATTTTATTACTCTAGATGTAATTAAACACTTTAAACTAGAGTCCCAGCTCTAATACAAATTGTAGAAAACTAGTAACACGTAGGAAATAAAAATTATGGCTATTTTTTTATTCTTCTCTGAAATTTAATTCCTAACTATACAATTCAACAATAAATGCAATACTAATAAATGGAGAGATAGGGAAAGGAAAGCTTGTACAGGGATATAATGTGGAGTTTAGTCCGTCCCCTAGTCTCCACGGTTCACAATCAATGCCTCACTCAAGGAGAACTTCACACACTTACATTCAACACAATTTATTTGCTCCTCTAGAGCCACAATCACAATGCTTCAATAGAGGACTTTACAACCAACCAACAACATAAATGCTTGAGTTGAGTATACAAATTCGAACACATTAGACTCAACTCAAGACTTCACTAGCTCACTCATAACTAACTTAGTGTAGTGCTTTGCAATGGATGAAATTTACAAAATTAAAAGCACTACACTTGGCTCTCCCTCACAAAATAACAGAATTTATAATTAATGCTTGGAAAGTGTTTACAGGAATTAAGATTGCAATAAATAAGCTCTAAATTTTTCTAACAACCCCATAACATCTTCTATTTATAGTCCCTCCAAAAACCTAGCCGTTACACGAAAAAAAAAAAATCTTCCAACTATCGGATGTAAAAACTCCCAATGGCTAGTTTTTTGAGATTAACTCGCTGATGCATGACTTGCGCCTGTGATCTTTGCTGCGATCTCTTCTGATTAGTGTTCCTACAGATTTCCTATGTACCAGCTTGCCAGTCCATTTTGTACTGGCTCGCCAATGCTTTTCATCTGCACATTTTGTAGGAAAAACTCCAGCACACAAAAATATAAGCATAAGCATATACTTCTTTAACAAATTAAGTGTAACTTTAACATTATTGAATCATTAATTGTGCTACTAATTTCCTTATCAAAATTACATATTGAACACACAAGTTCAATAAGTAATTATACATATTAAAGTGTAGAATGAATTTTTTTCAAAAAGCTTAAGATAGAATGCTATGGAATATTGTAAATGAGGATGCTATAATAATAGAGGATAAAGAGGAAAAGAATTATTAAAACAAAAAAAGAAAGAATTCAACTAAATGAAATATCTTGCATTATGGATTAAGTGAAAATGATTTTAATAAAATTTGTACATGTCAAAATACTAAACAAATATAGGACTAACTACAAAGTGCATATAAAGAAACATGAGAGTTAAAGATAGAAAAATAAGTTTATTTTATGGACAATTTGAAAATTTTAAAAGAAAACCTAGTGAGTCTGTAGATGATATTCATAATAAGTTTATCAATATAATAAATCCTTTGAGGATTCCTAGAAACAAACTCACTGACGTGGAAATTAATTCCAAACTTGTTAGAGCATCCACATCCAAGGTACTTGGCACAGGTTTCCATGTCAAGGACCTCACTTTTTGAGGTTTTTATGGATGTAAAGCGTTCCTTCAACTTTTTGAGGTTTCTTGTGAAAGATCCTAAAAAGTGAGTTCCTTCACAATATTTTACTATTATTTTATAAAAGTAGTATAAAGTAAATGGGACCTATAAAAGTGTAAAAAGATTTAAGAGAACCCATGTGAAAAACCTTATAGATAAAGTGGCACATTTTAAGAAAACACGAAGTTGAAGCTATTAAAAATTTATAAAGCTAATAAGTTCTTACTCAACTTCGGAAGCAACTACCAACATTAGGCAAGTGCACCTATCAAAATAGCATAGAAAATATTAGATTGTATTCCAAAGGATCGTCAGCACATATTGTATTCACTTTTCATCTATTATCTAGCCAAATAAAATTTAGGAGAGCATAATTGAAATAGAAGCTAAGCTATGGTTAATCGATATGCACATGCTTTCAAGGTAAAATTTAAGATAAGTTTGTAAAACGCAAGATGGGAACTCAGGACTTGCTTCACCAATTCTCTATCATGTGAATTCTCAACAAACTCAAAGAGTTATTTGCAAACCATCGGAATCTGTTCACAACTTATCGGTGGTCTAGACCCACATAAAGTTTAAGAATCCTTTGTTTTAAAACCAACCTAATGAATTTTTAAAAATAAGCGATAGAAAATTTCACCATCCCTTTCTCAAGGTGATTATGAGCAACTCCATTAATAGGCCTAGATCTATTCAAAAGAATAATATCTCAATCAATTCAGTTAAAAACAAACATGAATCTAAAAGGTACACCATTCATTTAGGCCCTCAAAAATAGATTTAAGCTATTAATTACAAATATCTAGTTAATGTTTACTTGAAAGCACATTTGAAATCACATGAATCAGGATTTGGATTCACAAACCTTAAGTTTTAGGAGATTATTTCTCCATAGATGCATACATTAAGCACAAAATCTAAAGAAATAATATTGAATTAGAGATGAATATTGCAAATTAAGTTAAGAATCTTGCAGAAATACAAACAATGGGTTAAAATGACTATTAAAAAAACTTTAAGATTTCTAAAGTAAGAAGAAACAATTCTTTTTCCAAAAATTCTCTCTCTCTCTCTCTCTCTCTCTCTCTCTTTCTCTATAGTACATTAGGAATTTGTTACATATGATATAGATTACATATCACATGTCTGTGCACGTTTATACATTGGTTAGAGGTACATAAATCATAACAATTTTATTCACTGACGTGGCATATTCTTTATAATTAAATTTATCCTTATCTCCACACACACATTTAGATTAGTAGCTCATGGGTCACTTTTCGAATGATAGGTCGAGCGCTCGAATGTTGCTTGAAAGTTAGGGCTCGACCCAAGTTGTGGCTTTCTGCTAAAAAGGCTCAAGTTTTTGCCAGGTTCAACGAAGAGGTAAATCGAGATCGTTGAAGGCTTGAAGGTAGCACTGATCCAAGCTATGCTGTTCCTCTTGAAGGTGTGATTTTTGTTTAGCTTCGGTCACGAGGTGAATCTAAGGCTCAACATTGTGGTGCAATAGAAGCTGTGTCTTGAAGTCCGGGGCTCAATCACCTCTATACAAATGTCGAGTGTCATGTCAAAGGCTTGATGTAGGGCGTGATGGACCATTTTGCCTTTGTTTTTGGCCTCAACAAGCACTTTTTCAGGGCTTGATAGAAGTCTGTCTTTGAATTTTGCTGTTGTTTGTCTCCAAATTTGATCCAAAACACTTTGTTTCTTCTTCTTTTGATTTTAGGAGCTGTAAAATGATATTTAAACAATAAAAGCATCAGATTCATAGGAATTTATCTAAAAATATATCAAATTAAGCTTAAATTTCTATGAATAGAATAGAGTAAAATAGACTTACCAGTTCCTTAAAGTATTGATGTGACATCTTAAGAACCTTATAAAGGACCCATCGGATATGGATGCTCTTAAGTCATCACCAAAGGATTGAGAGGCTAAAAGAACCACTATTGAAGAAGTACATGATTTGAGCATAATGACTAAATAGGAGCTCCTTAGCACCCTCAAAACTCATGAAATGATTAAAAAGCAAAGGGAAGAATGCAACAAGAAGGAAATAGCTCTCAAAGCATCATACTCAAACTCTAGTGAGGATGAGTAAAGTGATGAAATTGATGATAAAAAATTGGATGATATGGTTATGAAGTAAGTTCCTCAAGCTTAACAAAAAGTTGAAACACGGACCGCATGCTACAAATACAATAAACCAAGATGCATCCAATAATATTGTCTAAACACCAAGAAGATCGAAAAAGAATCAAAGGTAGCAACATGGAATGATGATTCCTCTTACTCCAATGAGGATATTTTCTTCATCATTGTAGATGATGAGGTATGTTCTTCCTCCTCGAATGTATCATACAGTAGAAATGTATGATAAGTTATGTAATGAATTAGTTAAAGTGAGAAAGAAAAATAACTTGTTGAAATCTACGATGAAAAAAGTAGAAGATGAGCTAGATAACTTTGAAAATGAATTTGATGAGCTAAAAATTGGAAATGATAAATTATTTGAGGAAAATGAATATAAAAGGTTGGAAAATAACAAGATGAAAAGTAAAAATGATTTGTCTAAATTGAATGAAAAGATGAAGATAAAAAATGGTTTGCTTGAGATTGAGAATAAAGCTTTAAAAGGAGATGATAAAGCAAATGTTTTAATGATGCTTGCATAACAAAGATAAAAGAAATAAAAATTAGAAAGGCTATCTTGGAAACTAGCTTATGATTCAGAAGCAATTATAGCCAAACGCACTAAGGGTAAATAAAAAATTGAATAGACTTCTTGAAAAACAAAAGAGTAACTCAAATAAGTGTGAAATTAGCTATAATGGAAATAATAATTGCAAGTCCCATAAGACTTGCTTTATAAGAATCACGCATGAAACTTGTAATCATTGTGATAAAGTTGGTCATATTATACTCAATTATCCGATAGGGAAAGATATGCATTTGAATTTAAAGGCTTGGGTTCCTCTGACAAAAATTCTTATTATCACTAAGCTAAAAGGACCCAAGCACAAATGGCTATCAAAAAGATGAATTTTGATTTTGTAGGTATGCTTAAGACATTTCAAGAGCTACAAATGATGGTATGAGTTCTTATCGTGATATGTCTTGTATTTTTGTACTTTATGATATTCTTAAAACTTGTTGTTATGCTTGGTTGCACTATACTTGGTGATTTTGTGATCTTTGTGCTTGGATAAAGCTAAAACGAGGCTTCAAATGCATGAATTTGGTCTACTTTGAGACACTTTTTTCATGATTAATGTTGAATATTAAACTTTGTGGATAAATAAACATGCATGAGAAAAAGTTGTAGGCAAACTTGTGCAACTTTAGGGAAAATTCATGCATTTTTAACCATAATATGCACATTTTTGCAATATGTTGAAATATACATGTTTAGCATCCTCTTACATGTTTAAAATTGCAATATGAACTTTTTTAAAATATTCAATGCTGAGGATATGCACATTTTAAATATAAACTAGTTCTTATTGTAATTAGATAAATCTATCATGTAGCATTCAAACTCTGAGCTTGCAACGTCCATACAACAGGTAAAAAATATGCATGTTTTGTCCTTGTTTCCCTTTATATGGCTTAGAGTATTTTTTTTTCCTTTTCAATGAATCCATAGAGGGAGAAATGTTGGTTACAAAAATAAAACGTATGTGTGTTATGTGTATGTTTGTTTTGTCCATTAAGTATAACTTATATTCCTTCTAGTTAAGCATTAAATTTTAAACTTATTTGTCAACTTTTATGTTAACCTAGATGCTTAACTAAGGGAGAGCATTGTATTGAGAGAGAATTAATTATGCAATGGTTGCACTCATTACAAAGGGGAAGATTCTTGAATTTATAAGTTCAAAGTGAATTTTGATGATGAAATATGTTATACAATTATTCAATTAGTGGAGTCAAATTACGCTTAATTGATAAAATGTGTTCGTGATTTAACATGATTGCATTTGTGCAAATTATATATTGTTTACATGTGTTATGGTAACATTGCATGAACTACTTGCATTGTGGCTAGCATTCAAACATCAAATATACTCTAAAGCATAGTATTTGGACGCTAGCATAATTAGAAGACTAATCATGTGAACTACAGGCTAGCATCTAAATGCATTTGGAAGCCAAGGGTTAGTGTTTGGACACTAAACATTTTTCACATGATTAGAATGTCTTTTTTCATGGTACAATGAGTTGGAGTTCAGATGTTAGGGTATAGCATTTGGACACTAGTAATGTCCTTAACCTTTTGTGCTTGTTTTGCAGGTAGTGTTTGGATGGTGGCCTATGGCGTTTGGATGCTAGTTGACAGAAAAATGGTCATTGG
Source organism: Combretum micranthum (assembly GCA_024138025.1). Taxonomy (NCBI): domain Eukaryota; kingdom Viridiplantae; phylum Streptophyta; class Magnoliopsida; order Myrtales; family Combretaceae; genus Combretum; species Combretum micranthum. Next base: position 206,848 of record JAMXBD010002108.1, on the reverse strand, counting down.
AGAATTTATTGCAAGGACAACTTTAGGAGGATATGTCCAACGGAAAAATGATTAAAGAAGTTATAAATATGACGACTTTGGTAGATGAAAGAGAGTTAGTTGAGTCATAAATATTGCAATCAATCTATTGATTTTATCTCTTGCTAAAATTCTTTTGTGTACTTCTTTTTCACTTTATATATGTATTTTGTGAGAATTAAAGAGTGTTGAGCTCTACCCAAAGTGATAGGAAATTATTTGTAAGAGCACAACTCTTGTGAGAGTCGTTTGTGTGTGATTGTAGTATAGTTCATCGCAAAGAATATGTTGTGATGGATAAAATACGTATAAAGTCCTCCATCTGGAAGCATATGTGGTCCCGTGGAGACTAGAGGGCAAATCCTACTTCACATTAAACTTGACTTGTCTCTCTATCCCTCTCTTTTATTTATCACAATTTACCTTATTATTGTTCTTATATTGTTTAATTTAGTAAACTGCATTATTTAGGCATTAAAATTATAAGAGAGATTATAAATTTATGTAGAACTCAATTCACCTCTCCTTCTAAGTATTAGCCTAAGTGTTGGATAGGATATTTCAATAGGGAATAGAGATCCAACATATTTGAAATTTATGAGACAAATACTAACAAACATTTCAAAGTTGAAGTCAAGTGAGTAGATTATTCTATTTATTTTATTTAGGTAAGGACATGTTGCAAAAGGGACTTATTATTATTATTATTATGTTTGACTTGTTGGGTAAGTAACAAGACTTAACAAATCCATTTCATTCCCTAGAAGAGCTAATTTGGTTTGTTGGGGTCGGAATAAGGATTGATAAACTAATTTGTCAACATTCAACCTCTCTTAGGCAGACTCATACAAACAAGAGAATGATTATTAGCCTTAACCAATAGTAAACTCCTTTAGGATAGGTGTAAACTGAACTTACTTTATCTCATCTGTTAATCACTAAGATGATATAATAGTTATCATCCACTCCAAGTGTCTATAAATGTTCAGTTATCCTTTCTTATTTTCAACTTTTAGAAAGAAAAGACAAATAATGTTATATTAGGAAGTCCTACTCACTTCTCAGAGCTAGGTTGATGCGTAAAGCTCACTTAAGTTCTTTACTTATCATTTATACATTTGAGATACTAAGACTATTTATTCCTTCCTCTTGTTATTCTTGCCAGGTCATTATGTTAAGTACATCTCCATATCAACATTTTGAAAGCACGTGGAAGGAACAATATCTACTTAATACGTGCATGACCAACCAAGAACTCACATTTACACAGGCCCAGTTGGGTCAAGTTTTATTAGGCATGGCACTTGGCTCCAAGCAAAACTATGCCACTCCTATCTGCTCCTGTAATTTTTAAAGTTTTTAGATAAACATTCATCACGGTAAATAAAAGCTTGAGTAAAAGAAGTGGAACATTACTTGCTGTATTTTTCTCTCTTCCCTCAAAGCTTATATATGATATAGCACTAGAAATCGTCGGGTTAGATATAACCCTAGGGAACGTTAGAGACTGCATGCACAGAGCAACCAAAAAGTCAACACAGCAACTGTAAGATTTTCCATTCGACTAGGGACCAACTTTTCCCTGTCAAGCACCAAAGAACGAAACAAGCTGGAACCTGTAAGCCAACTACAGTGCGAAGAAATATGTAATCCATCCCAGTCCTGTACATTTCCACATTATCAGCTAAACATAAACTAACCAGTGTAAAATTAAACAGCTGCGCAAGTTTCATACTATCTTCTGAGACCCAAACGCAATGTTGACGACACAGCAACTAAACGAACCAAAAGAACACTATGAGAAGGAACCGCAAAAAAGCTCTTGGATTTTTGATCCAATAGGTCTCTAGAGTCAAAGGAGCAGTTGAGCAACCAAAATTGACTTCTTGGCTTTTTGTGCACATCAATTAGACCCCTCAGAATATATGCACAATGTCATATGCGAATCTATTCTCTTGTTAAAGAAAATTAGTAGGACAATGGAAAAGGTATAAACAGATCTATTCTCCACACATAAAGATTCTAACAACAGAAACAACATACTTTCATTTAAAAGAACAGAATAAGGTGAGAAGGCTCCAGCCAAACATTATCGTGTAACTTGTCAATATGACATGGATGCTGCAGGACTGCTTCCAGGTCTGATTTCATGCAGCACAATTATGTATTGGCAGTTCAGTTAAAGGATAGGGCATTTATCGCAGATTTCGGATTTTCCTCAATAGCAAAATTTCTCCTGCTATTTTTAAGCAGTATGCAATGCCAAAGTGGATGTACCTTAAAAATTTTGAGAATTATGTGATCTATGAGATGGTGAACTGAGCCTACTTTCATCTTCCACTAATATGGCTTACCATATGTGATTGCCACATTAGAGTTAATCATTGCATGCCACAAAATCAGCAGGATCAGGTTTCATGGTTAAGTCCAGAGCACTACATATTCCAGAGAGAGAAACAGAATAAAGGAATGTAGAAGATGCTGCTATATAAGCCATTAGATTAGATTTTTAACTGAAAGGATACGTCCAGAACAGCACGAATGACTGCAAAATAGCAGAAAGGATGTTAGTCAAATTGGCGTAGCTTGTATAGAAATTATCACAATACAGGATCAAAAAATCACAACAAACTTCACTGGCCCCGAAAATAAAATAATGTCGAAATCATGCTAAACCTAAGCGAAGTCTGATGCAGATGATGTCACAACATCATGGACACAATTATACTCCTTTTTTTTTTCCCCCTTTTTTCCTTTTTGGCTTTATGAAACTAATGAGGACCTTACAAGTCATAGTAGATTGAGATTTCTAGAAACAACACCCATAGCTCAGTTACTGTGGACCAAGATGCCCTCAGACAGTTAGGAAGACAAAACTTGCTAAAATGGATGACAGATGAGGGAGGAGAAGGAAGTCGACATATATATGTGCTATCTTCACATACCATGTGCTTTTTTTACCCCCCTGAATCATGTGCTGGGTTTCTAAGAAAATAACAAAAAGCTTCATACTGAGTGAAAAAACACAGAGGCAGATTGTGACGATATTTTAGAAGACAAATGAAGGGGTCAATAGACTCAAAACACACCCAAGAAAATGCCTTCAGCTTCTACAAATATACATACTCTCCATAAAACATATTCGATCTGACAAAATGCATCATATATCAGAAACCATTATTATATCCCATGAAAAAAGTGGAAAAAATTAACTCAGAATATTGTCTCAAAATGAAATAGTAAAAAGTATACATAAAAATAGAATATACTAGATCAACACTAGTTTCACCAGATCACTAAAGACAGAAAAATATGCGTTATAAGAGTTTCTGAGAAATTAAAGACATACACTAAACCAACTGCAATAAGCTCATTTCACATGTACAATCCAATCCCTTTGAACAACTTGATTCCAAGAATAAAAATTTAGTGAAGAGAAAATGCCTACCAAGAGTCCCCCAAGAAAGCCTTCAAGAACTATCTGATTCCATGAAATAAAGTATGAATGGATGGAGAATCCTGCCTTCACCATAAGACCAACTGAAGTGATTGTCATGACAATAAAATATATTATGAATCCAGTCAAACCCGTGAATCCAAGTATTCCAGCAAGGACTCCACCAATGATAGACATAAAGGTTCGGCTGCATCAGTATTCCAATAAATTAATTATGGACAAAGCATTGGAAAGGGAGGAATGCAGCAGTAGCAGGAGAATGAAAAGAAAGAAAATGGTTTTTTTACTGAGAAAGAAAGAAAATGGACCATCTATTTTGGTATGTTGTGGATAATTGTTCATAGTTGGAGTTGTGAGTAAATGCACAAAAATTTCACTTTCCCTTCTCACTTAAATAAGAAAAATACAATCAAATCTCTCCAAACCACCATGCCCAAATTCTCCAGACGAGTAGCCAATGGTATTGTAGCCTAGTGGCATATCCTGATAGGTGCTACGTTCAAATCCCCTTTTCCATTGTAATGGTTAAAAAAAAAAAAAAATTTCTTCAGATGGGTAAAGTCTGATTTAATCCATTAAAAACTCTTCTCATCTACTCTAAAGATAATTTAAAGTATAAATCCAACATGAATGGCAAATTTAACGAACAAAGTAGTGTCAATTAACCGTATCACAAAATTCATGTGTGTGTAAGAATAATCAAACGCAAAGAGTGCGACCTGTAATAAATGATCTTCACGTTACTCTGCAAATTCTCAGCACTGAAAATAGGCATATCTTTAGCATCATTTGAAACAGAGCTCGCCACACTCTATAATTCTGCCACAAACCAGGCAAAATACTTGAATAAGCTGCACATGCTTCTCATACAATTATCAAAAATTGTGTCTAGATTCTAGTGAATATGCATCCCGCACTAGCAAGGCAACAGCAACAAAAAATTTCCAACAAAGAAACAGCTTAAAGGCATAAACTTCAACCTATCAGAAGAACACAGAAAATGGAAAGAAAATATTCTATCTTCAGAAACTAAACTATATAATCCACTTGAGATAAATTCAATTATGTGGGTCTATTACTATATTTCCTCATTACTCTTCCATTATTAATCATATTCTGCTAATATCTAAGTATGTTATATCATATTTGAGCTTCCCTCCACATCTTCTTTTATTGTCTCCCATGGGCCGTGGCCTGCTCAAAGTGAGTACTCTCTAAGATGTCACAACTTGCTATAGAGTAGCAAATCTTTAAGTAACAATTGGGGGCCAATTCCTAACAAACAGAACAGCACGACGGATTGTGGAAATTAAATTTGACAAGTGATCAAAATCAATCAGAATACGACGACAGAGGCTGCCTTGGCTGTCAAATTAAGGTAAATCAAGTTAAATTTATGTGACATTCTGTTGTTTCGATTGAATTAGATTGATGCAGTTTTGTTTCCACAGATTGGTTCTCTAATAACCAAAATCACAAAAACTTCAAGACCCAAATTAATAAATCTAACAGAAACAAAACCCAATTCTAAAATTTTATGAAAAGGGTTAAATCCAAGTTTGAAAAACAAAGGCAAATTATATCGAAAATTACATCCACCGCGAGTCGAATGTCTGACCCAGGAGCAGTACCGATGAGCTCAGCCGTGGCTTGTGGAAATTACCTCCAACACCGGGGACTAGCGCGAGTTTTGTATGCGATAGCCACATGCAGAACACTCTAAGAGAGTAGGAAGTGAAGTCTTCATTTTCTAAGAGCTTTGTGATTAATTATATATTGGAAAAATTACATAGACCAATGTATGGGTCAAGATCAAATTTTAAAGTATTTAAATATATATTTTTTCTTTTTTAATGGTCTTATTGCTTAGTGGTATTAATTTTAGAGTGTGTTTAGATGGTTTATTTTTCATCTATATCGAAATGATATGTATAAATATATCCGATTTATATTTATATTTTATTTATATTTGATCTATTTGATCTTTTTATGAAAATTGCTAATTTTTTTTATTTATATCTATTTCTTAATAAATAATTTGTTAGAAAAAAAGTATAAAAAAAATATCTATATCTATTCAGAAAAGTTAAATAAACAAACACTTAATCTCTTAATTAAAGAGGTTCAAGTTCCCTTTCTTATTGTAATCACGAAAAGGGAAAAAAAAAACCTTTTATTTCAATTTATCTTGTTTTTTTTTTATTTTTTATTTTTTTATTAGTTTATTGGACCAACCATAATCTAAAGTCTTCATGAGCTACTTAATATGTCATATCAATCATTAGCATGCTTGAAGCCTTTCATTTTAAGAACTTTTTTTATTTTATTCCAAAGTCTTTTAACATGTTTCTTAAGAAATTTTCATATTTTATAGATCTTGTGTTGAAATTATTCTTACTTAATATCTTAATATTTTTAAAGCTAATTTTAATATAAATAAAATTATATATGAATATTGTTAATATTTTTTTTATCGTTGCATTTTTTTTCTGTTTGTTGCCATTGTAAATTTGCTATGAAATTCAGAATAGACAAGTTCTTTTGCATTCAAAATATTAAAAAAAAAAAAAGGTTCCCTTTGGTTCTGTCAAAGATACTTTGGAAAGGAAAAAAACTTGTTATAATGCTTAAGAAACTCTTCAATGATTCTTCTCATGTACATTAATGCTAAGAGACATGCATTAAAGTTAATCCTTGAGCCGCCCCATGGGATGCTTGGCACTTGATATGAGCTCTAAAAATTCGGAGAGCTTCTGTGGTCTTATTGATGAGACCGTCCTGTCATTAATCTAACCACTAAAATAGATATAATAAATGGAATACTAACTAGTTTAGTAATTCGATCACGGTTGGGTATGGTATGAGTCATGAAATGGTAATGGAACGTCCCATCAAAGTTAATGGTGGGACCATAGAAGGTATTCACATTTTTTATAGTTGTATATTTTTATTAATAAGTGTGTTATGTAAAAGTATACATAAACCATAAAACTCAAAAATTTGTGAAGAACCTTGTATAAAGAATCATAGAGATAAAGTGGCGAAGTCTTTCAAAATAAAAGGTACTTAAAATATTTATGCGATACTTTAAGGATCTTTTAGAGGTTCTATAAACCTTTGAATTTCTCCGTAACTCTTAGAAAATAATCTTAGAATCGAAATATCGAATCGAAACTCTAAAGATCGACCCAAGTGAAAACCAAACCCTAAAAATATCAAATAGGAAATTTCATGGCCTTAAAAAACAAAAAGAGAACCTTCAAAAACAACATAGAAATTCAATAATCGTTCAACTTAAAACCCGAACATGAAACAATTCATCTATCCGATCCCTAATACAGAAATTGAGATGGAATATCAAATAATACTCAACAACAAAATTATAGAACCTTAAGCCTTTCGGTTAATTTTGAAATAAAAAATCTAAATTAATATTAAAAGTTAAACTGGGTCACTACACAACCCTAAACTCGATTAAACAATCCGAGAATTGTTATATACTAAATAAATCATAAAAATAAAGTAAAAACTTCAATTCTGAATAAAATTTATAAAACTATCATAAATCCCAAAAATTTATAATCTTGCAAATAAATCTTAAAGTCGGAATTAAAATCGAATCCTTAAATGTCAACTAGGCCAATAACAATCCTAGTGAGATTAGATCCAATAATCTCGCACTCTTAACTCCTAAACAATAAAGTTTAAATAATTGTGTATTAAAGTTCGTAATAATATAGGAAAGCTTAAAAATATCAGATTTATCAAAATTTAGTTCATTTTGAATCCAAACGGGATCAGATACCGAAAACCGTAACTTGATATATCAAATATTCGGATAATACTGTTATACTTGTAAAAATATAATGATTTCAAATATATCATACTTATAGTTTTTCGAAATCTAAAAATATCTGATATAGCCCATTTACGTGTATTTTTATTATTATCGGTATTTTATTTGTCTAGTTTATTATTCATTGTACTATTTTTACTATCCACTACTATTCATCTATTTCTACTTTTCCTTAGGACCTATCTTACAACTTATAAATTTATTTTCTTATAATTTGCTTTTCCAATAATACTTTTTACTTAACTTTTCTTACACTTTACTTATTTTTTATTACAAAAATTAATTTTTATCATATTCTCTCTCCCTTTTTCCCCTCATTGTCGCGACTTCTCTCTCTTCTCTCATTCCCTCCATTTCATTTTCTTTTCCTGTTATTCAACTAACTCTAAATTTCTCTCCATATTTATCTATAAATACCTCTTCCCTCCTTCACTTCTTATATACTTTTCTTTTACCATAACAAAACTCTATAAAAAATCATTTCTCAACTGCTCTCTATAATTTTTCTCTCCAAAATTTTTTTTTTCCAAACTCTCTCTTCTTTCTACACCATCACCATCTCCATACAACTATCAAAACCTTCTTTCTTCCTCCATCTTCACATAACCTTAGGTAAATATTTTTAAACATTCTTCATATCATGTAACTTAACACGACCATAGTGTGTATTTCTTGAACCCATGGGTAATAAAGAAGCAATAATATATTCATTTTTTGCTCTTATTCATGCACAAAATTTCATTATGTTGTTATGTTATTTTATTGTTGTTATATTGTTATTATTGCTCTAATCTAACTCCTATTTATTACTAAATATATTTATGTAAATATAATTCTTAGAGCATATAAGCTCACTTTTTATTTATTCATGCTTTTCAATTTATTTATTTATTTTATGATATTATATTAAGACTAGTCTTTCTAGTCTTAGACTTATTCTCATCAAGTCGAAATAATTTTTCTTCTTTCTTATTGAACTTTTCCATAATCTAAATCTGGGAAGCCTTGAAATAAATCTAAGACTCCCATGATTTTCTTATTTGTTTTCTTATTTTCTTAAAGGACTTACCCATGTCTAAATCCAATAAGTCTTGATACAAGCTAAGACTTCCCAATATTTGACTTTTGTTATGCTTATCTAATTTCTATGTCTTTTATCTTTTATATGAATTATTTTTGTTACAGTACTTATCTATAAGTTCATATTCATGCATGATCATTTTTTTGTTGTCGTCTTAATAAAATAAAAAGATTCCTTTCTTTAATAAAGAAAATAAGAATTAAACTCTTAATAATAAAATAATATTTGTTACTTAGGAAAAAAAATCTATTAAGACTTAGAAACTTTGCTTCAACAAATTCTCTTAAAAAATTTAGACAAATTCATCATAAATATTTAAGTGTTAATATCGTAGACCTCTTTAAGATTTAGTTAAATAGTGTCAATACATACTCTCTTTTCAAACTATTAAAATAAAATTTATTATAAAACCTTAATTTGATAATTCTTTATTATGCAAACTTTTCTTAAAAACTTATTTATAAAAGATTATCACCATCAATTTAACAAACACTAAGAACTAAAGAACTTTTTAAATTAAGTTTAAAATCAATTCACTAGTTAAAAACCCACTTAGGAATAAATCGATGTGCAACTTAAGGAACTAAGTTTTATGAAGTAAAAATTCATTTTCTTTTATGAAATTAAGAAATACAAATAATACAATTTTTCCAACAAAGGTCCATGTATTGAAAAATTATGGATTTAGAAAAGAGTTATTATGAATAAGAATCTAAAACAAGCTATTCCTTTAATTTTCCTCATAGGCCAAAACTTAAAATGTTTTTATACAACTTAGGATGATTTTTTCTCGCAACCACATAAAGGTTCATATTTCGGAAGATAATTAGTTAAAAGAAGTTTAGCGTAAAAAATAAAATATTCATGAACTCAAAATAAATATGGAAACATGAATTTCGTTAATTGAGTGTAACATTTACAAATCTAAGAATTAGAGTTATGTTGAAAGAATCAAACTTAAGAAATTCTTTAAAGAAAACTACACTTAGGCTTTTGCCACAAGACCATGATATACAAAATAAATTGTTGAGAAAGAATTTGTGAATAAATATAAGACCTCTAAATTTTTTAAATACATATATTGAATTATGATCTTTCTTATTAGTCGAATCAAATATTTACGAGTCAAAGAATGACGCTTCACTAAACTTTATCTTTCATAAAAATTGTTTACAAATTTTATTTCTAAGAGAACATCACTAGAATCATGAATATAATATGAGTCTATGTATATATTAATAGAACCTTTCAACTATATAAATATTCATGTGCTTGATAGAGAATTTTGGATGAAATAAAATTGCAAAAAAAATTACAAATTGAGGTTGAAATTTTCATGCTAAAGTTGTACCAACCCGTTTTTGAACTCGAATGACTTCAAATGTTCACAATAACCTTAGCAATAGATAGATCTTTTCGAATAGGTTGAAAGCTGCAAATTCCGAATTAGAATGAGCAAGTTATGGCTATTTTAAGTTGGGGTTTCACATAATCCGATTTTTTATAAGAATCATGAAATAGAATTAGAAAGTTTGAGTAGGCGATGAAGGATACAGGATTTCCCTTCCTAAGGACTACTACCGCTAAGAAGTTGCGATATGAATGAGTAAGTTTTCCTTTACGTTTTATATTTATGCATGTGCTTGTAGAATAGAGCACTAGATATTAGGGAAAGGTAAAAACTGATATGCGTGCGGATTATTATAGGTACTACTATGTATGTGATTCGTTATGTGTGATCAATAAATGATAAGCATATTGGAGCTCGACTGGTTGATTAATATAAATTACCCCTATATTATTGTTGTGTGTGCAAATATTGATTGATTGCGTCAAATGGATTAATATCGAATTGGAAATTTCTTATAACTAAATTTGTCAGCATATCACTTAGAATATCATCTTTGCATTTTGCTACTACTCCTTAGTGTGGGATCAGAAAGTCAAGCTGCCTAGCTATATCTTGAGGAATTAGGACATTCGAGGAATACGATCTCACGGTGTAGCCGAGCCGGATCAATTGTTTTGGGTAAGGAAAGCATAAAGACTAGTAATATGGTTGATTGGAATCTCAAGACACGCGCAAATTTCAAGGAGGTTGATGGTGACCCATTCAAAGCATTCCCTAACCCAAAATGGAGGGGTAAATCCACTCTACATACGAAACAAGATAGTTGTATGTATTATTTGATCATATGGTTGTTGCATTTCATATGCTTGCTTAATGGACTTGTTTGATTGCTTTGTTATGAGTACTTTTGCGTAAAGAATATCTCACTAAGCTAGTTATGCTTACCTTCAATAGATTTTGATATTGCAGAATCATTGTTTTTGTACCTGAGACTACTCTGACCGTCTGAGTAGATCCTACATTGTAAAGACCCGACATGCTCAATTCTCAAATTAAGTACACCAAGTCCCCAACCACGTATAACTCTTACGAATTATACGTAAGGTTGTCTTAAAAAAGGTGTTTATGTTGAACATTGCTATCCGATTTTAGTTATGAAATCGTTTAGTTAGATTTTGGATAACTGGATTTAGCAGCGGAAATAAATTTTATAAAACAATTTAGAAATAAAGACATTTCAAAACTTCCTCTCTTTCAAGTGGAGAATTATTAGATTAAACAAAGCTTGCAAAAGTTAAATTACAAAACATGGGCTCTACTATGCCCTTTAAAGATAAACAAGTTTAATCATAAATCCAGCTCTCACTAATACAAAACAAAAAGAAATAAAACAACTAACTACATCCACGCTCCTACTCACTTCACTCATCCACAAATTCTCTCCGAATCATCACAAATGCCCAAAACCCGAGTCAAGCATCACCAATAGCAACAACATCATCATATCATCTCATCATCCATCATTACCAACATCAACAAGAACTCATCATCATAAACTTCATCAACATCGTCTTTATCAAAAACAAAACCTGTAAAAAGAATAACAACAACAAGAATGAGCCGAAGCCCAGTACACAGCAACACAATCACACACGGAGTGACACACGAGCTTAACTAAATGCAAATGCGACAATCACAAGTTATTATCTTTCTTTAAAGTAAACAAATCAACACGGGAGTATTCAAACTCGGGCATCAAGGATCTAGTATCACGTCCGCCTCCCTGAGTGGTCCCTACTGTTCATACAGACTAGGCAGCCCCACCTTCCGGCGTAGCCCGTAATACTAGGGGATCCTGAGTAACGTATCACGACGCTCAGGGGGTTGATATAAGTAGCTCGGATACTTATATCTCCTAGATAAATCTATCCAATAACGAGAAAGTTCCATGCCCCCAATCTGAGCAAGGTGCCGCTCTCCGAACCAGATTCAACGGCGTAAAAGACAATCAACACTCATCAATTATTAAGTCAAGTTTAAGTTCTTAATTTATTTTAGATGCCTATCCTAACATCCAACACAAAGTTACTGCGTACCTTATATAAGATCGCCTGTAAGAAAAACATGAACCCAATGACATGTCCACTACTTGACAGAAACTCAAATGAGTTTATTTCCTTTTGTAAAAGATCCACCAACTCCTTACAAAACAATTAAAAAACCAATCAATTAAACTAGCTCAATCTAATCAATTACTATGTCATCTATACCAAATTTTATTAAGATCCTATTTGAGCAGACACTAATGTGGAACCTCACTATGGCTGCGATAAATCGCCCGCCAAAGTATGGACGGTTCTCCTTTGTCTGTCAAAGTATTTCTTTTCACTTTGATTATGGTTTCTTATCCACAAAGCATCAACAAAACATTTATATTCAAAAACATATAAATCCAAAACAATTAAACATTCGAAACAACATATTCCTCATTATTCAAAGATCACCCTAACACATTCATTTAACCCAATTATTTGTTACTAACCCATTTTAGCTTAACCTTAGTCAAATTGATTAGAATTAGTCATTTAAGTCATTTACCAAGTCAAATTGATTAACCTTAGCCATTTAATTCAAAAGCAAGCCAAGTGGATTAAGCTTAAGAAATCTAGTTCATTTTAGTTTAATTGAGTTCATTAAGTCAAACTCATTAGAATTAATCATTTAATCTAATTACTAAGCCAAAGTAATTAAACTAACTCAATCTAATTTATTTTAACTCATTCAAGTTCATTTAGTCAAGTTGAACTTAGATTGTAACTAGATTCATTTTATGTTAAACTCGCATATTTAACTCAATTATTCATTAAATCTATAAATCTATCTAAGTCATGTTTAATTAAATCAATCTATCAACATAACACATCAAACATCACTTATCTATCTCATTTTATCTCAAAAAGATCAATTTACACTTAACAATAAACATTTAGAAATAAAAAAAACAAGTTTTAATTTTGTTTAGGAAACACATAGCGGAAAGAATCAAAATTTAAGCATACGTTTCGAATTTGTAAAAACTCAAAACATGAAATTGTAGATCTCTTTTTAATTTTTATAGCAACTTGAATCACCTCAATCGGAGGTCATATGAAAAAGTTATGGTAAAATACGAAGAGGCTGCGAAACAGGGAACTGAGTAAAACGAATACAGACCCTTCAAAGCCGGCGGCGTAAATTTCAAACGGCAACGTAAAGGCTCAAAGCCGGCAGCGTTGGAGGCAGCTTTAAGAAAATGCATTCTTTCCCTTCAACACCGCCTCAAAGCCGGCCGTGTAGAAGCTCAGGAGCCGGCGTTGAAGACAGAACAGGTTTGCGAAAAGAGGTTTTTTTACTTTCTTTTATCAAAACTTCTTCAAATCATTTCCTAAGCTTCCTATATCAATTCTAACATTAAACAAACACTAATAACAACTCCTAACACTTCAAATCTCTTCCCACAACTTCAAACTACAATCAAATCATCACAACCCCAATTCATACTCTTCTTCCTAAATCAACTCATATCAAACTTCAACTCAACAAATACAAATATAAACAGCACTTCAACTCATTTTCAATATCAATTCATCAATTGAATAAGTAAACAACAAATAAAACAAAGATTACTTGAAATAGAAAACTTATCGTTTTAACACAACATGCAATTTCTTCTTCCTCTTTTGTTCTAATATTGATTCCTTCTTCTAGCTTGTTTTCCTTCATCTTGCTTCTCTTCTAGCTTTGATTTATCTTTAGTTGGCTTTGATCTTGAGATTCAAGCCTTGAATTTGGAGAAAGAAAGAAAGAAAGAAGAAGAAGAAGAAGAAGAAGAAAGAAAGAAAGAGGAAACATAAAAAAAAAAAAAAAAAAAGAGAAAAGGAAAGGGATGGCAGCAAAAGGGAAATAAAAGAAAAAGAAAGGATAAACTATATATATATATATATATATATTAGAAATAGGGTATAAGTTTAGAACTATCAGATCAATATCTATAGTTCCAGAAGTATTTAAAAGATGATTTCTGAACCAATAGATTATAAATTAAGATCTTAAAATAAGAACTTAATTTAGGAATTTAATTTGGATACAAAGATATTTAATTTGAGTTCGGATTTAAGAACTAATATTTTTATTCAAGCAAATGAACTCAAACTTTACTGAGATTTAGGAATTAGTGTTTAGGCTAAAAATCAAGAGTTTAGGAATCCTCGAAACATTTTTAGAACATGTTTAGAGATTTTAGGAATTTCAAATCTCAAAACCAACTTAATTATTAGCTAATTAAATTAAGCTAACTTGTCTAATTAAATCCTATAATTCATTTGATTCATTTAATCTATCTAAACTCAATTTCTAATCTAGGTGAAGATTTGGGGTATTTCATACGTTTTTGGGGAGCTTTGGAGGAATTCTATTTTAAAGACTTTAGATTAGATTTCCTTCAAAAATCTTTCAGTTTTAGTTATTTGTCTTAGTAAGACTATGTTATTATGGAGATTTATCAGGAGAGTGCCTTATAGGAGATGTAAGACCTTTTATTTTGATAAAATAATAGTATTGCCTTAAATGTTCTGCTGCCATTATCTTAAAATGCATAACTCAATCGGTCTCTCTTTATTGTGAGCTTATGCCTTGTACCAATATGAAAGCTTTCGAGTTACTACGATAGTCATTCTCAAGTTTTAATATTATATACGGCGGGCTATCACGTTTAGGATACCCGTCGGGCGTAATAGGTTCTATATAGGATTGTTCATTGAACCGAACCAAACTGGACTACAAAATATGGTTCTTTATATTGTGGTTTCAATTTACGATTCGATTTGAGAAGAGCCTAAATCGTTATGATTTGGTTTAGCCCTTTGAACCAAACCAAAACCGTTTGAATCCAAACCAAACCAAACCAAACTACTTAATATTACAAGAAATAAAATAAAAAGCCATTTTATTTATAGCTCTTCACCTTAAATGTTAATGTCCCATGTGATATTTCACTTTAATATCACATATGTATGTTGGAATAAACTTGAAATGGAATCGTAATTCTGAATTATAATACCATTCTTGTTCTAGATACTTCTTTGAAAGGGAATTGAGTAAGATATTAGTTTGTAACTTTATTAGGAGAAATTGTGATTCCGTTCTAACTTATGAAATGTAAATCACATTTTTAACCACATTAATGTTATTTATAAATATAAATGTTATATATATTTTGTATTATATATTTACATAATATACCATTAAATGTATTATATATCTAATAATATTAAATAACCAATCTTTTATTCGAATTAAAAAAAATATTGAGTGGTCTTTTAATTCCTCAATGTAAAAGATAAATTTTTAATACTTTCCATATCTTTTTGCCACACTAATTGCTTCTTTTCATGAATCTTTTTCCTAAAATGTTATTAATATAATTTATAATAACTTAACACTTTTAAAAGTGGTTCAACGTAAATCGAACCGCATTTAAAGTGATTCGGTTCATTAAAGGTTGAACCGAACCAAATCAAACCAAGCCATGAACACTCCTAAATTCTCCTCTTACGAGATATGGATGCTCTTAGAGCATTTATAAATATGTCCTTGAATTGCATTGGGAATAATTCTTATATGGATCTTGTACAACTTAATAGACATCTTATAAAGCTTTCATAAAAATTATGTATTTTTTTTTTAGAATCATTTTAGTATTTAGGGGATACCTGAACTAATTACAAATGAAAAAAAATTATAGGATGAAACATATGTCTACCTAGTACAAAAAATAATTACAAATATAAAATGGATATGAAAAAAATTATAGAATATACTTTAAAATCATGTTTCTATATCAGGATATTTTGATTTTGCACATAAATTCCGTTTTAGACACATGATACCAAGTTTTTATGCCATTGCTATATTGCCTTATGATGGCCTAATATAGCATTGGATTATTAATATCTTACAACTTAATTGGTAAGCATACCTAAGGATAGTTCAGGTTTTATGAGGTCACAAGTTCGAAGTTCCTTATAGGCATTATTCTTTTGCTTTCCTTTTTTTTTTTCTTGATGCATATTAGTTTCCTATTTTGCAAGTGTTAATAATACATCGCAAAATATGTACGCAATTTACACTGATTATTTTTATGTCACATATCCCATTTGTAAAACGAGATTTTATAACTGTATATTGGTAATTATTTTTAACCCGATCTTATTTAAGTAAATATTTTTATCAAGGGTCCTAAATAAGAAATAATTTCCAAAATTATATACATTTAGCCGGCCATAACATGATAGAGTATGTATTACAATTATTCAAATAGACTAAACAAATTCTTTATATATATATAGAGAGAGAGAGAGAGAGAGAGATTTTTTTAATTGTTATCAGCTACAACTTTTAAAAAAAAAAAATCCATCATGATCAATTTTCATGGAAACCAATATTTGTGCAAACTTTACCTCTATTTGTCCATTTTTTCTTTTTTATTTTTCCTAAGATTCGCAACTTAAATACTAAGATTCTAGAAACCACTTCATATTCTCTAGTGCCTTGTTCTTTAGTATTGCAAGAAGTTGCACCTTTTAGTTTCTAATGGAAAAGTTTGCATTATATGTAATAACCCAAAATAGTACAATTCATATATAGAAATCATTAAGTAAATAATGTTAATTTTTGAAATGTTTTAAAAAGAAATCATAAAAATCATTCTCAATTTTTGCGTTCTAAAAATATACAAGCAAACAATCTAATATTTGATAAAAGAATCAAGATTTCTTTAGAATGAAAAATTGTAACAATACATGAACTGGAGTTTAATTTAAAATGGAACATAAATAGTTAATTAAGTAAAGTAAAGTGAATTTTAAGATCAAGTTTGATAAATTGACAAAACCAAATTAATAAATAAAATTAATTGAGATTTGAGATTTCAAACGTTCCTTTCATATAGCTAAGTTGTGTTAACTTTTTTTTTAATAAATCAAATTCTTTTATTTCATATGAATTTTAAACTAAACTTCTTTTCTTCAAATTCAAATCCTTAAACTCTTAAAAAATTCAATTTCAAATGATTGATAAATTTTTCAATTCCAAAATTTAGTTTCTTTCATAAACAAGTTCATCCAATTCTTTAACATCATTAAATTAACTCATTGTCCTTTAAAATACAAATACCTTAAATTTCTCAAGTTCATTTACTAAAATTATAAAATATTCTAAATTAGCTTTTCAAGTTTAAATTCGATTTCTTCATTTTCATAAATTTTGAGTTCATTACTTATTTTAGAATATCATCTTTAAACCTAAACTCAAACTGACTATTAAGTTTTAAAAATAAAATTCTTAAACTACATTTTTTTTTATTCAAGCTATTGATTTCTAAGTTATAAACTCTGAGATTGTTTTTTAGTTATTTCCGATACTAAGATAATGATCTAGAAGATCTAAGTTTTTATCCTGTATTAATAATTGGCTTTAATCTGATCCTTCATATATTTTTTCCCTAATACTTTTTAGTTGCATGTTCTTTCTCTTTTCTTCATTTTTACGAGTTCTTCTTATTCTCCTTCTCCTCCTCTTCATTTCTCTTTTCTTTCTCAAATTTTAATCACCAAATCTCTAGTTTTAGAAGATTAAAGAGGAAAATAAGATAGAAATCATGATAAACATGGAAATCAAACATGAAAAGTTAAATCAACAAGAGTAGCAATGAAGTTTTGATAGTTTGGGGTTTTCCTAAAATAAGTAAGTATGTTGTTTTACTTTGTTCTTAATTTTTATATATACATGTATGTGTTGGTTTAATCTTGATACATATGGGTTAGTGATGAAGATGATAAATAGTGAATATGGAGTTTGATGGAAGAATTTGATGGTGTTTGATGTCGTTGGATAAGTATAGAAGTGTTAGAAATAACAAAACTAGCTTGTATGATGTTTGGTATGAAGTATGATGTATATAATTTGATAAAATTATGTAAAGGAAACAGAGGAGTGCATAACAAGGGAAGTCACAAGAGTCACAGGCATGACACGACCCTTACAGGCATCTGGTTGGAACATTTTCAAAAATCATGGGCGTGATATTGCCTTTACTAGCATCTGATCTTGTTTTTTTTTTAAAAAAAAATCACGGGAGTGACTGATGTTTCCCTTGCTGCGACACTATTTCATATTTTGATTATAACCTTTTCTAACAAAATTGGATTGAGGTCATTCAAAATGCTACAAAAAGCTTTAAAAGAGATCTATAATTTTCATGTTTTAAGTTTTGCAAATTCTAAAAGTATCAAGGCTTAAATTTTGATTGTTTTCAGCTGCTACATTACCTAACAATTTAAAAACTTATGTTTGCTAATTAAGTGTATATAAACAAAATAGATAAATGATAGTTGATATGTTGTGATGTCAATTGATATAATTAAGCATGAGTTAAGTGCCTTTGTAGATTTAATAACTAATTAGATTAAATATAAAGGCTAGATCTAAAATGAGTTTAATTAACAAACCTAAATTCAACATGACTAAATGACTAGAATGAGTTAAAATGAACTAATTAATATAAAATGAACTTAATTAATTAAGTGTATTCAACTTGGATAAGATTAAGTTAATCTAAACTTAATGTGGAATTTGGCTATAAAATAAATTAATTAATGGACTTAAGGTTAAGTTAACTTAAAAGAAGACTAGAAGAAGCTAAAATGAAATTAGTTTTAAATAAGAGATTTAAGTTGATTAAAGTCTTAATAGATACATGAGAATAAATTAAAGAGATTAATGAATATGACTTAATAATTGGATTAAGTAAATAAGTTAAGTTAATCAAAACCTAACTAGTAGATGAGTTAGGTGTAATTGTTATGTAATAGACTTAATTTGATAAAAGAAGTATATTGTTTCAAATGCATGATTTCTTAGTAAATGAGTATTTTTGCATATGAATGTTTTATTGTTGTTTTGTTATGAATGAATCATAAACAAAGAGAAAAAAATATTTTAATAGATAATGGAGAACTGTTCGTATCTTGGTAAGAAGATATTCGCAGCCATGGTGGGGTTCCTACTTAAAGTCTGATAAAATACAATCTTAAAATGGATTTAACTTCTTGAATAGATGTTTGTTTTAATATATGCTTTGTATTAGCCTTAGCCAATATTCTATTTCTATTTGGTTTTCATATATGAAGGATGACGATGATGTTGTTGTTGATGATTTGATAATTTATGAGGATGAGGAATTGGTTTTCTTAGAGGGGTTTTTATGGCCTAGCTTAGATGTCAGGTGGGTAACAATGACTTTATCACTTTGTTTGTGATTGTAACTTAGTTGCACCTATATTAAGATAAAACATAACTTGCTATGTGTGGGGACAGAGTAATTGTGTCCTATATAATAATTGTATTGTTCGATAAAATATAACAGTGAAAATGATAATACATTGCTTGAAATGATTGAGTTGCCAATGTAGACGAGTATTTGCTAAATCGATTGGTCACCTAATAAAATGACTTAATACTATTTGACTATTTAATTAAATGAACATGCATTGCATGACACCGTACTTGCATTAGCATGGTATTCATGTCATGTGCTAACATATCGATTCCAAGGTAGTCCCAAGCAAAGTCAATGGATCTGTTTCTCCAATTGGATACCATAAGGTTACCAGTACCCCAGGAACTAAAAAAGCACTGAAGGACATCGCCAATGTGGGTATTGATCGTAGAATGTTAGTACTTTGGGAGGTTTTATGGTTCTAAAGGAAGCGGACATTATGTTGGCAATATATATGTATATACAAAATGAGATTTCGGTTTTAGCATAAATGAGTTTCAAAATGAATCCCCCCCTCCTTAGTATCCTAAGGGGAAGTTTGAGGTTATATTTCAATATAAATAAGTTTCAAAATGAAAGAGTTGAAAGCCATGAGCTGAGTGCTCTAAGTTGAGAAGCACCCCCTTCCTTATTTTATAGTTCTCTTGAGCATGAATGACTTGAGTTGGTTCTTCAACCCTCAAGAGAGGACGTAAATCTCCATTGGTTTGGATTCCGATCATCCAAACTGTGCATATTATATGTTTGAGTGTTGCATTGCATATGTTTGTTAATAACAATAGTCTGACATTTGTTTATGGTGTGCTTTGGTCTTTGTTATTCACTGGGCTTTGGTTTAGCTCATACGCCCATAGTTTTTGTGCAGGAATAACTCAAGTGGGGATAAGCTAAGGAAGTGTAGAGAGAGAGAGACCTTCTTTATGAAGCCCTTGAAGATTAGAAAATGAACTTAGAAAGTGAAGTTATATGTTTTGTATTTAAATATGAGTTCTTGTAATTTATAAGATAAGTTTACAATTTGAATTAGATTTGTTATTCAATCGTTCAAAATTTGTGAAATGAATATGATTTACTCTATTTTACTATTTGATGGGAGATACTGATTCTCTGCGGTTTTGGTGGACTATGGAAATCTGTATTTTCTTAGCTATACAATTGTTTTCATGAATTAAAACCTGTATAGTATATATTAAGTAGAGTTTTACAATTCTCTGACTTGCAAAACTGTTATTATATCTTGGATGCACACTTGATATGATTACTACAGGTTTATCCTTCTAGTCTCCTTTTAGGGTTGTGATAGTTTGGTATCAAAGTTTTAGATTGTCAAAGATAAGAGCAACCTACCAAATGGTCAGATGAGGTAGATCATGGGTAGAAGTAGAATGATAACTAAAACATTTAGACTGTAGCCTATATATATATGTATGTAACATTTTAGTTATCTTTGATACTATTGTTGAATGATGCTTTTTTTTTTTTTTTTAGTTATACTGTCATAAATAGTAATCATGATAAATAATTTAGTTATGCTATGAATATGTGGAAATTTTGTTATTAACATATTTTGATGGAGCATATGTTTTGAGATGCATAATAGATCTTAGTTAAAGGAAAATTTTTATAAAACTCATCAATCACACTAAATTAATCAATATATGATTTGCTGAATATACTTTATTGTGTGATTGCTCAACTGCCTTCTATATGTCTTATGTTATATTTAGTTCAATATATATATGCACATATTTCTTGTAAAATACTTATTTTATAATATGTTATGAAATGCTTTGTAATTGTATGATAATTGTGTGTTAAATGTTATGAAATATATTTCTTAAGATATCTTAGATATTTTATTTTATATCATCCTTGTAAATATTGAATGTTATTATTTGATTTAAATTAAACTTAATTAGAGTAATTGTATAATTTCATATATGTATGTTTCATGTTATATTTTATTTAGCAATATATATATATATATAATATATATATTCTTATGAAATGTTTTGCTTTGTAATATGCTTGTAGTTGTGTGATTGTATGTTTGTTATATGTTACATACTTTATGATATTTTCTTAATTATATATCTGTGTGTGTGTGTGTGCTTTGATATGTAATAAAGGTATATGTTTTATTATGTATGTCATTTACAAAATAATTGCGAATGTATATTGATTTTTTACTTGCAAATGAATTTTAATCAACTTGGTTTAAAGTTAATATCTAAAATGGAATTAACGGAACAAGTCTAATTTGATATGTATGCTTTATAATGCAATTTTTTAATTTTGTCTTCTATATGCCTTATATTATGATTGTTTATGGTGTGTAAACATATATTTTCTTGTGAAATGTTTTATTAGTGTTATGATTGTAGTTATTGTGAAACCGTGTGATTAGTACATGTTATATACCTATGATATATATTTTTTAGTAATATATAAATCTTTTATAAACTATTTAAACATTTTGTTTTATGTGATGCTTGTGAATGTTATTATGTTATTGTTTGCTAAATTAGATTTAACTAGGAAAATACTATCATTTGGTATGATATATATATATATATATATATGAGTGAGTACATGTTGTCGTGTCAGGTGATATCTGTATATATTTTGTTAGGTAATATGTGTGTGCATGCATGTATGTAATCTATGTATATGTTACTATATATTAATTGTTAAATCAATTTGAATGTATGCTTGATGTTTGTTTGTGAATATCTTAATTTAAATTTGATTAAATGTAAGTAGAACAAAATAATTTAGACAAACAAGGAATTGCCCCTTAGCTTTTAAAATTGGAATTAGCTTTTGAATGATTGTATTTGTGTATTGTCATGCTTATTTTAGTATAAATGATAGATTATAATAGAAAATTTTCATCTAATCTACATTAGTTAGTATGTTAATAAAATGAATAGACTAAAAACAAAAGAAAATTCAAAATTTATGAATTGACTTGATATCTTCGAGTCAATAATACACAAGTACACCTATCAAAAACTAATATTTTGAAAAGAATTATTAAATAAATGTTTATAATAAAGAAAATTTAAGAATAAATCTTATCTTAAGGGGGGAAGACTGAAAACAAACCCGATCAAGTTTCGAGGACAAAATTATCTTGATGGGGGAAGGATGTAATAACCCAAATATACAATTCATATATAGAAATCTTTAAGTAAATAATGTTAAGTTTTTGAAATGTTTTAAAAAAAATCATAAAAATCATTATCAATTTTCGCGTTCTAAAAATATTACAATACAATCTAATATTTGATAAAAGAATCAAGATTTCTTTAAATGAAAAATCATAACAATACATGAATTGAAGTTTAATTTAAAAATGGAACATAAATAGTTAATTAAGTAAAGTAAAGTGAATTTTAAGATCAAGTTTGATAAATTGAAAAAAACCAAATTAATAAATAAAATTAATTAAGATTGAGATTTCAAACGTTCATTTCACTATAAGATTATAGTGAAATATATATATTATTTACACATAGCACAATTTGATGTTGATGGGAATTGTATACTTGATGAGATCTGTCAATTTGTATATTTTTATTTCTTAGAAATCTATATAATCTGATACATTGTACCACAAATACTAAAATCTATAGTCCAATGCTTTGCAAAACATATAAAAAAAAAAAAAGGCGGCCTACCGGTGGAAGAGTCTTTTTTATTCTTTTATATTAGCAAAATCTTGGTCATCGAAAAATGTCCTATATCTTGCAATATTTGCTTTTTTAATTGGTAAAGCTTCTAGTTACCGAATACGCGACTTAACTAACATAAAGTAAGTGAAATGTGCGACTGCGACTCCTGCCATGCAATTGCCAACTGCTGATTATTTTGAGCAGGTCCTATACCGATGCAATGTAATAACAATTTACAAGATAAAAATAGGCATATTATTCATTATTTTATGTAATAAAAAATTGATATATAGCTGATATTCGATATTTAAAATAATTAACACTATAATAACAAAAAAAAAAAAAGAAATAAAATAGGCATGGACCTATTTCCCTTTTATTATGAAATTTCCCTTTTATATTTGGAGTACAAAAAAACTATTTAATTATTATTTTGGGATTAACATCAATATGTATCTCTTATCCACACACATATATATATATATGATATATGTATATCTTTTGGATAAAGTGCTCCATGTATATTCATCAAATAAGAAAATACAAAATCCAAATCTAGATAAACACACATAGATAAACATATATATACGCACACATGTAGATATCATATCATAATTGCTAACTACAAAACTCACCTTTTTGTAATCCTTAACATGTCGCAACTAACTAATCTTCAACAAATATATACTTCACACGCATTAATCAATTTCGTTGCATAACGTTCAACCTAAGACTAGGGTTTGCTATTTAGCTAGTTCATGGCAAGAGAATCCGACACTTCATCGCCTCCTTCTCTACCTTCGTCGGCCTCATCATCATCTCCGGCTTCAATCTACTGCATCAGCACTACTACTCGCCAAGGTTCAATGCACCAAAACGAGAAGAAGTCAGCAGCGCACTCGTTGCCTTGCGCATTGATGATCAAATCAACATTTAAAAAGTGTCGTCCAAGACTAATATCTTTCCTTTGTAAAGTCATTGGAAGGCGTTATCACCATGAACCGTTGGATTTCAAATACGATGCCACGAGTTACGCGCTCAATTTCGATGATGGCTGGGAAGATTTGATGATGAGTCTCCGTCGTTGAAGACTTTCTTGGAGAGGTTGCCTGTATCTCCGACCAGTCTATCATTGTCGAAGATTACGCCTACCGAGTGTGAGAGCAAGGAATGTTAGTCAAATTATATGATTATCTATCATCATAACCTAATGTGTAAATACATATATTTAGATTATTAGATTAATCATTGATTTTAAAAGATTTATTCCTTTATCTTTTGTATTGATTATACTATGATGAGTTGATTGATGGAATTTAAGTGAAGTAAAATTACTTGTTATTTAAATTAAATTTCGAGTTGCAATTTGTTTGAGATTTCTAGGTTAAAAAGTTATTGAACTATGGTTTTTGACGCAGTGGTCAATATTTTTAAATGTCTTTTAATAGTTTTAAATTTGATATTTAATAGATTTTTATTAATGTATTTTAATAGGAATTTTCTTTTTAATCAAGGTTCAAAACAATATCTTTTGAATATTATTAACATCTTTTAATAGGAAGTTTATTTTTTTTATTTTTTCTTTTTTTAATATCATTCAATGTTGTCTCTTTTTTTTTTTTTGGTCTTTTCTTTTTTGGTAGCTTTTAGGGTTGTCTATAAATATATACCCTAAGGTAATGTATTATTCAGTTATCATTTAAAAATTACGAAATATTTGAGCCATCTTTTCTCATTATTCCCAAATTTCAATTCTTGTAGAGAATTTTCGATTTTTGATGTCAATTATCTAGGTATTCTTAGAATCAATAAATAGTTAAAGATTACTTTTCGAGTATTCTAAGAATCAACGGATTGTGATTATTTTTAATTGCTTTCATTGCATTAGTTTAGTATCATAGCAGCGTTCGCTCTTAGAGAGTCATGGCATCACTTAGGTAAGCTAATCAACAACGTGAAGTAGATGAGATCTATGATCGTGATGATCTGGATCGGATAATCAGACAAATAATTGACAAGCGGCTAGATGTGGTGCTAGAACGTTGATTGGATGTGGTTATGGATCGATTGACTGAGAGGATGAGTGCAGTGATGGGACAATAGAGGGATGTTAACTCAATTTTTGCGATGAAAGTAGAAATTCCTAAATTTCACATAAAAAACTTGGTTTTTGATTACGAAATGAAGGAAGATGAAACTACTTTTATGACTGATGATGAACCAATCTTTGATATGTATGATGATGAAGAGGAGGATCTTCTCAAGAATATTGGTGATAGCGAACCAATTTTTAACACCAAGTATGTTGAAGAAGGGATACAGGACTTAGATGCTTCTTTTGCTTTGTGGTAAAGAGGTTGATAGGAGATAAGTACTTGAGGTAGTAGTTCAAGACTAAAGAGACAATATGAGGAATTATTGGCTAAAATTTTTTTTGAGGAGGATATGAGTCTCTATGCAGTTCCCGCTCTTCTAAGAAGGATTTCACATGGCGTATTTGTGTGGCTAATTTCAAGCAATTTTTGCTAACATGATAAAAATTCAAGGGGCAAAGTTTTTCCACTTAGGGCAATGATGCAGTGGTCAATAATAATATAGTCAATATTTTTTCAATTTCTTTTAATAGTTTTTAGTTGGATATATAATATCTTTTGCTAATATATTCTAATAGTATTTTCTTTTTTAGTAAATTTTCAAAAGAATATCTTTTGAATATGATTTGATGTTTTTAATTGGACATTTATAAGCAAGCCTAAAAGCGGCCAAAAAGGAAATAAAATAAAAAAGGCTAAAAAAGTTCCTATTAAAAGACATTGAATAATATTCAAAAGATATTCTTTTCATGATGACAAAAAAAAAATCCTATTAAAAGACATCATATCATATTCAAAAGATATTCTTTTGAATATTTACTAAAAAGGAAAATACTATAGAATACATTAATAAAAAACTATTAAATACCAATTAAGAACTATTAAAAGGAATTGAAAAAACATTGACCATATTATTATTATTATTGACCACTGCATTAGGATTTAAGTTTGATTTGAAGTATATGCATTCCTTATGAAATTTTGAGACTTCTATAATCTTGAGTGGAAAAGCAAATGAAATTGTCCCATGAAGATCTTTTTTAAAACATGTTTTAATAAAAAATGATACTCTAGTTGGTAAAAGTAGACTTTCATCCCTTATAAGAGCAAAGTTTTGACTTCCTTACCAATTAGAACAAAAATGAAAAAAAAAAAAATGATACCTAGTTGGGAAGAGCAGCTTTGGTCCCTTAGAAGAGTAAAGCTTGACTCTGCTTCCAATTGGAGCAATCAAATTTAGTTAGTAGGAGCAGGTTTGATCCCTTAAAAGACCATGATTTAACTCTGCTTCTGATTGGAAAGAAAATCAGTTGGTATGAGCTTACCTTGATTCATTTGAGTTTGACCCACGCCAATTGAAAAATAAAAAGGGAAAATCAGTTGTATGAGTGTGCCTTAGTCCAGAAGAGCGAGTGTTCCACTCCTCTACCAATTGAAAAGGAATTAAGGCCTAAAGTTGATTAATAAGAGTGTGTCTTAGTTTGTTAGACGAACAATGATTCATTTCCCTTACTAGCTATACTAAAAGAAAAATATTCCAAAAATTCCTAGGAAAAAAATTAGAGATATGAAATAAAAAGAGAGAGAAAATCTAGAAGAAGAATGAATATAATATACTTTCAGTTTTGATTATATTACTTAGAAAAATGAATAAGGGAGTTTATACGCCTTGGTAAATGTACCAGTGTGGCTAAATCTTATTCTTCTTGGTTGATCTAAGTAAGCTAAAACCCAAGAATCATAAGTCAAATTGGAACCTAAAGTTAACTTAGTTCTATGATTAGTCTAGTGAATCTAGATCCGACAATCCCGTGTTCTTAAACTCTAGACAACGAAATAAGATAATTGTGGAAAATGGTTCGTAATAATATAAGAAAGCTTAAAAATTAGATTGGCAATTTCTAGTGTTTTTCGGATCCGAACGGGATCAGTTTTCAAAACGTGCCTGGTACACCGAATAGTGAAAAATATTCCGACAATACCATTAGACTCGTAAAAATATAAGGATTTCAAAAATATCAGTTTTAGAATTTTTCGGTAACAAAAAATATTAGATATAGGCCGTTTACGTGTATTTTATTTATACCAATATTTTAATTGTCTAGTTTACTATTCATAGTACTATTTCTACTATTCATTACTATTTTTCTATCACTACTTTTTCTTACACTCCACTCTTACACACTATCATACCTATACCTTACAATTTACCTTCCCCATATAACTTTAATCACATCATACTTTACATATTACTTCTTTTTATTACAAAACAACAAATTTAATCAATTTCCTCCCCTCACTCCAAGGTTTGCATCCACTCTCTCTCTCCTATCCCTCTCAATTTATTTTCTTTTTCAATTTATTTAATTACATTTAATTTCCACTCCAAAACTCTATAAATACCCCATTCCTCCTTCATTCTACACAACTCATTTCTACTAAAACTCTACCAAAATTACTCCACAAACATCTCTCTCAAATACTCTCCCAAGTCCTCTCTTCTCTCCATAAAGCCATTTCCCACATATTACTATAACTCATTTTTTTCCTCTTCAACAAACACATAACCTTAGGTAAAATTTCTTACATATACTCATCATGCTCATATAACTTAGCATGAGCTTAGTGTATGTTTCTTAGACACATGAGAGTTAAAGAAGCAACAATATCATGTTTTGTTTTTGTTCATATTCATGTCTTTCATTATATTATTATTATGTTGGTTATTATTGTTATTATTATTTGTTCTAATCTAACTTCAATATAGTATTATGTATATTATGTATATATATTTCTTTAGAGCATATAAGCTCACTTATTATTTACTTATTTCTATGCTTTTCAATTTATTTATTTATTTCATGCTATTATTAAGACTAGTCTTTTTAGTCTTAGACTTGTCCTTATCAAGTCAAAACAATTTTTTTCTTTTTTTTTTTCTTTTCTTTTGGGACTAGTCTATTCTTAGTCCCGGGATACCTTGATGAAGCTAAGGTTCTCAATACTTAACTTTATTATTATGCTCTCATTTATTATTATACATATCTTATCTTATTATGTAATATTCGTTGTATTTCTCATATCTACATAATCCCATTCATCCATGACTATGTTGATTTTATCTCAACCATAATGAAAAGGAGTTTTCTTAAGTAATAAAAATAAGAACTCTCTTTAAAGATAAATTTTGTCACATAAGAAATGATTTTTCCATGAAAACTTAAAGTTTTATCATAACAAATATTTTTTAAAGTTAGACAAGTTTAGTACAAGTTTTAGTAATAATACTATATGGGATTTTATCAAGGAACACATAGAATAAAGTTATCACAAACTCTCTTTTCAAACCAATGAAATAAGAAAGTTTGTTTAAACTTAATTCTTTGTTTAACAAAAGTTTTCTTAAACTCATATGTAAAGCTTCATCAACATATTAAGGTTCAGATAAGTTTTACAAATCATCTAAGAATAAATCTTTTTAAAGATGAATCTTATTTAAGAACTAAAATTAGAAGGACCCTATTATTTTAAAATGGAACAAACTTTAGGAAAAACTAAAGAATAAGTGAACTTTAAGAAAGTTTGTCACTATCAAGAAAACATTTAGAAACTACATTTTGAACTCTTAAAAATGAAGTATAGGAATAAAATTATTTTGGAAAATAGGAATTGTTTTCAAAGATAGATAAAGTTAAAAAGAAGGAAATATTTACTTACAATAAATCCAAGAACTTACCTAACAAAGCTAAAATAAAAAATTTCCAAAACATTACTTTTCTAACTTTTAAAGCATCTTATTTTATAAAAATCATTATTGGGGCAACTTCACTAAATTCATGTTTATGATATGAGTCAATATATATGTGTTCAAAGAATTTCCAACTACTATAATATCTATATTTTGGTACAAAGATTTTTGGATGGAGAAAAGTTTGACAACTTGAGTTTTGAAATCTTGAATTTTCGCAACAATTTTGTACGTCAGTATTCTGAGACCCAAATGACTTGTTTTGATAAAAATAACTTTAGAAATGAATATATCTTTTTGAGTAGGTAGAAATCGATATACAATATGCGAAATTTGAGTTAAAATGAGCAAGTTATGTCATTTTAAGTTGGAATTTCCATTCATGCGAATTTTGACGAATTCAATAAGATAGAATTAGAGAATTTGAATAGATCTTGGATGAAATACTCATTTCGGGTATTTGTTTTGTTTAGGTGTCAGGACCAAGATCTTTCTTCCTGAGGATTACTTCGACTCATAGAAGATCGCTATGGACGAATGAGTTTCCTTTACGTTTATTTTTTTGTGCATGTGCTTGTAGAATAGAGCACTAGAAGATTAGGAAAAGAAAAATGATATGCATGCGGGTTATCATTTGAATTATGTATGTGAATTATTATGTGCGATCAATGAACAATAAGTGTATCGAACCCGATCTATGATTGATATAATTGTTTCTATGTATGTATTGCTATGTGTGTAATTATTGCTTGATCGCTTTAAATAAATTAATGTCGAATTGGATACCCATAAACAAATTGCTCATGCATATCACTTGGAATATCATTTCGCATTTTGTTACTACTCCTCAGCGTGGGACCGAAAGGTAAGCTGCCTAGCTACATCTTGAGGATTTAGGACATTTGGGAATACGGCCTCAAGTTGTAGCTGAGCTGGATCGATCGCTTTGTAAGGAAAGGCGAGGGACTAGTAGTATGTTCGTTGGAACCCGAAGACGCGCGCAAACTTTTAAGAAGGTAGTTTGTGGCTCAGTTCAAATCATTCTCTAACCACCGATGGAGGGGTAAATCCATCATACATACGAAACCGGATAGTCGTATGTACTATTTGATTATATGGTTGTCGCATTTCATATGCTTATTTAATGAACTTGGTTGAATGCTTACTATGAGTACTTTTGCGTAAGGAATATCTCACTAAGCTAGTTATGCTTATACCCCTATAGACTTCTGACATTGCAGGATCGTTATTTTGCACCTGAGACCATCTTGATCATCGGGTAGAATCTTTATTTTGGGAAGCTTTTGGAGGAACTCTATTTTCAAGTCTTAAGTAGATTTCTTCTAAAATCTTCTAGCTTAATTATTTATCTTAGTAACATGGAAATTACTAGGGAATGCTCCTTAGAAGTTGTAAGACTTTATATTTCAATGAAATATATTAAGTGTTATTTTGTATGTTCCGCTGCCAATATCTTAAAATGCATTACTCCACCGGTCTCTCTTAGATGTGAATGTACGCCTTGTACCAATATGGAATCTTTCGAGTGACTGAGGTAGTTATTCTTAAGTTTTAATATTGTGTACGATGGGTTGTCACATTTATGGTACCCATTGGGGCGTGATAGATCTTGTATTTGATTTTTACTTTAAGATTTTAGTTTAAATGATGAGGATAATATTTTAAATTACTTGCATTAGGTTTTGAACTCTAGTATATTTAGTATGTGCAAGGCATAGATACGGTTAAGTGGAAAATTTAAGAAGATTTAAGTTGTAGAAATGATGATATCACTAATAAAAAGGGGAGCTTGAGAGGCAAATTTTTAGCCTCGGCAGATCGAAATTTAGACTTAGTAGGGCTACTAAGGCATCAGAAGCCTTGTCGTGTTAGGCAAAAGAAGGCCAAATTCATCTCATTATTTTCAAGTGAGGCAAATTTGACCTTAGGAAAAATTAGAGGTGAAATTCGCCTCATTTGGATAGCATGAGGCGAAAATCACCTCATCACATGGCATGCCTCATTTTTGTATATATTTTTTTTAAAAGCCTTGTGTATTTCTTTATGGAAATTATAAATTATTAGCATTCAAATTTTATTAATATTGATATTTTATGAAAAAAATTATAATTAATATTACAAATTTATTAATATTAATATTTTATTTAAAATATTAGGCTGATAATCATAATTAATCTTAATTTTTTACTTTAAACATTACAAATAGTAAAAATATTATGATATTATAAATATGTTTATATTAGTATAAATATTGTACATTTAAAATCACATACCTGAAACATGAAATAAATTTTATCAGTAAATACAAAAAAATTGTAAATTGAAAAGAAAAAATTATACCATACGTTACCTTCAATTTTGTTGAACTTATAATAATAAATTATAAAATCTTGAAAAAATAAATACAAATAAATAATTAGAGGGAAGATGGGTATAAAAATTGAATGATTAGAGTAGCAACAAACTTAATACAAAAGAGATTAGTGAATGGAGGAAGCTAGGGAAAAAATCGAAGAAGGAAAGAAAAAAATTCGAAGGAAACTGGCCTAGAAGAAATCGGAAAAGAGAAGAAAGAAATGGGAGAAGAAAAAGGAGGAGTAGCTATATATAGGATGATGACTGGATGATGAGGCTAATTTCGCCTCACATGATGTAGATGAGGCCAAATTCACCTCTTTCCTGAAAATTTGATTTCCTACACCCGCTTTTTCCTCTTGCGTGAGTGTTGAAAATTTTTTCGGATCCCACTCTTTTCACCAATTCATTTTCTTTAATTTATTTTTATTTATTAAAAATGAATCATACACAATATTTATATAGAATAATTATTAAAATTTAAATAATACAAAAATATTTTATTCATCAATTAGCTTATTAGTAAATAAGAATGAAGAGTTACAGTTAAAAATCTTAAGAAAAAATTTCGTTAAATGGATTATTTACGTTTATAGAGTATTTTAAAAATAAATATCGTAATACGATAATTTATGCATTATTATATAGTTTTGTTTGACATTTTGTATTTTCACAAGACCTTTTAATAAAATTAAACACATAAAAGTACATTTTGCATATTATATAAAAATTTATTGTTAAAATACATTAATTATAATATCATAAATTAATTCATATGTAATGTGATAATTATATATTTATCGTATTTATTATGAAAATTCCCTGATTTATAATATTATAGATTAATTGATATTTAATGTGTAAGTTACATATTGATAATAGTATTTCATTTTAATTTATTGAAGATAAAAGTAGATAACATTTATTTAGTTTGATGAGGAAAATTTTTTAATCATATATAAATCTTACTCATGGAAAATTATATGAAAAATGATGTGTAAAATATGTATTGATAATTTTTTTTCAATTGAACATGTTAACATCAAAATTTGTACATTTAACAAGAATCTTACAATTTAAATCTATTATTTATAATTTCATAAATTAATTAACATGTGGTATGTAAATAATTTATTAATAGTAGTTTTTAGTTTTGTATAAAATTAAACACATAGACATATATTTTGCAAGTTGTTTCAAAAATCTCATAAATAAAACATGTTATTTATAATAATAGAAATTTATTAATATAGAATATGTAAATTATATATTGATAGTTGCTATTTTTTATTTTAAATTAAACATACCATCCTAAATTTTGCACAATTTTTTGTAAATAATCTATATTATTAAAGGCAAATCACCTACTTTGATGTCTTTAGGCTTTTGGATTTAAATTTATTTCATTTATCAAATTTAAACCACTCCCTCCATAATTTATATTTATATTTATATAAAAAATAGAAAAATCATCCTATATATAAAATTTTCTATTAAATTCGGAATCTATATAGCACTTTTCAAAGTCATGGCTCTTGATATTAGCAGTAGCCTATCCAGTAATTCCTCCACGTTTTTCTATCAAATTTTGCTAATATATTCCACTGTTAACAAACAAATTAATTGCTTTATCCTTACCAATTTAACTTATATATGTTGGATTATTTTATATGAAAACGCATCGCGGGTGCATGAATGCTTCTATTATTAAAATGCATTACTTATAATATTATCTTGAAATTAATGAACTTTATATTTACTGTATATGAAAGCTCAATGCAAAAAAACATGCATGGTAAAGATTATATAAATTTTTGTGTTGTCTACTATGGATTTATTTAGCATGAAGAAACGAAACAGCAAGCATGTGAATATCTATTGCTTCCTAATCATAGATGGCGATTTATTGTTTGTTGATTTTGGATATGTATGGCAATGATGAGATAATTCATCATAGTAAACGAAGTGTCAAGTGGTTCATCAATCTTCGGGTCATCCACTAAGTTTCTCTACCCAATCTAGAATACAAGAAAGAAGTCCAAAGAAAAAAATAACATAGTTTGAATAGTGAAAAACAACAACAATATATTAGCCTATACATACAAACATAATGGAAATAACGTGCATGGTAATTGTCATAGAAAATGTCTATACAAAACAACAACACATGACGGTAATCATAATGATCCTCAAACATACAAAGCAATGAAGAAATCCAACAAAAAAACAGAAACAACATGGCTTGAACAATGAAAATGATGAAAAAAATGGAACACAATACACATACTGCCTCTGCTCCTGGCAGGTAAGCATGCTCAGATTTTCTAATGGATGTCCTCTGAGACATTGTAGATGGGGAGTTGAAGCTGGTGTTGACTGAAAAGCAAAAGGTTGTGTCGGAGTATGTGGACTACTAAGAGAGGAAGGATGTGAAGATGGAAGGGCACCGGGAATGCATATGATCCAAATATGGGTGGTTGTGATGCAAACTGAGAAAAACCTAGCCTACTAGCCCATGAGGTGAAACCCAAAGGATGTTAACCTCTCTGTTGTGCAAAGTTGCTAGGTGACTCGTGAGATTGATCGTGCGGGGGATGCGTGAACATGGATAGGTGACTAGGCACCCGTAAAAACCCTAGTAAGGATACGGAGGAGGTGTCACTGGTGTGAAGCTAGGCTGACCAGGATCAAGGCCACTAGTAGGGGTCCTCATCTGCGGTATAGCCTACTGGTGTGGAGGGTACTACCCGAAGGAAGACATGGAAAGAGGACGGATATAGTTCATCAGCAAATCAATCTGCTACTGCATCTTCTCCATTTTGGCCTCTTGTTTGGTCTTATCATACACAGAGTGGACCAAATCCTCCTCATGTGGCTACTCAAAGTAGTCAACCTCGTGCAAATCTATCGGCATGCCGTATCCGAAGCTACGACGATAGCCGGATCTATAGCCCAAAACCTCCTCCATAATCACCTTATCTGGCTTAGGTCGCCGACCTTACGCAGCAGCTGTAAGGACCCGCTATCACTCCTATAATTAAAATAGGCGATAACAGCTCCCCAACCACATATAACTTGTAGGATTATATGTAAGGTTGTCTAAAATAAGTATTTGAGGAATGGTTTGTCTAATTCCACATAATTAACATAATAGAAACCATAGTTTTTCAAAACTTTTAGCAAAACATACTATACCATTAACATATTTCACAAAAGAAATAAACTCAAGTCATACATAGCTAAGTATGTATATATATATATATATATATATTACAACCAAAGGCTTCTTACAAGCCTTAACAAAATTACACATATAATCCAACTAGAACTTTAAATACAACCACAAAGCTATCATAACTAATCTATTACAAAATATGGATTCCATCAAGTCTAAGGTCATCTCTAGTCCTCCAAATCATCAAGAAAATCCTCGAAATCGATTCCATACCCCTTACTCATGTAAAAAATCGGATTCATCACCTGAAATGGTTAAAATATGAGCCAAAGGCCTAGTATGCAAGTAACGAATACAAATGCAAAGTGATTCACATGCTTAAGCTAAATGCAAATGCAACAACCAATAATTTATTATTCAATCTTTAGTTAGTCATACATCATGGAGTATTCAAACTCCGGGCAATAGGGATTTCTGGAGGAACTTGAGTAAAGATCACGATGCTCAGGGAGTTGATATAAGTAGCTCGGATACTCATACCATCTAGATAAATTTATCCATAACGATTAAGTAATCTCATTTAGGGTTTCTAGCCGTTTCTTAACTTTACTTAACTCGATCCATAATATTACTTAATTCAAGTGTTCCCATAAACATTGAATTAAATCATATTACATCCTTTCAAGAATAAGAAATGTTATACTGATACCAAATTCCCCATCGATTACCCGTTGAACCACTTATGAAAGTCATATAAAATGACAAGGTGGTCTAAGCGCCTAAAACTACCATGCCCCCAATCTGAGCAGGGTTACCGCTCTCCAAACCAGATTCAACGGTATAAAAGACACTCAACAAATAATTATTAAATTTCTTAATTTAGAGTAACTTTAAATAATGCATATCTAGCAAAGAAATAAGCAAGTTACCGTGTACTGAGATAGCTTGAAAACTAATAAGGGTAGAGTGAGGATCTAACACTGTACAAGATAATATTAAATTTCTCACTTAGTTCAAGCACAAATCAACTATTTCAAACATAACTAATCAAAGAAATTCAAATAAATTATTATAAAGTCATAACATAGTATTTAAACATCATATTATATCATACAATACTAATAAATATTCAATTGATTATATATCAAGCTTTGGGAAATATTAGAGAAATTTTTTAAAAATGAAAACTGCAGGGGAACGCCGCTTTCAATGTTGGCGGTGTTGAACCGATGCACAATGCACTAAAACTCAATACTTGCCATCACCAGTAGCATTCAAAAATACGCCGGCAGCCTTTAGTCTACACCGACAGCCTTGAGCCAGCATAGACTACAACTCTAAATTTCCAAAAATTTTCAAGAGTTCCACGGGGTTGGTTCACCCCGGTGGATACCCCCAACACCTGCAGCATTTCCACGTACGTCGACAACATGGGATATTACACCGATGGCTTTAAACTTGGCGTTAAAGATTTTGATTTTGTTCGCATTCCATACTGCCTATAAGCCGGCGGCGTTGAAACCCTAATAGTCGGCGTACGATTTGAAAAATCAACACTAGCCAATTTTCCTTACGAAAGTCAACAGCATTTTAAGCGGCTTTAAGAAAATAGGTTCTGATCACCTTCAACACCGCCTCTATACCGGCGCGTTGAAGTACCAGATGCCGGCATATTTAAAACAGACCTATTCAAAAATGTTTTACTTCCCCTGTTTTCTTTAACATTTTGTAAACTTTCACACTTTCAATCCTTCTTTAAACTCATCCTAAGTTTCCCAAAACTTGTTATATTTTAAACACCATTAAACAACACAAACTCCACTTCGAATCATCAAACAACCAACTACAACATCAAACACCAATTACACTTCAATTCTACATTTCAACTACTCAACTTAACTTTATTACTCACTAACACTCCTTATAACTTCCCTAACACTCATCGAAGTTCACACATAACAAAACTCAACCTAACATATATCAATGCATAAATCAATCAACTCAAAAAATATTAAGTCATCTTACCATAAGTTTTACATTTAAAACACAAGAAAGGAAATAGAACAAAGAGATTACGTTTGCATTAGCTTATATGAAAAGCTTTGGCTTGGTGAGATTGTTAATTCCAAGAGCTTGATTTTGGTTTTTGTTTAGGGCTTATGACTTGAAGAAAAGGAAAAGAGAAAGAAAAGAAGGAAATTCGTATGAAAATATAGGTTGCCAAAAAGAGACAATATTTGATCAAATTTGAGGTTTGTAATTATCCAAAGTTTGACTTTAGGAATATATTTAACTTAGGCTTAATTTGGCTTAATTTGGGTGCATTTGAGTTTAATTTGGGCTTGAAAAATAGATTTATCTTAAGAAAATTTCTATCAACTATTTCTTAGGAAATTCAAAAGTGATTTGATAAATTTCAAATACAACACACACATATTAATTCATAAAAGACAAACATTTATTACACTATACACATTAATATACATAAAACAATAATATTAATTTCATTGCACATACACACATACAAATGACATATATTCAACACATGCACTAATTATATTGTTCATGCACATATATCACATTTCAAAATCATATATAATTTCAATAACACATTAAAATATATAAATTGGGAAATGTATGGCTATTTCAGCAGCAATATCATCCTTTTCTTCCTTCTTCCACCATGCATGCTTAGTTGAAACAAAGTGAGCACAATGTGAATATAATCATACAAACGGAGGATAAGATGAATTACATTGGAATTGATGATGAATATACTCAATAATTTTGCATGGAGACCTACTCCCATCGATCCGTTAATTGCCCTTTCTCTCCCTCAAGTGGGTGTACCTATAGTTTTCTATTGGCATGAGCTCCTGTAATACATGATTACTGAAAATCACAAAAGAACATAGCATATAAACTCACACACAATGTATTTGTAATACTTACATTTGAGTGCATGTTGAAGCATCGACTTTGTACCACCTGTATGCACTAACACTTACTTCTTTCTATTTTCCGTATTGACCATGGATCGAGCTACACGTTTTGAAAAGAAGTAAACAAATGGATTATATCTTTTGAATATATATTTTACCACATTCAGAATCGTACTTTATAATCCAGATCTATCTCCATGAAGTGGACAAACGCCTTCCACTCATCCATTATGTGCTCAAAACTCGTGGTGGCTTACTAGCAGCTGCTTTGCCTCTACCTTTGGCTATGATGTAAACCTAAGCATGTATTGGAGCTGACTATAGAACTTGCTAGCTAAATTGTTCAGCATTACCCACCATCTGTGCACTTTCTGCCAATTTTCTAGCAGTTTAAATTTTTTTGCACATAAAAAATAGGTTCAATGTGTTAGTGAATGGTATAGGCTGCAAAAAATCGTCTTTCCAAATATGTTTGTAGTAAAAAATAAACTTACCATAACTCTGCAAATAATACCATGCCGATAGGCCTCCGGAAATGCTGACCATGCTTTCCCTCGAGCTCTAGGAACAAACAACTTCATCGATGCTCTATGATGGATTAAAAACTCCAACCTAACCATCCCGAATGTAAGCATATGAGACCCATATACCCATCCGACATAGTGATGGTTAGGTTACGGCCTATCCTCTTATATTCATCCTTCGCCTGGTTATCTTTGTACATACCCCTGCGCCTCTTAGGCACCATGATGTTGGCATCCTCATGCTCAGCTGCACACAGCCTCCTCTACTCCATTACTATGGCCTGTAGATCATAAGGCCAAGCAGGCAGATCATCCGGAAGGTCATATATCACTTCTTCCCCTATGCCTAGCTTATTTACCCCTTGATTGAGGCTCAGTCGTTCACTGGTCGTCTGGCCGGACTAGTCATCAGTCTGTCTAACCTGTTGATACATCAGTAATGCAATAAACGTTCCTTCTGTATAATCAAATAAGAAAAGTAACGCATGAGTCTAAAATGGATATAAAATGGGTATGGAAGATAAAAGATTGACCAATCAAGGTGGAAATCCTTCAGTATACTACTCAAGGTTTGCTTAGGAGCCCTCCATAAGCTGATCCATAAAATTCGAGCCACTCACTACAAGTTATAAAAATAACCATCATTAGTGATTCATTATTTTGAGTTCATTACGAACAAACATGCATGTGACAAAGAATAAACAAATAAATGCAAGCATATAATCTATTCATCTGAATCATAATCCCCTACACTACTGCAACCCTCACCCGAGTTGGGTAGGTGTGCAAGGTTTCCTAGATCAACAAATATGCGCAATCGATTGGAATCACCTAAGGCCTTTGCACTGTCTATTACATTGGCTCCTGGTTGGAGGTGGCTCAACCGATTCACATCTTTTGTGCACTCCAATTGGAAGAGAGCACGGTAAATATATGAGGTGTATAACTTTTTATACAATCATCCAGTTGCCAGATCGCTTGCTTGGGTCCTTTAAGTAAAATCCTTATTGCGCTTAGTCCGCAGGAATGTACGGGTCATTATCGTACCATGTCCTACAATGTTGATAGATGAGGTCTCCATCGATAATTTCCAATTTATTTCGGTCTGTATCAAACCACCTGCATCCGAATAAAAATACTTACCTAGACCCCACATAATTTAGTTGGATAACTTCTATGAGAACGCCATAAAAGGTTATTTGTTGTCTGCCATCTGCACCAATGACGTATACACCGCTATTCTACAATCTTAATCCCGCCTCCTTGGCTTCTGTGATGTATCAGACACTAATCATGATACAAGCGTTAAAGCTATATCTATGAATATCAAGGCCCCAAGCTAAGGCTTCTAGATATTCTGTCAACTATGCCATGGACAGACGTTTGCTCCATAATTTGCACAAGATGAGAATGACTAAATTAACATGTAAAGATATCAATGAATTTCTGTTTCTAAAGTTTTAAGTAAGTAGCAACCTTTTTTCTAAACCACTCGACAAAATGTTTACATGCTATTCCTCCCACATTGCATGCTCCACGTGCAGTTAGTTCATTCTCGAAATCCCTGTAAGTAATTTCATTAAAAGTCTACCTTGGGAAATGAAAATTATCGTGTTATCAGGTCATAAATGAATGCAACACTGTCCAATGCATCCTATTGAATTCTACGTCTAAGCCTACCTATTAAACGTACTGGCTGTGAATACTCGAAAAATGACGATGAACATTCTTCCAGTGGTTTGTCCCATTGTCGGTAGGGTTTATTTATTCTTGAGTCTATGTTCTCGAAATACAGTGAAAAAATTGAATACTCTCCCTCACAACAAATGACTCGGTAATTGAACCCTCTGGTCTTGCCTTGTTCTGCAAATCTCCCTTGAGAACTCCCATGTATCTTTCAATAGGATACATCCAATGGTATTGGACTAGGCCACACATGTGTGCTTCCTTCAGAAGATGCACGGTTAAATGGATCATAAGATCAAAAAACATAGGAAGAAATATCATCTCTAACTTGCAAAGGGTTAGGATTATTGTTTTTTCCAAGGACACCAATAAATTCACATGGAGTTCTTTAGTAGTCAATTCCCTAAAGAAACGAGATAGATCACATATAACATCGTAAATTCGTTTATCCAGGACCCACGAATGACGACCTAGAGAATCCGTTGCAGCAGAATATGACAATTGTGGCTCTTCAGAGCCCTTAAACTTACTTCATCAACACCTAGGCAAGATGATATATTGGAAGCATAATCATTAGGCATCTTCACATCCCTAATTGAGTTACATACTCTCTCATTTGCCGAGTGGATAGTGTATATACAATTAGTGGCTTGAAAATGTGTCCACTGCGTCACTGCAGGTGTAGCTTGGAATGAATACCCATTTCTTGGAGGTTGAGTCTCATCTTATCTATGTCCTTTGACTTTCCTTTAAGATCGAAAATAGTCCCCATGAGGTTGTCACATGTATTCTTTTCGATGTGCATCACGTCAAGGTTGTGTCATATGTGCAGTTTACTGTAATATGGCAACTGGAAGAGCAGACTCTTCTTACACCAGTTTGTTGCGTCTTCATTCCTTCAACAATAGAGCACTCTTGCAGTTTTCCCAAAATGACATGCTCATACAGACTCAATTGATCGACAATGTCTATCCAGTGAAATCCCTTGGCCAAGCTCTTGTTTACATTGTGCCGTCAAAACTTGTACTATCATGATGCCATCTATGTCTTAAAGGTAAGAACCGTCTATGACCCATATAGTGAAACTTACTATTTGAATGTCCACTCGTACAATTGATGTTACATATAGGATATGCCTTATAACCCTGGTCGTCCAACTTGATATGTTACCGTAAGCTGCAAAATTGTTAATAGTCCATAACAATGTAACATGCATTTGAAATATCCTTCTACCACATCTAATGTTTTCACCCTACTTGCCTAAAGTTCTTCTAGCTCTTCTATAAGGGGTTGTAAGTACACATCAAAGTCTTTACCTGGTGATTTCGGCCCCGTTATTAAAAGAGAGATCATCATATACGGCTTCTTCATATATCTCCATGGTGGAACATTGTATACAAATATAATAACTGGCCACACACTATATGTTGTGTCACGCCCCAGCGGGTACCCTAAACGTGACAGCCCGCCGTACGAATATTAAAACTTAAGAATGACTACCTCAGTCACTCGAAAGCTTCCATATCGGTACAAGGCGTACATTCACAACAAAGGGAGACCGGTGGAGTAATGCATTTTAAGACATTGGCAGCGGAACATGCAAAATAACACTTAATATATTTCATTGAAATAAAAGTCTTACAGCTTCTAAGGGGCATTCCCCGATAATTCATAATAACATGGTTCTAAATAAACATAACTAAAGCTAGAAGATTTTAGAAGAAATCTACTCTATAACTTCAAAATAGATTGCCTCCAAAAGCTTCTCAAAATAAGGATTCTACCCGGGAAATCAAGGTGGTCTCGGGTGCAAAAGATAATCCTGCAATATCAAAAGTCTATAGGAGTATAAGCATGACTAGCTTAGTGAGATATTCCTTACGCAATAGTACTCATAAACAATCAAACAAGTTTATTAATCAAGCATATGAATGCAACAACCATATGATCAAACATTACATACGACTATCCGGTTTCGTATGTTTGATGGATTTACCCCTCCATCGGTGGTTAGGGAATGCTTTGAACTGGGTCCCGAACAACCTCCTCAAGTTTGCGCGCGTCTTGGGGTTCCAACGAACCGTACTACTAGTCCCCGGGCCTTCCATGCCCAAAGCGATCGATCCGGCTCGGCTACACCTTGAGGCCGTATTCCCCGTACGTCCTAACCCTCAAGATGTAGCTAGGCAGCTTACCTTTCCGGTCCCACGCTGAGGAGTAGTAGCAAAACTTCGAAATGATATTCTAAGTGATATGCATGAGCAATTTATTATATGGGGATTTCAATATGGCATTAAATCATTTAAAGCGATCAAACAATATTTGCACACATAACAATACATACATGGAAACATTTATATCAATCACAAATCGGGTTCCGATATACTTATCGTTCATTGATCGCACACAATGAATCACATAATTCCCATAATATCCCACATGCATATCAATTTTATCTTTTCCTACATCTAGTGCTCTATTCTACAAGCACATGCGCGAATACATAAGCGTAAAGGAAACTCACTCGTCCATAGCGCTCTAGGAGTCGAAGTAATCCTCGGGGAAGACAAGATCGTGATCCTCGACACCTAAACAAAAGAAATACCCAACATGAGTATTTCATCCAAGATCTATTCAAGTTCTATACTTCTATCTTAAAGAATTCGTAAAAATCGTATGGAATGGAAATCCAACTTAAAATGGCCATAACTTGCTCATTTTAACTCGGAATTTCGCATATTATATACCGATTTCTACCTACTCGAAAAGATCTATCTATTTCTAAGGTTATTTTCATCAAAAGAAGTTATTTAGGTCTCGGAATAGTAGCGTACAGATTTGATACGAATTTTCCAAACTTCAAAACTAGAGTTTTC
The DNA here is from genome assembly GCA_024138025.1 of Combretum micranthum. Taxonomy (NCBI): domain Eukaryota; kingdom Viridiplantae; phylum Streptophyta; class Magnoliopsida; order Myrtales; family Combretaceae; genus Combretum; species Combretum micranthum. The sequence goes on along the minus strand of JAMXBD010002108.1, from coordinate 164,612 downwards.
AAACTTTACTTCACTCAAGGGCTTTTGTACAAAAATATAGATATATAGTATGATTGAAAAATCCCTTGAATATATGTATATACATATATGTATAATCTCATACTATATGCATGAATTTGGTGTTGTCTCAACAATGGTTTTGTAAAACAAATGTCTTGAAAGTGAGATAAGCTTAAGGCTTGAAAAGAATTTTATTTTTGAAAAATTTCCTAAGTTATCATAAATGAGTATTTCCTCCTTTTAACTCCATTCCTTCAAAAAGTTATTTTAATCTTTCAAGATTTCCATAAATTTATTTCTAGCGTTTTGGAAAACAAGTCTTTCTAAATACTTTATGGTTAGTTCCACTTTTAAAAGAAATCATCTTATAAGTTATTTTTGAAAAACTTATCTTAGACTTTAGTGTTGGTGGAAAACTTTGACAATTGAATCTAAGAAATCCTTTGTTTAAGTCTAAAGAAACTTTCTTTTTATTTGAAAAGAGAATTTATTAACTTTACTTTATGTATTTCTTGGTAAAAACCATATATTGTTACTATCTTTAGAAGAATATTTGTTTAAGATAAATTTCAAACCTTTAAGGAAAATAACTTCTTATGTGACAAAATTTATATTTAAAAAGAGTTCTTATTCTTATTTTAAGAAAACTCATTTCTATTATGATTGAGACAATAACAACATATTCATGTATGAATGAGAGTTTTTGACTATGAAAAATATAAAAACAACATAAATGAAGTAAGAGCATAAAAGTAAAGTCAAGTATTGGGAACCTTAGCTTCATCAAGGTATCCCGGGACTAAGAATGGACTAGTCCTCAAAGAAAAGAAAAGCAAAGAAATAAAATTGTTTTGACTTGATATGGACAAGTCTAAGACTAGAAAGACTAGTCTTAATATTGCATAAAACAAGTAAATAAATAAATTGCAAGACTTGAAAATAAATAAATAACAAGTGAGCTTATATGCTCTAAATAAATATATATACATAATACTTATATAAGTTAGGTTAGAAACAATAATAACAATAACATAATAAACATAAAGAAAATAAGAACATGAACAAAAACAAAACATGAATAAATTGTTGCTTCTTTAACTCAATGAGTCTAAGAAACATACACTAAACTCATGTTAAGTTATATGAACATGATGAGTAAATAAGAGAAGTTTTACCTAAAGTTTATGTGTTGGTTGAAGAAGAAAAGAATGGGTTGTAGTATTATGTGGGAATGGATTTTCTAAGGAAAAGAGAGAACTTGAGAGAGATGTTGGGAGAGGAATTTTGTGGAGTGATTTTGGGAGAGTTTTAGTATGAATTTTTGTTGTGTGAAAGAATGGAAAGGAAGGGGGTATTTATAGATTTTTGGAGTGGAAATTTGTGTGATTAAATTTAATTGAAATTGAAAATAAAATGATGGAAGAGGGGCATAGGGGCCGGTTTTGGTACTTGTAGGGGGAGAAATAATTATTTTTGTTTGTTTTGTATTAAAAGAAGTAATGTGTAAAGTATGATGTGATTAAAGTTGTATGGGGAAGGTAAATTGTAAGGTATAGGTATGGTAGAGTGTAAGAATAGAGTGTAAGAAAAAGTAGAGATAGGTGAATAGTAATGAATAGTAGAAAAGTACTATGAATAGTAGACTAGACAATTAAAATACCGGTAGTAAAGAAAATACGCGTAAAAGGCCTATATCTGTTATTTTTAGATACCGAAAAATTCTAAAACTGATATTTTTGAAAACCTTATATTTTTACGAATCTATTGGTGTTGTCGGAATATTTTTGCTATCCGGTGCTCCGGGGCACGGTTTTCGAAAACTGATCCCGATCGGATCCGAAAGACACTAGAAAAATTCGAATCTGATATTTTTAGGCTTCCTATATTATTACGAACCATTTTCCACAATTATTTCAATTTCGTTTTCTAGGGTTTAAGAACACGGGATTGCCGGATCTAGATTCACTAGACTAATCGAACTAGGTTAACTTTAGGGTTTCGTTTCAACTTCCGGTTCTTAGGGTTTGCTAATATTATCGAAAAATCTAGGGGCTTACATGTTGTGCTCATGTTTGCATAGGGATTAAACCCATCGGTGGCAAGTCCTAATTGTACACTTCGGGGGTCCGATGCGAACTAAGGATATTTGCCATCCAATCCCTTCCACTCTTCGGAATCCATAGGATGCCTCAACAGACCCTCTACCGATATATACTTTTCTTTGTGGCAACTCATCTCTAGAGCTGTCTTCCGGCACATAAATAGCCGTTGTAACCTTGAAATTAATGGAAAATGCAGCAAAACATTAACGGGAACTGTTTTTTGTTTCCTTGAATGAAGCTTTCACCTTCCTTCCCCACATACTAGGTAGTTATCAAGATTTTTTAATTCTTTTTGAAACAACACACAATCATTTTTGCAAGCATGGATCATGTTTGCATCCATGCCTAACTGCTTCAAAAACTTTCGTGCTTCGTAATATGATGAAGGTAACAAATTGCCAGCAGGCAACAAACTTTTTATTACTCAAGCCAATTGTTAAATGACTTCACTGACTGCTTACCATCAACCTTTAGATTTATCTTTGAAGTACTGTTGAATGACTTCACTGACTGCTTATCGTCAACCTTTAGATTTATCATTTGAAGTATTGTTGATAATAAAGAGAACTTTATACAGCCCAGATACACTGGACTCTTTGCTTTTTCAAACATTATAGTCTACCACTCTCCATCAAACCCACTACTTTCGCCTTTGCTATCAACATTATCTCCATCAGGATCACTCATGTTAGCAGCAATGTCTTCTAGAATTTCTTGAGCTTCATCTTCAAAATGTGTATATTCAGGTGGATTACTCCCTTCATCCATGACAATATTATCATTTACCCCGTCTTCATAACATCCTCACCGTGAAAACCCAAAGGGAGTAGGTCCAAGCCATTCCCCTATTGAGGAGGTGATACTCAATAATCTAAATAGATTGCATGAACTATTGAGACAATCTCTACAAGAGCATTTAATCAATCCACTGCTTCTTATGATTTACAGCAGCTTGCAAAAATTCTCAACCGTTTCTATATTGCGTAGTTATCAAATCACATGTCATATGCCAAGTTCGTGCAGACATCCTAAATTAGCATTTAATTAATTACCAATCTTAGTCACATTAGATAATCCCTATAAGTATCCGAGCATCTAATATTGGAATACTATATGCCGATTTAACATATTATTAAACTCTATACGTGTCATGCAATTAAATACAATATGCATGTGCTACATAATAATATAAATTTGGTAGGTCCTAAATATATATATATTATATTATATAATTTTTTTGAATAACTAACAAGAAATAAATTACTAAAATTCAACATAAATTAATTAATAATTATACAAATAGTAGCATTTAAGTAACTATATTTAATCTACATGTCATGAAGTTAAACAAAATATGCATATACTAGATAATAATATATAACTGCTAGATTCTAAATATATGTAATTTTTTTGAATTGCTAACAAGAAATATATAACTATATATAAAATATACATTAATTAGTAATTATATATGTACTAGCATTTTAATAATTACACTGAGTCTACGTGTCATTAAGTTAAACATAATAAACAAGTACCAAATAATATATAATTAACTTATCCTAAATATATATATGTGTGTGTATAATTTTTTCAATCACTAACAAGAAATACATTAGTATAAATTCAACATACATTAATTAATAAATATACAAATAATAGCATTTAAATAATTGTATTTAATCTACATGTCATAAAGGTAAACACAATACACATGTATTAGATAATAATATGTAATTACTAGATCTAAATACATATAATTTTTTTTAAATTACTAATAAGAAATATATAAATATAAATAAAATATACATTAATTATGTCACACCCACCCCCACTACCGAGGTTCTAAATGTGATGCCAGGCAGACCACCGCTGGCCCCCTAGTGGTAATGGTCGGCACCACATTGCATCATGGTGACCCCAACCAACACATGCCCCAAAGGGTACCACGGGCACTATAGGTATTGTTACCCTTAGGCAGAGTTGAACCTAGTCTGCAGCCTCTAGGAGCTCAATTGGTAAGAGGTGCTGCCTTTGGGACAGGCAAAAGCCTTAGGTCTGGGGTTCGAATCCTAGAGGCTACAGACTGGGGTCAATCCATCCTAAGGGTAACAATACCTATAGTGCCTGTGGTACCCTTTGGGGCATGCATTGTTGGGGGTCACCATGATGCAATGGTGGTGCCGGCTATTACCACTAGGGGACCAGCGGTGGTTGTCTGCCCTGGCATCACATCCAGAACCTCGGTAGTGGGGGGCGGTTGTGACAAATTACTAAATATATAAGTACTAGCAATTCAATACTTATAGTTATTCTATGTGTCATTACGCTAAACACATTAAACAAGTTCCAAATAATATATAATTACTTGATCCTATATATATATATGTATATATTTCAATTACTAACAAAAATGCATAACTATAAATTCAACATACATTAATTAATAAACATATAATATTAACATTTCAATATTTATATTTAATCTATGTGTCATGCTATTAAACACAATAAATATAGATTGAATAATAATATGAAATTACTGCATCCTAAATATATACAAAGTTTTTAAGTACAAACAAAAACACATAACTATAAATTGAATACACATTAATAAATAAATATATAACTACTAGCATTTAAATAGTTGAATTTAAATTTTTATAAAAAAATGTATTAACCTTTTAGTGATTATAGTACTCTAAGTATCTAATCGAATCAATACAATTTATCAGATACCTGTACGAAAATCAAAATATAATTCAAATACCAATTTTACTATAAAATTTTATTTTCATATAAAATATAATAGGATAAAAATTAAATTAAAAGAGAGAAAGAGAGAGAGAAAGAGATTTGTCGTGTGGTTGAGTTTGAGAAATTGAAGGGATTTTTTTTTTCTTTTTTTTAGACTGGTGTGTGTGTTCAGGTAAGGGTGTGTGTGCGTTCAGGTGAGAGAGAGGGAGCAGGAACAAAGCTTGCTCTGTGTGTGTGTGAGTTAGAGACGGTGTGTGTGTGAATGAGAGAGCAGAGTGTTATCTCTGTGTTGTGTGTGTGTATGTGAGAGAGAGAGAGAGCGAGAGAGTTGTATGTATAGATTTCGCCTCATCATCCTAATCAGCCGCGAATTTTGCCTCATCTACTGTCTGGATGAGGCGAAATTTACCTAATGTTGGTGCTAGGAGGCGAAATTTTCCTTTGATTGTTTAAGAAGCGAATTTTGCCTCCTTGTTTTCGCATCTCATGCCAAATTTCATACTAGTGTATGAATGGAAAATGAAAAAGAATTATTTGAGCTTTAATGCAATCTAATGAAATAGAAGACGATTGGTTTTTAATGTAATATAGTTTTAAGCTAAAGAGCTGTTTTTTCCTTTCTAATGAGGATTATTTGCTTGAGGACAAGTAAATACTTAAGTGTGGGGGAGTTTAATTAGTGTAATTTAGTCTTTATTTGAGAAGGGAAATTATGATATACGTGATAGATTTTGATGATTATTGATAAGGATTTGATACTTAATTTGGTTAAAATTTGATTGTAACATGTTGAAAAGGATATTTGAGCTAAAGGAGAAGAATTAATCAAGTTTTATCAAGATTTAGAAGAAAATGAAGAACTTTTGGTAAAAGGAAAGAATTACGTGAGCAATTATCTATTCGTATATGTCCTATGTTTATCCTGAAGAGGATCCACGACTCAAGGAAGACACCATGTTCATTGTGTGAAGATGAAAGAGTTATATATTGAGATACAATATCTGGTGCTTCGTCCATGTTTTTTTTTTTTTTTGGGAGATTGTTGAAGAAAGAGATTAGAGAGTTCCACGAGTGATTATATGATCCCTTGTTTCAATCATGTTCTTACCTGTTTAAAGCATTGTATAGAAGTTAGAGAAAAACATGGGGGAATACATGAAGCCATGTTTATCCTGTGTTTTATTGCGATTGGAGATTGTGAAGAAATAAAAAAAGGAACATAGTTTGATCTAGTATCCCATGTATATGTTGTGGAATTGAGATATTATATGAAGCTTATCCAACTTTATGGATATCTTTCCAAATTGATCCTTTAGGATTACAAGACTTATTAAGACTCCTAGGCCTATAAATAGGAGTTTAGAAAGAGATTAAAAAAAATACCCACATACTTACGTACCTAGATACTTTTCTAGGGTTTTAGAAATTAAGCAGATCAAGAAGAGAGAAAGAAGATTACAAGATCAATGTTTTTAAGGTGTTTTCTTTCTTTACTTTAATGTTTTTGTTAATATCTACGGTATTTTATAGTTTTATGATGGAGGCGTAGAAAGAAATAGTCTAAATATTAAGGAACCCTAGGGCCATGTAACTTGGAATTATTGTTATTCAATGAAGTTCTTAGCTTTCTTGATTTTAATTATGTGTACTTGACTCTTTCTCAAATTAATGATTCTAGAGTATTGATTCTTGACTTGCTATATATTGGTTAATTGAAATGTTTCTTTTATAAAGAAATCTGAAACATAATTAGAGAGATTTTCTAACCCTTAAAATAGGACAACATAAATCTTCCATACTATATTAAATTAGGATTTAGTCTAATATGCGATTCATAGATCTTTAATGCAATTGTTGGATTTATATTAGTTAGGAAGAAATATTAGCAGATAGATTCAAGAATTAGGGATTAGTAATAAGTAATCTTGAAAGTTTAACTTAGGAATTTTGTTGATTAAGAAATTAATAATTAACATTAAATTATTCTTAGAAATTAAGCCTAGAAATTCTTAGTGATAATTTAATATCTATATGTTTCTAATGATCTTGTGATTGATATTGGCTTGAATTATGATTGCTGGTGTGCGTTTTTAAACTTGACCAAGTTTGATAAATTAATTCCTATTATTGCTTCCTATGATCTAGTTTAACGCTAAGCAAGTGCACCTATCTATTGTAGTATAGGAATCAATTATAGAGACGTATTCTTTGGGGTTGTCAATAAGTACTACTACTCACCTTTTTAATAATTATCTAGCAATCGATTATTTAGATCTTAATAGAATTTCACCAAATTACTTTATAGAACAAAACCTTAACACAAGTATAAACAAGATACACAACAGGGGTTACTGCATCATATTAACATGCTTTAAAGTTGATTCATCCTTTTAATTACTTTTTTGCATAATTCTTAACTCATGATCATTATTCTCATAATAAACCAATTCTAATCCTAATTGTATCCACTAGAATCTCTTCTAAGCGAATAGACAACTTAGAATTGCAATAAAAATTTATATTATCCTTGAATTCTCTAAAACATGTAGTAAACTTCCTAATAACATCTCTATTAACAGGAGCAGTCTATTCTAGTAACTTAGATCTACTCAATGGAATTGTTTCTCAACATTCTCCATCAAGATCTGAAGTAAGGGCATGTCGTGCACTACATTTCGCTAACTTTTATGAAGTTCAATTACTAGAAATTCGTGATTAAATAGATTATTAACAATGAATTGCACAATTCATGCTAATATGACTTCGTCACCCCAAGATCTACTCACTCATGATACAAATATGATAATAAATACAATATTCAGACATAAACAAGAACAAAAACATCATATCAAAGTAAAGGAAAGAAAACCCCTTTCGATTACAACAAACAAAACGTTGTTACAAGACACGAACACTTGATTCCAGTTGGCTCTCTCGAGTCTCTTCTAGAATCGAACTGATTACAACACTTCTTTTCAGTTGAACAAGTACAACAGTCACTTCTTCCCTATGAACAAGTGTGTTTTTGTGACATGAAATATGAATGAATCCTCCCTCAAATGAGTGTTTTTTTCTTTTTACTTTTAACTTCTCATATATTTTTAGTAAAACAGTACAACACTTGGAGGAAAGTTGTGTCTTTTATTCGAACCAATACAACACTTAAATGAACAGATACCAAACACGTCGGATAGCAGACAATATATCAAGGGTGACCAAAGGGGAGTTATTTAGGCTGTGAGCAAATTTCTTTGAATAACTGAACCAATCATGGGAAACCAAAGCATTGGGATCCTTGTTGCTCCTTACTTTTCTTCAAATCACAGCGTCCATGGATGTCACGCTCCAAGGTTACCCTAGTAGTAGTAAACTAGATACACTTAAATACTATTACTAGTTTACCTTCCGAGAATGACATATTTTCAATAAAAAGGATCTTTTAGTTGCTTTGATAAGAAGGATAATAAATATATATATATATATATATATATATATATATAAGACATAAATTAGTAAATAACTGTCATCCAAAGTAGAGAATGTCATAATAATAATAATATTACAGATCATAACTTTTCTAGAAAATCTCAAATACACAACTAAAGTTCCGAATGCTAACTACTTGTAACTAGAAATAGAAATAAATATCTTAACCCAAACTACTTCATAAGCTTCCAGCTTCTAAATTCTTACCAGGACCATGCTCCTGAAAGTAATGAACCAAGGTCGCAGTGTAAAGCTGAAAGGATTGTTGGAGTGTGAGCTTAACTACAGGCTTAGTGAATAACCAAAACTTACCACATATCAAACAAGTTTATTAACAATCATATGAAATGCATCAATCAAGAACATGTACAAATACAAGCCTGAATAACCCGGAATACAAAGCAGGATGAAGATTTACGCCCTCTCATCGGGGTTGAAGGATCACAATCTATGGCTTACCGACCCAGGAGAGACTAAGCTTTTAGGAAAACAATAATAGTCACTTTAATTGTCTCTTTGAATTTGTTATGTCTTAAAAACTCATTTCCTGTTTTAGCTTTAGAAACTCCACTAAGTGTTAGTCATTTCCAAGTAATACCATGAGTGGCGTCCTTCATTTACCATTTAGTTCCTATGGTATCAATAGAGCAAAGGTAATCTTATGATTAACTAATAACTTATTTGCCTAGATAAACCAAGCATTACCAGAGATTCGAAATACTAACACATAGTGGGCTACCACTTACTCAAATGCTACTTTATGCAATTCATGCAATGCATGTTCAATTTCCTTTATGGTACTAGTAGTTTTATTCAAGTTGAAGGCGATCAATCAATACACAAACAATCAATCATATTACACAACCAAAAGTCGTATAGAATTTTGTTGTTATTATTGTTAGAGTGACTTGGTAATCAATATTTCATACAGCAAACAATTCTCATAAACCCAAATAATACTCTCAGATTATTATCTTTTATTTAAGGTTCGCTAAGTTACGAACACATACAATATAATAAGACTGAGTTACTCACTTGCTCATGTTGGCTAGTCGTAATAATCGTCAGGAAAATCCTCACAAGGACCAAGATCACCTATTGAGATGATTAATATATTCATCAATATCATATAAACTATATGGTTAAACTCCTATGAGTCTCTAAGTGTCCTATATTGATATTTGATTTTCTCTATATACTTGTATTGGTTCTTTAACGATCCTATGATAATCAATTATTATTTGATATTTTATTTTCATTTTGCTTGTCTTGATCTTATCGGATATTTATATACTTTTACTAGATGTTCGTAAAAGTTGTATTCATTAAATTGATATTTTTATCATTACTATTATTGCTATTTTTATACCGTTCTTTCAGTTAACACATTAGGATGATTAACATTTATTTCTTATTATTTAGTTTTGTCATGTTTCTCTTAATTTATTTCATATAATTATTTTTTCATTTCTAGATATCAAATTATTCATAAATTTAGCTTCTCTAGATTTCCATTCTTGTACATTTGTCAGTATAAGACAAATATTTTATAATTATAATTGCTAATAACATTAATATTTCTTTATAGCTCTTTGGGTTTAATAATCTTGAGATATTAAACCAATTATTATTATTATCATCATCATCATCATCATCATCATCTTGTATGTATTTGTTTACTTAAAAATTGTTTTTATTAATATATATATAATATGTGTGCATGTCTGCTCCAACGCCGCCGGCATTGATACCCAGATGCCGCGCGTTCATAGGTTTTGCTTGTTAATTTGTATCAGGGTACACTGGCTTATAGGCCGCCAGCTTTACCACATATGCTGGCTCCTACGCTGCCAGCGTAGAATTCAAATTAGTCGGCGTTCGTTCATTTTACATAAAAATAAACTTTACGTAGCTTTTGTTCCAGACTGCGCGGTCAATTATGCTGCCAGCCTATCCTGATAAGCCACCGATGTTAGGTTATAATCTACCGGCGTTGGGCCAGTACTGGTACTGTTCATCTTCTTCTCCGATGAACCATTTATATTTTGTCAATTTTCCACGTTATAATCATTTCCAAATCATTTCTAAGTGTTTCTATGTGATATATATCTATATATATCAACTCATAATGCATCAACATGTATGTGATCTTTAATTTTCAAATTTGGAAAAGTGCAACTAGGGTTTAAGATAATTTACCTTGCTAGAGCTGTTCGAATGTTTTTGAAACTTGTTGTTGGTTTGTTTATGATCCTGAGATATTCGCAACACATTTTAGAATAATTCTTAAGCAAAGAATCAACTCAAATTCCAACAACTTACCTCATGTTCTTCTTCCAAGTTTTATTTGTGTTTTAATAGCAGCTGTGTTTTTTTATCCGAACTATTAGTTTTTTTTGTGACGAATTTGGTTCGGTTTTGGGATTGGTTTGGTCATAATTTTAGTGATGTTTTGCACTGGAGAGTTGGAGATTTGTTCTTGTTTGCTTGTGTATAAATGAGTGTTTATATAGAAGTATAGGGAGAAGAAGAAGAAGAAGTGGGCGGCTGTGTATGGTGTTTTGCACTCAGATTTCTCATACTTCTTCCACTGTTTTACAACTTGTTTTCGCTTCATTTAATGAGTCATACAGCTAGCCAATTATGAGTGGAGTGTGTGTGTATATTGTTGACTTAAAAGAGAACAATTTGGAACAAAATAAGGAGGATTTCAGCTTGCATCCATCCGAGAAAAGCAAGGCCACGATTCCCTCCACTTGTACTGAAATTTCAAATGGATTTGAGGAAAAATATATTTTATATTTGTTTAGTTAATAATTATCTTAGTTTTAGGGTAATTCATTAAGCTATTCAGGTACGAATATATCATTATTTAAGAGTTGTTGTCTAAAAGTTTTTATATAGAATCCTACAAAATTTTTAGATTATTATTAAGTTTAACTTTAAATTTAAAGTTTATGCGATCAAATATTTTTAGAGTTTTAGCTCCCACAATTAGGGTTTTATAGCTTATTAGGTCAATTTTTGTTTTAGGCTCCAATAGCTTAAGAATATCCTAACTAAAACAATGGTATTATCCAAATATTTATTTGGAGTCTAGATTATTTGTTACACATCTGTTTATGTTTTTATTGTGTATTTATAACCCTAACGATTTATCTTTAGGTTATCGTTTCCTAGTTATAAGTATAATTTGTTATTCACTCACTATCTCTCTTAATATCTTTAACCAAGTTATCTTTATATCTTGGTTTTCAATACCTACTATAAAATCTTATTAGTAGTGTTTAATGCTATCTAGGAATCCTTGTTTTTAAGGTTTAAAACAATATATAGGCTCATTCCTACTCATAGTTCTAGTGCCAAGTTTTTGTTGAGATCAAAAGTAACCATCTATTTTCTATATTTATAGACTTCTATCTATTTCTACTTGTATGACAAGTTTCGGGGTTTGAAAATTTGGGTTATTTTTAATTATATCTTGAGTTATCCGCTCATGATACGAAGTCTTGTTTTTTATCAATTAAGGTCAAAGAAGTTTTATTCAGGCTTTTATATCTTAAACAAGTTAAATTTAGCTCATTGATCTGTTCTTAGGTTTTTGTTGAGTTCTAAGTTTACTAGCTAATTCACATTTTCTATTTTAATAACGTGTACTAATGTAAATTTTTTAAGGTTTACAATGGAGGCTGGATTCTTTCTTTGTTCGATTTTCTTCTTCCTCACTTCATATTACAAGAGACAAAAGCCCCGTGATTGCTTCTGATCATCTTTCACGAGCAACCAAAGCCTCGTGATCCTTGCTGTGGGTGTTGATTTGCTCCTATCTCGCCCGTGACTTGTATCCATTTCTATCCAAAATGTGTTGTTATGATTAAAAGTCACCTGAATTGAAAATATTATTGGTTTAAGTATTAGATCTTAAATGAAAACATAATTAAAGTCCTAAATTTTACTTAAATAGCCATTAATAATTATATATAACTCATGTCTATCAATTGCAATAAAAAGTAATAATTATATTAAAATAATAGTAGAATTAGTAATTAATTACACTGACTTAATGGGAAATTCTATGGTCCCATCGTTAATTTTAACAAGACCGATCCTGTCACTATTTAATGACTCATATCATACCCAACCCTAATCGAATCATTAATATTCTAATTAATATATTTATTTTAATAGTTAGATGATTGATTGGACAGTTCCATCAATGGGATCGTAGAAGCTCATTGACTTGATTATTGGGTTACATAGTAGAGAAAGAAGTAAATACTAGTAATTCAAGATCTCTGATAGGAATAATACCTATATTTATTTGCAATACTACAAATTGATAGATATGCTTGCCAAAAAGTGATCATTTATTAGTACGCCTATACTATTTATTAAGTGAATCTATATGATTTGCATCAAAAATTTGATATTATAAGGTGGTAGTAAATTTTTTTTAAATTCCTCTTTCTCTCTCTCCTCTGTTTTTATTAACCGTTCCCTCTTTTTTAATTTTCACTCTATTCCACTTTCTTTATTAACCATTTAATTCAATGAGAGAATTAAAAAAAAAAAACTTTTTGGTTCCAATTTCTATTTGATCCTACCATATTGTTAATTACACGATTGGCTTCTATTGTCCATGGCTTCTCCATGTTTTGTATTTTTAAAATTTCTACCTTCTTCTTTCTTTATTAACTGTTTAACTGCACACCACTTCTTTTGGATGAATGAATTCGATGGTTTCTATCCTCCATAATTTCTGTCTATCCATTTTTCTCTCACTAAGCCTTAACCTATGCTTTTATGTAACACCACACAAAAATATTATAAATGTGATGCTTTTCCATTGTTTCATAGAGAAGAGAAAGAGAGAGAGAGAGAGAAATGGTGGTGAGAGAGAGTTGGTTTTGTTGAGAATAACAATGAAATGCAATTAACCTTGGCAAAATGAATTAGGTTAGTGAGAAAAGTGGTGGTAGAAGGTGGTATTGGTTGAGCAGCAACAGTGAAAGCACAATAGGCTTGCAAGACAAATTGTATGTACAAAAAGCCTTTATTTTTTAAATAATGATTATGGGTTTTTATGACAAGAAATTAGTGTTTTGTTTTCCTTCAATGTATTTGTAAGATGGAGTGTATCTATAAAAAACTAATTTTTTTATATGAGTATGGGACTTTTTTTTTTTTTTTTTTGGGTAGGGGTGGTTGTGGTTCTTTCACTATATGGCTTTATATATGCAAAGAAATTCATTTTTAAGATTATGTTGGGATTGAACATGGTAAATTTAATTTGTGATTCTGCTACTTAAAATATTGTTGTTGTTGTTAATGTTTTTTAAGGAATGATTATGCTTTTAAGTTGTGTTATTCAAGTTATGTTACTAAAATTTTGTTAGATGTTAGGAACTTTTTTTTTTATGATATTTTATATTTTTCTTAAGCATTTGTAGATGCATATTAAAATAATTAAATACTATTTATATATATGCAAATGATATTTGTATTAATTTTTCTATAATATAGATATCTAAATAGATACCGATGCATGTGGCCATTAATTAAGCCATTTGTTATATGTTGCATTTTTCATAATCAATTTTTTCTTACTGTGTGTTATATTTATGAAAGTAATTAATCTATAAACAATGAACATGAGTAGTACAAAGAATAAGATAATTTAGTTTTTTTGGATGAAGCTTTTATTTCATTGATTTTTCTTTTCCTTCTTTATTTCTAATTTTTTACGTTTGCATATGAAATTAATAGCAATTATTATCTAATAACATGATTTTTTTTCTATGATCAAATTTTCACCATGCCATGCCCTAAGTTTCTACCCACAACAACATTAACAAGAAATCCAAATGGGTACTTTCCAAAAAAAAAAAAAGCCAATTAAGTTATTGTCTTAGAAAATAATTTTAATTAAAAATGAAGAATATGTTTTGTTTCAAGCACTTAGAAATTTTTATTGCTGAAGTACACTAATTAAGTTTCATTTGAGTAAATGACATCATATTTTTTTTCCTTCTCATTCAATTGCAATATTTTTTTATAACTTGGTTTTGAAAGATATTGCCTTCTATTCTTCAATTTTTTTTAATTTTTTATTAATATGGCAAAATCGTATTATACTTTATGCACACGCATTGCGGGTGCGACATCTGCTAGTATTTTATTAAGTGATTTACGATCATCATAAGAGGGTTTTTTCTAACTTATCCATAAGAATAACCAAAATGAACTTTTTTTATACCTATTCTCTTTTAGTTTATTCTATGCTTTCTACTTTATAGGGTCTCCATTGACTTGAGCATTTTAGTGTTCATGTTTACCATTTGTACTACCATGCCAAATCTCATTTATGATAAATAGATATTTTAAAGAGGTAAATCCTCTACTAAAAACCTTTTAGATAGTGAACATGTTACGAAGAGAACTATAAATATGGTGAATAGTGAAAAACCTAATTTGATTTTACACTATTACTATATGTTTTTCAACATTGAAGAGAGGATTTTTTAACTCTTCAATGTGTTAAAACTAAGGAAACTTCATGAATTTAGTATGGGACTGTTCAAATGATTACGACCTGATATAATTTTGAACTATTAAATTGGCCAGCTTGGTCTTGTTAAAAAAAGGATCATGTAAAATTTTCATTAAAGCTCATTCTTTGTGGGTAGGGATTTTCCGCATAAGCCAAAGTGGCATATATGGATTTTATTGAGATTAAATTTGGGTTAGAAGCATGTAAACCCCTAGATTTTACAGTAGTTATAAGTAAGTTTCAGAGCCATAACCAAAATCGAAACCCTAAAATCAAATCAAGTCAACCTTAAACCCTAAACTTAATCAGACAGTTACTAGAACCCTAAAAATTAAATAAATTAGAAAAATAGGATAAACTCATTTTATGACTTGAGTAGATGGTATATGTCATACTCCCACAGAATACCCAAGTTGTAATGATACAACATCATGTAACCAACTAAAACCTCTAGGAAGTTACATGAGCATTGTACAGCTAACTTGCCCCGTGGCATAGACAGGTATAGCAAGATTGAAGATTCTTTTAGATCAAGAAAGACATTGTATACACATAAGTCAAATATAAGCTTAACTTTAGAAGGACTAAAGTCATCAAATATAAATTACTAATTTTGTCTTTAAAAACCCTGTAATATAAAGATAAATAAATTATAAAGAAGGGCAAGTGTGTCATTTGATATAAAATAAGAGAGTTTTATAATCAATCCTAAAGTAGATAAAAGAATTATTAAGAAGAGTCAAAGTATCAAAGGATTAAATAAGAAAGTTTTATGGTCAAAGTTTAAATATAATTATATTGTGTTCACATGGCAAAGACTTAATTTAGAATGGGTTTTGGCTGCTTAAATTGGATATGAACCTAGCGGTTTTCCTAAGAAATATACCTCTATAAATAGACCCTTAACCTATGAATTTGTCACAACATTTCCTCAGTCAAAACCCTAGATGAATTTGGACATGAGGAAGTCAAGTGCGAATGATTGGATGATTTTGGAGTAGGCCTGCATATAGGTCACCAGCCTATATTTCTAAGCTGCCACCCTAAATACAATAGATGACGGCCTAAACACTGGCTTGGAGCTTCGGAGGAAAAAAAAATTATGCGAAATGAGGAAATTGGTCGTACGCTGGCCTTTAGGTAGGGTATTACAACTCCATTATCACACTTATAACAAAAGATCTTAAGATATTTATTGAATAAACTTATACTAATACAAACATTCATCTTCCAACTTCAATACATTAACAAAGCCCTCTCTCAAAATCTTAATTGCATAATTCTTTTCACTACACTAACTTGAACTTAATCTTGGTCTTGATCTCAGTCTTCCCTTTAGTTCCTATAAACAACAGTCTATAAGAGCGTGAGCATAATAAGCTTAGTGAATAACAAAATCTTAATACAATTCATTAAAATTAAACAGGGTTTTATTATGAATTATATGCTATGTAATGCAATAATCAATCATATGTAACAAACATAGTTTAGATAACTGGAATCCAAACTGATGGAGATTTATGCCCTCTTTTGGGGGTTAAAGGGACTAGCTTAAGTAAACCACACCCACAAGAGACTAAGAACCAAGGCAGGAGAAGTTTTATTCACCTTTACATAGAAAACATAATAGCTCAACTTGACCTTAGAACTTAGAAAGTCCACTAATTATTAACACTTCATATCGACACCATAGGTGACATCCTTTGTTGCCTATTTAATTCCTTTAAATCGAAAGAACAATGGCAACCTTTCTTATAGAACTATATATCAATTTCTATTTACTAGAAAAACTCAAAGTTACCATAAAATCGAAATATCGTAGTGTGTTTACCATACAAATACAAGTTATGTATGCATGTAATACATGTCCATTTCATTTAAAGATCAAATAGAACTTATATCATTTTACTTTATGACCATATCAATTTCCAACAATCCTTAGTTCACATTATTCAATCAATACTAAGAAATAATTATCACTTATTATTAGAGTTTAACATTCATCAAGGCATCACACAACATGCATTATTTCTAATCCCCATACACAAAACCAATTCTATTTGTGCATTAGAACTGGTGCCACTATTTACAGCCACGTATAACATTTATATGTTATACGGATAGATTTCCTCAACAATATTGTTTATGTGAACATTTGCTACTCAATTTTAAATTATGAAATTGTTAGGTTAGATTCTCAAACAATTGAATTTAAACTTTCAAAATAAACTTTTCCAAAACATTTAAATAACTACGCTCATGAGTAGATTAACTTTCAAAAACAAATCCACACTATCATGTATTCAATATCAAAGAATACAACATGATGGTAAAATGAAAGCATAAAAACTTAAATTACAAAACTCAAGCTCCATCAGGTCCTTAAAAGAATATTACAAATTCTCAGGGAATAAATCCAGCTTTAAACAAAAGGAAACAAAATAAAATCTCGAGATCCTCACTCACTTCACTCATATAGTCATTATTCACCAACTTCATCATAATTTCTACTTATAATTAACATCAATCCATCATACATACTCATAAGCAACAATCAAAACAAAATAAAACAATTATACTTAGGTTTTAGCAACTACATGTAACTTGATCTTCTTTTCTTGTTGTTGAGCTACTTCTAACTTGATTTACTTCTCCTATCTCATTTTCTAACTTTGATTTCCTTTTTTTATTTATTTAAACCGAGATTTGAGGGTTGAATTTGAAGAAGAAGAAGAAGAAGAAGAAGAAGAGAAAAGAAAAAAGAAAGAAAACATGAAAGAAAAGATGGCAATAGAAATGGAAAAGGAAAAGAGAAAAAAGAGATAAGGATAAAGGAAAAATTTTAAATATTTTTAGAATAGGGTAGGAAATTTAAACTTTAGTATCGTAAATAGTTAGAAAATAATTTGAGAACATATATATTATGAATTTATAACTTGATATAAAAACACAATTCAAAAGTGTAATTTATGGTAATCTATTATTCAATTCGAGTTTGGTTTAAAACTGATATTTTTAAACAAGTAATTGATTTTAAAATTTTTAAAGATTTTACAAAATGAAAGCTAGCTAAAGTTTAAGGGTTTTAAAGAATTTATCAAACATTCAAATTGATTATTTAGGGGTTTAGAGATAACAAACAAAGAGGAAAGTAATTTGAATTGATAATTGAGAGAAATTGGATAATTTGATTTATAAAGCTAATAATTTAAAAAAATAAACATTTTGGAAAGAAGATTTAAAATTTCAAATCTCAATTTGAACTATTTACTAGTTATATCAAATCATCTAAGCAATGTGAGAAGATTCAAGCTACTCACCACGAATCTCAACTAACTGTTGTCGTAGTCGAATGGTAGATCCTATAAACAATAAACAAGAGTTGCTAAGTATAACTGGATATAACCTTAAGTTATCCTCTGTAGTCCATGTAAGCAAATTTCTATAAAGGATCTTAATCAATCTATTTGATCTTAGCTCATTCTTCAAATATATACATTATCTAACATATTATATTTACTATATTATTTGTTTATTTTTTTTAAGAAAAAACACTAGCACGTACACGACCGTGCTTTTTCCTGTGTTTTATATATGTAAAAGAAACATGCCAAAACACAACATCACATCTCATCATGTTTCATTCGTTTGATTTTTAATCGGAGAGAAGCACATTGTGATAGAATAAGCCGTGTTCTAGCTATGTTTCTCTTATAACATTAACCATGCAAGGAATAGAGAGATACATGGGAAGATATAGGGAACCGTGTTCTTGCCGTGCTATTCTGGAATTATATGCATAAAATGATCAAAGAAAAGCATGGCATGATACATTTAGCTGTGTTTTCACCATGTGTTTCTTTGACGAGTTCCATATGAAGCACACAAAATATCTTCTCGTGCTTCTCCCGTGCTCTTTGCTCTTTTTGTACTTCAAAATCTTCATTTATTTAACTATCTATTTGCATCATGACTCATCTAGCACTCCAACAACAACAAATGGCTTATATCTTTGCTTAAACACTTCCAAACATGTATTTTTACTTCATCAAATTTCCAATCATGTCATGAACCATCTAACCTATACATATGTACACTAACTTAGATTCTAACTTACATGTTCACATATTCATTATTCACCTACTTCATCACAATTTGTATTTATATCTAACACTAATACATCATTCACATACATGACCTAAAAGTCCTTCCAATGACTTCAAATTGGTATCAATGTATGTACACTACTCCAACCTACACAACATCAACTCTAACTAACCAACATAAGCCTGTGATATCAATGATTTAGGACTTTACCATCAATATCACTCTCTAACTTCATCTACCTAACATCATATTTCATTAATAACGTTATATTCAACTCTAACTAACTAGAGTATAATATATGCTTACTTGTTATACAAAATTAACAAAGCAACATCATGTAGTAGCTTACCTAGATAAGTCTTAACTCATTGATAGAGGTATAACTTGATTTTTGAGAGAATTTGCTAGAAGAAATTGATGAAAATATGTAGCGTGGATAAGTGTGTATGTGGCACCTACTTAGAGAGAGAGAGAGAGAGTGAGTGGGTGGGTGGGTGGGTGGGTGATATTTATCTCTAATTTGATAAAGTATAGTTTTGACTTTTAAGGAATACAAAAGTGATTGTGCATGTGAGTATATACTATTGTGATAGGGTTAAGAGGGCTTAATTTTGCAAAAATTTGAGCTTTGTTTTGTATAAGAATGGGCTTGGATTTTCATGCATATATGGATTATTGAAAACAACAAGATTAAGAACCAAATGTTATTGTGAAGTTTGATTAATTCAATTAGAAAATTTGTTAAATAGAGTTTTCATGTAATAATTTATAATAAAACTCTCATAACTTAAAAGTGGAACTTTATAAATAATATTTCGCAAGAATTCTAAAATGACACGCATTAATGAACTATTTTGAAATAGATCTATGAAGAAATGAGTCTCTACTCTTATTTATCTTATACTATACATGTTATTAAACTTAAATCTAATAATTATAACATCTATTCAAATTTTACTATTAGAACTACATTGATTTTTTTTTAAATCTATGCTCTAAACTTAACTTATGGAAAAACTTGGGGGTTATAGTATATATCTAAAATAATCAGATTCGATGAAACTTCGATTGTTTCAAATTTACGAGATCAATTTATATCAACCCCCGAAATGCAAAATGAGGTAAAATTTTTGACAAACAATCTAGACTAGTAATATATTAAGATATTCATAAAATATCAAATACAATTTTATTGGGTCATAAAAATGTTAGATATAGCCTTCACATGCATATTTTTATCTTTACCGATAATTTAATTTTCTTGTTTACCATTCATTCACTCTTCATTACAATTCACTACTATCCATTCTATTTTACTTTTTCTTAACTATTTCTTACTTTATCGTACTTTACTTACTTTTTACTTTTTTTAATCAAATTTTATTAATTTTTCTCTCTCTTCTTTCTCCTTGCAGTTGTGCCCAAACCCCCCAACCCGTGCCCCCCCCCCCCCCCCCCCCCCCCCCCCCCCCCCCCCCCCCCCCCCCCCCAACTTTCTTTTTTTTTCAATTATTTTTTCTTTATTTTCCTCCACTTTTTTTTTTTTTTATAAATACCCTCTCCCTCCTTTACTTTTTCGCACTTTTCCTTCACCATAACCAAACTCTACAAATTTTTCTCTCAAACTCTCTTCACTACATCTCTCATTCTCTCTTTGCCAAGATTCCCCTTCTTTCCCCCACTTTGTGCCATTCACAAATTTTTTTCTTCCTTCTTTTATTTAGGTAAACACTAAACACTCTTCATGTATTATGATATGTGATATGTAATATGTGTCTTTAATGTGTTTCATTAAAGATCCCCATGATGTATATGTTAGAAAATGGAAAAGCAAGACAATATATTGTTCATGTCATCATGTTGTGTTCACATTCATGCATATAATATATATATGAATATGTATATGTAAGTATTTATAATTTTATGTCATAAATGCTTGTTGATCTAATTCTTTTATTTCATGTACTTACTTATTTCAAGCTTTTATAAGACCGATCATTTCTATTCTTAGATTGGTTTGTAAATCAAGTTTGAATGACACTGGTATGATTCAAGTTCCGGGAATCTTGTCTATAATCTAAGACTGCCATGATTTTTATTTTATATCTATCTTGCTTTTATTTATGAGACTGAAAATATTTTAAGTCTTGGGAAGTCTTAATGAAATCTAAGACTCCCATATTTCATTTCATTACACTTGTTTTGTTTTGTTATATATGGTGACTGAAATATTTCTAATTTTGTATATTCTCGATATAATTCCATGCTCTTAATTTCGATATTACTATTTTTAGTTCATGCACATACATGGTCATAAGTGATGTTGTTCCCATGCAAAAATGAAATTTTCTAAAAACATGCATGTTGATAATTCTTTACTATGCAAAATATTTTCCTAAAAATCATATTTCCAATATAAGAGAAATCTTTTCATTAAGAATAAAGAATTAAGAAAAGAAATTTCACTTAATTTTTTTAAAATACCAAGATTTAAAGGAATTTAAAAAAGTTATCACTTTGAGCATTTTTCCGAAACAAGTAAAACCCATGCTTTGTAAAAATAAATTGCTAAATGAAGTTTTGAAATAACTATAAGATAGTCAAAGTTCAAACTAAATAGTAAACCATGATTTCCTTTAAATTTGATGTCTACAGAATTTTCAGAGAGGAAATTTTACTACAAGTTGTTTTACATAAAGTTCAACTATTCTACATTTGTAAAAGATTGTTTTGATAAAAATCTACTTCTAAGAAACATCATTAAGATCATGCATGAATATGAGTACTATACTTTTATATGATTTCTAAAGGTGAAAATTATTTTATACATGTCCTACAAAGTCCAAATGAAGTAAAATTTTGAAAATATAAAAGAATAAAGGTTGGAACCTTCTAGACACAATCTGTTTTGAAGGATTCCAAGACCTAAATGACCTTAAATGTTAAAAATAACCTAGAAAATGAAATCTACAAAATTACTATAATAGTTGTATGGACTTGTAACCCACCTTACCCCCCAACCCTCTCCCCCCCCCCCCCCCCCCCCCCCTCCGGTTCTCCCCAACCCCAATCCCGAATGGAGGTCATAAATCTATTCAATATATGATTTTCAATTAATCATATGTATTGTTTGCTCATATGGATGTTGCGTTTCATATGCTTGCTAAATAACTTGCTTGATTTTAAATTGTACAAGTTCGTCATTACTAGAATATTCTCACTAAGCAAGTGTTCTTATACCCTGATAGATTTTTTATTTCCCAAACTTACTTGTGGCTGGAACTATAGGATACAATTCTCGAGCAAGACTCTTTTGTGATTCTGAGGAGTTTTTGGAAGAAGTTTACAAGAAGATTTTGGAGTGTAGACTTCCATAGAAATCTCCTTTAATTAGCTTCTTTAAGATTTATTTCTAGAATCAAGTCCATCATTTTTCGAAGTATAGACTACCTCATTACTTTTATGGGTAAATGATCAAAATGGTACCTAGACTTTGTGAAAATGAGTAATCAGCTACCTGAACTATCAATTTGATCAATTCCATACCTACTGTTGACTTTTTGGGTACTCCGTTGGTACTTCCATTAACATCGTTAAATCCTTTGAACACGTGGCCCATTTGTCCAATTCCCTCATGCCTACTGTGATGAACTTACTTTATGAAAATAAGTTATATCCCATGTGAAAATTGAACATTCAAAAATTTTTTATTATCAAAAGGGACAACTTACTACAACTAAAAATAAAAAATAATTATAAATAAAGACAATCATATATGTACAATACCTAATCTTAGTTCACTTTGATCTTGTTTTGTTTTGCAAATGAAACCATAACCTCCATTAGTAGAAGTAAGATTGCAGAAAATACATTCAAAGGAAAAAAGAGGTAATAGTTAAGAGATTGAATAAGGGAAGGAAATCTCTTGCCCAATCTGGTGTGAAGCTTACTGAAGCTGAAGGCCATACTTTGAAGGTCACATACGTTAAAGTCATGAGTCACTATGCTCACCCTTGTTCGATTTTATCATGATCGATGTGCTTGAACCTAAATTTTTGTCGCACATGTTGGACTCGAGTGTTCAATGTGAATTTTAATTAGATAATTTAATGCACAATCATCTATTTATTTCTTGTAAACTATACTTAATTAGTCATATATATATATATGCATTCTTTGTGCGTGTTTATGGTGTTTTTTGCAGGTTTTAGTAGAATTGAGAACTATCGAGGGCTAGCCATTGCAAGTGGTTGAGAGCTGGTTAAGGCCTAAGCAAGCTAAGCAATTAAGACATGACAAAGCTACGGTCAAGGCTTGATAAGCTCAAGTATACCCACACAATGGTCAAGAGGTCGATCGAGTCCTAAACAATTTAAGTGATAGTGATTGAGGCTTGACAAGTTAAGTTTGATGTGCAATAAGCTAAAGGAGACAATAGACTTATTGAGGGTCAAGTTTAGCGCTCGATGTGCCAAAAATTTAAGGCTTGGCCAGTTCAAAACAAAGGTTCAACAAAGATAAGGAAGCAAACAGTGGCGTTGAGGGTCATGTCGAAGCCTTGACATTTTGGAGCTTAGGGTGAGACAGTTCAACTTTTGAAGCTTTACAAAGCACACATATAAGAGGCTGTCGCCGGTAAAGTTTGGGCGCGACAAAGAGAGGCACGATAGATATGTGAGGCATGACAGCTTAAAGTTTGAAGCTGAGTAGCAAGAAAAGAGCCGTTTAAGTACATTTAATGTTTAGTAGATTATAAACATTGTGTCTAACGGACTTTTAAATTTCAAAAGCTATTTATATACAAAGTCTAAAAGACCAACTAGAAGAAGAACGAACTACCAAACTATTTTGGCTAAAAATGTGTATATGAGTAGAATAAACCTTTGCTTAGTTTATAAATTTTTGTCTATCATGCATTGCTGAATTTTTTTTGGCTAGATAATAGATTATATGCAAGTATAGTAAATGCTAACAATCCTTTGAGAATACACCTAATGTTTTCTATGCTACTTCAGTAGGTACGTTTACCTAAGTTGGTAGTTGTGATCAAAGTTGAACAGAACATATTAGCCTTTTTATAAATTTTTAAAACAACTTCATGTCCACTAGATCAACAAGAAAGAATCATTATTATTGGGACCAGAAGCAAGTGAAAAGAAACTTGCCTGTAGGCAAACAAAGTATATGTTACATGTGGGACAAAATTTAGAGATAGAGAGATTATCCTATTCAGGATAACTTTGATCAAGATTTGAGAGCATATCTTCAAGAGCCCTAGGAAGATTATAGGGATCATGGGTTACATGGATCGATAACTTAGGTTAAAGCTAAGGGCTTGTTGAACTTGGTTCAAAGAATCATTGCAAATGATCTGAACGATGATGAATTGGGCTATCTTAAAGGATATATGGCACACTTTGGAGTAGGATCTAATTTGATATGCTTGAGCATTGGAAATTCATCATTCAAGGAGATCATCCCCGCCATGATGTCCATGATGAGGGCCATGATAGAGTATGAACTTGGACGCTATACGCTTATGCAGATCGTACCTACCATCACACCAGTGATCTAAGCGCTGATGGGCATCACGGCCATGATCAAAGGCGTTATCACAGCATCACCAAAAAGTTTAGAGACTTGAGGAGATAACAGACGTCATTATGCCAATGGTGTCGACTATGACTCGACAAATCACAACTGTGATTGGTTGTTTTGCAAAGAGGGAATTAGATCTGAAGGGATCATGGTCCGAGTCACAGCTACGATCAACAGGGTGATAACCACCCCTGTTTTTATGCTGTTTAGGGCATTTTTTTCCTATTTTATTTGCTTGTCTTGTGGTTTTCCATATTTACTCTTACCTAACTTGTAGAAGTATATAAGGGTCATTAGTGATTTGTTTAGGATTACTATGAAAGTTTTTTGCCCTCTTGAACATTGTATCATCCTTGTGATCAATCATTTCTTAAATAGGACTGAGTTTTCTTTTCAAGATTGCACTTTGTTGTTTCTTTTCAACATGCATAATATTAATAGAACGAAACAACTAGTTCAACTATATCTTTGGTGTGTCATATCAAAGGATTGATCGCCCATATCATTTTTTTTTTAAGTTTCCTTAAATCATAAAATCCTAAAAACATATTATAAACCTTAGATAGTAATAAAGTACTAGATTCAAAAATTACACGGCTTCTCCTATTTGTATCATATCTCATTCCGAGATCTCATGTATGTTTCTAAGCATAGCATGGCAATTGTTGTGATACGTTTGACCAAACACCTAGAGAATGTGTGTTAGAGTCATTTTGCCCATTCACTTTGTTATGATAGCAATTCCATTACAGTCTTATTCCTTATGAATGTTTATTACAGTGTTTAGTTGATTGTTGGTTGATGCATATTCTGATCTAATTTTAATAAATTAAGTCCTATGGTCTCGTTCCTATGATCTGATCAGCACTAGGCAAGTGCATCTATCGCGTATAACATAGGAGTGAAGTATATGGTCATCTCTATAGGGGTCGAAAAGTATTAGTAATTTTCTTCTTAACTATTATCTAGCTAACAATTCAAATTAAGTCAATTATGGATTATCAATTACACTACTTAAATCGTGTAACTAAGTTTCACTAATGCAATTATCAAACTTCTTTATTAATGCAACATAGTACATGATTTAAACTTGCTTCACCATTAGATTAAACATGTACATTAACCCTACCAAAATGCCATTGTTACTTTCCCTAACTGTTGAATTTAGTTAATAAGTCAATGTCTTTCTCAAGATCATTGACATATAACCCTAGCATTATCCATCGAAATCTCTTCCTAGTTAATAGATACTAAGATTGTGTTAAGACCATGAATTCAATGTTAACTTAATTTCATGCAGAAGGTTTCTGATCCTATCTCTAGGATTATAAGCAATCCCTCCCTATAGCTTAAATTTATTCAACGGACGATTTCTCAACCTGTTCTTGAAGAAATTTGATTTGATCCTATATCATGCACTATAAAACTAGTGTACCTAAAATAACTACAAGAATTAAGGAAAATAAACAATAATTAACAATGATTTCATGCTAAGTCATGCTAATAATGGCATTGCAAATATAATATATTTTTCACACATCATATAAGACATGAACATAACAAATATTATGCAAAAACAACAAAATAAACATAAGTACAACCCTTATATGTATTGCACATGTGAATCCTTACTCACATTAATTACAACACTGGAATTTCCTCTTGTTCTCTCTCAAAAATCTCTAGGAACTCATAACAACTATTTGACACAATCTCTGACAAATACATGTACTGGTACGAATACACTTACTAAGGCTAATTATAATGGTTCATTTTTTACTTTAATGATTTGGATTCTTGGAATGATCCTTTTCAATGTTTAAGTCTCCTATTTATATGTTTCATGTGACCAAACATGTCTAAATGGCAAATCATTATCTCACTTAGCCTTCATTTCCCATCAAGAAGCACTCGGATAAAATCTAATGTGGAAATTAAGCAAATAGTAACTACCATGACAGCTGGGACTCGAGCCATTATCTCCCAATACTGCATGCCTAAGGTAGATCATGGGTACGATGTCGCTAGTGATCTCCTTGGCAAAAATTCGAAGTATCCCATCACGGCCACAATGGTATCCTTAGCATATGAGCAAAAAAGTTCCCCTATTGGTCACAACCGTTATATAGGTCGTTATCCTTACAACTTCAATTTCCACACTCCAATCACGCCTGCAATGCTATTTTTGAAGTAGGGTCCACATTAGATTATGGATGGTACGGAGGTCATGATCTCCTCTAACTTCTTTTCCTTTTCTTCATGTCATGACTGTATCAAGCTTCATATAATAAATAGTGGAGATCACCGCCCTTGTCACATGCGACAGGAGGTATTATCTCCTTTGTGCTTAAGATTTCCTCTCTTTCACGCACATGGACTAAGCACTTGAATAGATCACCATCCTCATTACGGGTAATGAAGACTTAATGAGCTATGTTTAGCTCCAAATGATCTATCTTCACCCAAATATTGATAGTTCGTCCTTAGTCACATGAAATGAATATATTTAATGATAAAGTACCAGATCTCTCAACTTTAAGCATACTCCAAGCATAATTGAACATAATTTACCCCCTAATTTCATAGAAGAAATAACCCTATCAACCATAATAACGATTCATAAAGAATCCCTATTACAAAAATATTGAATAGTTATTCATTTCTCAAACCTATGAATGATAATTCAATACTTAACTTGTCTTTTTTTTTTTTTTTAAAATACCTCAATTAAATAAAAAAATATAAAGGAAAATTCTATTATAGTGCTATTCCATTTCTTAGTAATAGGAATTCCATTACAGTTTTATTCATTTGACTAAGTGAAGGAATTAGTGCATGTTTCTATATCCATATCTCATGTATGTTACTATAAGTAACCTGCATATACAGTTAAGATTTTAGTGTTTATTTATTTATTTTTTTTTGAGGTCTAAAATCAAATTTTGTTCTTTAATTGGATATCATGCAATTTGATCATTGATATGGTGGCATTATTATTATTATTATTATTATTATTATTATTATTATTATTATTATGTGTCAAATTTAGGATACCAAATGCTTGGAAGGAACCAATATTACAATAACGTTTCTTTATAATCCTACATTACTAAAATATTATAAGTTAACCTGATATAGATTGTGAAAATGAAAAGTCCATAGATTTTTTTTTTTTTTTTACCACTGAAATGTCCATAGTTGAAATAGTTAAATATGACAAAAAGGGGCTTTATCTATATGGGCACTAAAAGCCCAACATCGAATTGATTTTCACAGTATAGTGATAATAGTTGTTATTATACTGGTGCAAACCTTTTGCATTACCACTTGAAAACCAGTGCAAACTCGTTTTAACTCTTTTTGTTATCATTAAATTTCTTTTAGAGAAAGTTCAACATGATTGTTTATTGTTTAATGGACAAAGCAAATATAAGAGCAATAATTGAAATACAAATTGCATGAAAAAAAAAAAAAAAAAAAAAAGAGAATGGTTAAAGCGGATTGAGCTGGAAAAATTATAGTACTTCTACTTACATGTTAGTCCATCTTCCAATTCCATTACTAAGAATTTGGTCATATACACCGTTTATTTCATGTTATTGAATCAAATTAAGAGATAACAAAATCTTGCAAACACTTAACTTTAGTCACTTTGTTCTACCCATAAAATAATAAACCAAAAGTTATCTACAAATCTATAGCCAATCTACCTCTTAATATAAAGAAAATATAGATCCTCCGAAATTTCCCTTAGAATAAGTAATGTATCAATGACTAAATGAAAATGAATTAACACGATGATTTTTTTTTTTTTGGGTGATCTTGATGATTTTTTTTTCTCTTGCTGTTGATTATTCCTGAGTTTAAATTTGCTAGCAAGCTCCCTTTACGAGTATGTCGAATAGAAAATCCGAAGCACCCTTCTAAGTTAAGCTCTAGCTGAATATCCTATGAAATCTATAAAGTTTATGTTTGATAGAATACCCTAACACCTCTATAAATCAAGCTTCGATAGAACGTCTTAGCAAAGACTTTAAATCTATACCCGATTAAAGCATGCTGGCAAACCATTTAAGTCCTTAGATGTCGTAGCTCCAATGTTAGATGCTCTAGCAAACCAATGAAGCTTAAGTTCGATAGTTGCCCTAACAAACCCTGAAGTTCATATACATCAAATGTCCCAGCAAATCCCTAGTTAGCCTACTAAATCTTAGTAATCCCTTAAGCTTAAGCGCAATAGATGCTCAAGCAAATCTCTTCAACTCCTAGTAAACCCCTAAGTCTAGTCTCGACAGATGGTTTAATACCCTTAGATTCAAGTAGCCAGGGAAAATAGAAACATCTCATTTGTCCCAATACCAAGGTTTTACTGAAACGGTGAAACCCTTACAGATATTCCATTTTTATTGGGGTGGGCGGGTGAGTGATGATGATGATGATGATGATGATGATTAGACCACCATACTATCCTATTGGGTTTAATTTTGGATTGAAAAGGTTCAAAAAAAATTATTGTTTCAATTCAGAAAACTAATATAACATTGGAATGAATATGTTCTTTTTATTTTTTAATGTAAAGACTTGATGCTTCAGCCAAGAGAAAATGCTTGATACTTATAATATATTCTTTAAAACTTTTAATGCAGAAACGAGTATAATCTGAATATATTTTTTAAATACAATTAGTAAATAGTTTGTGCTTTAGAACTATACACCGTCAGTTTAAACTGTAATGAAAAATGCGACCAATTAACAAAAATTCTAGCAAAATGGGTAAAGCTAAATTTCGTGTCCCACATCGAGAGATAATACGAAGTTCAAGACATGAAACACCTTAAGATCCCGTTAAAAATGATCTGGAGTAAAAGCAATGAATTTCATACGGTTTCCGATTTTTTCAATATCAGGATAAGTTCTGTGGATTATAAATTACATAATATATTTATAAACATAGAACAATAATGGTGCTTTATCTTACATGTAGGCCTGCACTCAATTTGAACAAATACTGCACAATATATACTTTATATACGTGTATATATTATATTTAATGATGCATACATTTTGCAGGGGAGCAATGTCACATATTAGTATACATAAATATATACATAAATTATAACTATAATACTTTATTTCATACTATATAATAGAATCCGGGGGCAAAAAAAAAAAAAAAAAGGACAACTTGCTTAATATTCTAATTTTTAACGGAACAATGGCTATATTTTTGAAACCTACATACACTTGCATTCATTTTAAATTAATATTATACCATATATAATATGCATATTTTGTAATGTAGTTTTGAATATAACAAATCTGACTTTTCCTTTCTTATTTGGGACGAACAATAAGAACCAATTTTATTTAACTACATTCATCATACCAATTTCCTCCACCGTTTTATTCTTGGTTTAAATTTGACTATCACGTCTATCTTGTGATCTCATATTTTAACTTTGATCCTTAACTTTATACAAGCAGTCGCTACATTGTGTTATAGTGCTACAAAATATAGATATTCAAATAAATAATTCACACATGGAATGATATAAAAATAATATAATTTTTCTTCACGTGATATTTATTTATTATTTATGAAGAAAGAGCAATCACATGCTACCATATTACTATTCCCAATAAATTATATCCACAATCTTTTATTATTGATTAATTTGAACACTATTGATCGGTAAATCTAACTTAGGCCTCTTCACCCAGCCCATTCTCAAAGGAGCATAAGCTTTATAATTCTTTAGTTGACCCGTAGATCAATTTCGGTCACCTATAACGAGGCCAAATGGATTAACATAATGGATAAAGTCCATGAAAAATATCAATATTTAGAAATACATTCATATAAAATATCAACATTTTAAGGTTATCTATTTTGAGAAAAAATATTTTTCCATAAAAGGTTTTTTTAAGTAATATATATTCAACTAATTTTATGAAAATTTTTTTCTTTATTTTCATATATTTTAAATATAAAAAATAATAAAATAAATATATTATAATTAAAATGAATCTACCTAAAGAAGAAATATTAGAAAAGTTAATAATAAATATCCTTAAATAGTAAATAATTGATACATCAACTCGTAAATCAATAAAAAAATTATCTATCCATTTATATCGCATGAGTTGCTTTTTCTAAAATAAGTTATGAATAAATCTATATTGATAAATAAAAAAAATGTTATCCATTAATTATTTTATTTTTTCTTAAACAAAAATGAAAAAATAAAAGCTTAAAAAATATTTTTATTAAAATAAACAGGAATTAATATTTTTAGAAATTAATATTTTTTAATGTAAATCCAAGAAGAAATCTATAATTAGCCATTGAGGAAAAAAAAAATTAATATTAATTTATATATTAATATATCTTTACAAAACATTATTAAAAAATTTATTCCTTTTAGTTAGTAAGTTGAAACACTGAACCTTCAAAAGTTTATACGTTTTAGTGGAATTTCCCATTCATACAATAACCAATCTACTCAACTACAAATGTCCTGCCTGGTATGGCATCAGATTACTCAATGGAGAAGCCGCCACTCCACTTCCCACTTTCTTGGAAAGTGGCATCGGGCACTTTCAGCCCATTGACCTGCCCTTATCTTACAATCCACTCGCTGCATATCGGCACATCTAAAACACCGACTTCTTTTTTATTTTATTTTTGTTTTTTCCGAAACATCAACAAGTAATTGCTTACTAAATTGCAAGACACAGAAAATCTCCAAAGCCCATATTTATGCACTCAATTATTTTACTTTCAAATATAATTCCGGAGCTTCAAAAGTTACACGCAAACTTAACTCCACATTTTTAAAGGCTCAAGGACGTGCCACAACAGAAAATTAAAGTACAATTTCGCAATTTACTTTTACCGTTTCCTTGGCTTCTTGAGAAGTCTTGTTGTTTGCTAGAATATCAGATTAATACATTAAAAAAAGAAAAAAAAAAAAAAAGGGAGCAGTTGTAAATCCGCCTTGGAACACATACATAATGCAATTCTATAAATAAAATATATGTGAACAAAGGAAAAATTTAAAGCGAAAATCACAAAAACATCACCACTATTTTAATATTTTGCAAATAAGTAATTTGAATTTTAATTAATAAAAAATACATAACCTATATTTTAATATGTATACAATCAAGTGATCTAAGTTTTATTTTTCACCACTACATTACCCTTGTTTATATATTTTTGCGAACAAGTAATGAATTTTGATTTTTAATAAATATATTACCCACATAATTAACACAAAATGACAAAATACATATACATATATGACAAATATATGACAAAAATCAAGCCTAAGCTAACTTGTTTATAAAATTAAAATTACCCAAGCACAGGTAACATATTTGTCATAAATCAAAACTCCAATTACTTAAAAAACATTTTAAGTAGACATCATCACGGATCAGTTTCGAACCGGAAACCGACCTGACCCGTCACTAGCGGTTCCTAAACCAAGAATCGGCCCAGTAATTACGGGTCTGAACCGGTAAAGAATCTGTCGATTCTCATGGATCCTTACGGTTCCATCCTTAAAAACAGCATGACATGGCGATTTTAGAACTATCGATTCAAGAACCGACAGAACTGACGGTTCTACATCATAAAAATTATAAAAAAAGTAAGAAAAAAAATTATAATTATAAAATAAATATTTAAAACTATCTTTACATAAATAATAAAAAATTTATTTTTTATAATATTTAATGTGTTATTATTAACAACACAAGTAATAAATATATTTAAAATAATATATTGTTAAATTTATGTAGACTTCTAATCAAAATAGACTTTCTTTCTTAACAATGTGTAATCCATTTTTTGTTATTGAGAATTATTTATATCTTTAAATATTTTATAGTCACATTACTAATATAACTAACAAAATACAAATGATTGTATATAAATAAATACATAATTATAGAATTTCTTTTAATTAATGCTATAAACAAATATTGTTAGGCTCAATGTTATTTCAAGTTAAAAATTTATTTTACATTTTTTCTTAGTTAAATTAAGTAAATCATTTAATTGATTTTTTATAGTTCCCGATTCCTCTAGAACCGGAACCGGAACCGAACCACGACTGAATCGTGAGAACCGGACGGTTCCTAAGAACCGAGAATTGGACCGGCTCCCGTGGATTCGGTTCCGGTTCCACCACTTTTGGAACCGGGAACCGGTGGTTCGGGTCCAATTCCAGACCCGAATCGAACCGTGATGATGTCTAATTTTAAGTGACAAAAACACAAGTTAAGTTTTCTTTATTCAACCCAAAATTGAAATAGAGCCTTAAAAAGTGCAAGGAAATTGTCACCGTCTTTCCAATGAAAATAGAAGCTAACAACCAGCCATATAAAACACATCCCTATCACAATATATGTAAGAAAACTACAGAATATCCAAATGACAAAAGAAAGCTATAAATAAATTAAAATCATCACTAGCATATTACATAAAAGCAAGGGGCACAACGAGATTATTCTCTGCACATACCTACACAGTATTTATTCACAAGAGAAAAATAGACAAAAATATACCAACCTCAAATTAATACTTAGCTGTTATGACATAATATTTTATCTAAGTTGATCATTTTGAGCCTATCATTAGCCTAACCTTCTGCTTATAATGCCGGAAACTGGGCTTTGCTATTGGCCATTGCGACCTCACCTGTATGCCAACCTTCAGCAGCAAAATATTTTTACTTTGATCTGACTAGCATCATTCATGAAGCTTCCAAAGTATGCCCAAGTACCAAGGAACTGTTCTTTAGTTATTTCTTCCGAGAATTTCAGCTACCTTCACCTGCATTTTTTTCTACTTGAATATCGGCTACTGCAAAATTATGATCTTAAAACTTTTTTTTGGGGTGAAGAACAAGCTGTCGTTCCGTACCTTTTGCGTTTGTTCTTCAACACCGTAGATGATGAAGGATTACTATGCCAATTCCTTTTCCTCTGGTTGATGAACCAATTGTTTATCTGCTTTAACTGCAAGCCCGTCTCCTGCACTAGTTTCTGCTTATCTTCTTCCTGTTGGATCACCAAAGCTTTTAACTTTACAGAAAAGCATAATAAACTCTATAATTTATTCACAGACAAGCAAATAATATAACAAGTACAAGACCACACTTCATAAATAAGTATAAACAAGTTGTCGGTATCATTTACAACCATAAAGCTCACAGTATCTTGATAACCCATCACTGTCCCTTTCTGTATTTATTAGATTATTTTCATGTCCATTTCCTTCAGCAACTTCCAAAGATGATAGTTGTTGCATTTAAAGCAGGTCTTTAAAAGTCTCATCAAAAAGACATATTGAAAGTGCAATCTAACTGCTATAATTATATCTTAGTGCGCCCTTATGAGCTTTTATAATAAGCAGCTTATGACTTTTTCAAATGAAGACAGGCTAGGCATATGTAATAATGTATAAAGCTTTATGACTTTTCAAACAAAAATGGCCAGGCATATGCAATAACGTATGAAGCTTACCGTAGGATAAGGCCACTTGGAATGCGACTGCCACCAGGATTTAAGAACCGATGTAGTGTCACCAGGAAGTTTTCCTGCTCTTCTTTTACGCAAAATTTCCTCCCTTATGTCAACAATTTTCTCCTTGTAACCCTGTATAAGAGAGAACTTGCCTGGTCAAATTGAAAGTGGTTATGGTTTTGACCTATAGTAGAAACATTGCATTACCTGTTTCAGTTCATGCTTCAATTCTTGTCTCACACGTTCCATTAGTGACCTCTCACTCTCCGTTGGGATAAGAGGACCAAAACCCATGCTGTCTGGACAATCCAGACTTCCATCATACAGGTTGGCTTCACTATCTAAAGGGTCATCTTCATCATCAGACATTGTCATACCAGTACCTTGACCAGGTGAAACTCCTGCAAAGCAACAAAGCTTCTGCTCATTCAAAATGAAACTAAGGAATTGAAATGGTTACGCCAAGAAATCAACTGATAAATCCACCTACACATTTCCTCTGAGTAAAGTTATTGGATGTTATAATTCTGCAATGGCATTTGTCTCCATGTCTTTCATATAGGAACATAAATGAAGGTGGAAACGCATGATGACTTGGCAACAATGCCAGAAATCCCCACAATGATAATAATTGAGTTACTAACCATATATGGAGAAAAGGCACAGACGTATAGAAACCATTCAACAATGCAAGCAGTTTAAAAAGAAAAACCGTATCTAATGTACGCTTGCAATAAATTCTTAAGCATTGTTGATTGCTATATCATCTGACCGCTTCTAGCGAAAGGAAATACTATTGCTAGATCTAGATCTACTGCATCATGAACCAACAAAGTTCACACTGATTGTAGATTTAAAAGTTCATTTTCATATATAAAAAGAGTGGCTGGTTGGGGTTTTAAAATTATTAAATTCAAATAGAAGAAGAAGACATGAGCAAAATGTCACCTGTTAAACTCTGAAGGGACTGCTCAATCTCCCAGCAAGCCATAACTGCTTCCATGGCATGAACACGTACATGTTGTTGCAGTTGTTCTTTGAAAGAACAGAGCAATAGAACGTAATGTGTCTACACGATTAGTCAATAAAAATTTTAGATTTTTATCCCTCAAAATGGTAGAGAACTACAGAATCTGATACACAGTTCAAGACTATGCCAAATTGCAAAGGTCATCTGACCAGATGATTGAGAAGGCATGAACACAACCCGTTCAAATCTATCAAGCATCGTCTATTAAATTTAAGACTTGCACATATCTAGTGTTTCCCAGAGTGTTATGGCCGGAAAAGCTCAACACATTCTAGGAAATTTTAGTGTCAGACTTTAGAAGAGACTTGTAGAATAATGGGTGAAAGCAGCAGCATTTGTGTTGGACAAACACTAGAGCAGGTAAAGGTAAACAGATAAAACTAAATCAAATCTCCGACCTATTAATTTCATTTCGAAGAAAACATTTTCCTAACTTTTTTGCTATTAGTAATTACCAAAACTTTAGAAGTCAAATGAATACCATTGCAATATAAAAAATTTGCAGTTTCTAATGGCTTCCACGACAAATGATGGGCGGTACCAAAGGAGACAGTTAGATGGCTACTGATGGAAAAGGAAATTCTCATTTTGAAAAAGAGAAATATTTTCTTCATTTCCAATTAATATTTTCCTTGGTTGTCAACCATCATTATTAATAGCAAAAGACCACTATTAATCTCTTGAAATTACCATGATAAAATTTGACGGCCATCATAACAGATAAAACAGGGTTGGAACATGATTTCTTAACACGGACACATAAAGATAGTGATTTTTTTTTTTTTTTCCCCTTTCACGTTAAAGATGATGTATAGAAGGAAATCTTTCATAAATTCCTTCAAAAATCTCAGTGGACATATCTTAGCACAGCATCTCAAACAAGAAAGAAAAGTAAAAAGAAACATTTGATGAATTATCATGGATCCAGTGTTATAATAGCACTCAACTCTTGCGAGCAAAGGATCTAATTCCTGTGTTAAAAAGGAAAATTATCAATCAGTGTCTCCGTTTTCAGGAATTCATCTTGTAGAGGTGGGCTTGTATAACCATAACCACAGGCTTCTTAGACGACGTGAAGATAATACCCATTTTCATTTAACTAATCGAACAATTTTTTCAACTCGAAATCAGAACTTGAGCGCACACAGAAATATATGTAAAGAATCAAACTAAACATCCGATTATATCTACTAATTC
The DNA here is from genome assembly GCA_024138025.1 of Combretum micranthum. Taxonomy (NCBI): domain Eukaryota; kingdom Viridiplantae; phylum Streptophyta; class Magnoliopsida; order Myrtales; family Combretaceae; genus Combretum; species Combretum micranthum. Next base: position 128,251 of record JAMXBD010002108.1, on the reverse strand, counting down.
TGGGTGTCTACATCTCTCCAGAGCCTCACAAGCACTTCAAATGCCTGCCGGAGCAATGCACAGCAAGAACCATTCGCAGGCCAGATCTACAGGGTGGTCCAATATGGTCTCTAGTTTCAGAATATTCCAATTATAACATTTGGTCTTTGTTGTGAATAGAAGATGCAAACCCTTGAAGTGAATATCCCAATTTTGAAGTTTTGGTTCCAATGGATGCAAATATTATATGGTAATTTCACAGTATCCCCATTTGACCAATCCTTCATGTGAAAATAGACAGATGGTTTCCTTGTTAAACCCACCAAACCAAACTGTCGGTGCCTCCCACCTCATAAAGTCTACCACAAGTAGCACCAAACACAACAAATGAAATAAGAATAAATATAATATAATAAAATGCATACAAACATACAAGCAACTCGTCAAAAACATCAAACCGCAATTATACCTCAATTCAAAGGAACCAAAAAAACAATAATTCCTCCAAACTCATTCAGTGAAAGACAAATTTAGAATTATACATGTAAAATTTCAGCATTTAATGCTTGCAAGATGCTATGTTTTGTTTCTTTTCGCCCAAAATGCATTTTGAAAATCCACGTATTTCATAAAACTTGTCCCCATGTTCCGACCAAACGCTCGGAATAACCAATCGCATGATTTGAGATTAGAGATGGCCGGTGGTATTTGCTTCGAGACAAAAAGAACGTTCCAGTCCAGTGTTGAAATCAATATCATTGTCATCCAATAGGTGAAGGAAAATAAATATATAATTAATTAATAAAAAATCATTTATCAATTCGAAAATCGAGAAAATTAAATTACCATGAACTGATCAAGTTCTTTGTCATCACCAACCATGTCATGATTAGGAACAGAACCACCTGTTAAAGCCGAGTACTTGGCAACCACGTTCTGAGACTGGGCCAGCTGCGCATCGATGCGGGGCAGCTGGTCCACAGGCGTCGCGATTCGCAAGCACGCCACGTGTGCAGAGAGCAGCTGCTCGTACAAAGGGTGAGACAATATCTCCGCTTTGTACTTAGCGTTCTGCCAATTCAACGCTCCACCACCACCGCCACGGCACCCTCGCTGTCGACGGCATCACTCTTGTCCCTGTCTCCACAACCAGCAGAGCCGGCGGCAGAGGGCTTTAATTCGGCGGAGGATTCGGCGATGAGGGAGTCGTGGGTGACGTCATCGATGACGTCGCTGTGGGTGTTACTGGTGCGGTGGAGTAGGGAGTGCTGGCGGGAAAGCCATGGGTTGGAATTGGCGGTTGGGGTGGGGTGTGCGGAGGTGGCGGAATCAGAGTTGGTGTGAAGGTTGAGAAGGAGAGCGTCGTTGAGCCAGCTGGGTTGTGGCTGCTGCTGTGACTGTGGCTGTGGTTGTGGTTGTAGAAGGGAAGTAGAAGTTGAAGTAGAAGTATTTTGTTGTTGGTGTTGTTGGTCTGTTGTTGTAGTAGGTGTTGAAAAGTGGTGGAGTGAAGATAGGTCGTGTGATAGCTGGCCGTGGAAAGCCATGTTTTCTTTTTTCTTTTTTAAATTTCTTCCTCTCCTTTACTTTTCCTTTGCTTTCGGGTTTTGTATGGTAAAGGGAGTTTATATATGGTGGGTATGAATGTAGATGTTGATGATAGCGATAATGAATATGTGTGTTTGTTATGCTATGTCGAGTTCATGGTATTGCAAGGTAGGAGAAGGTTTCGGATTTAGTTTGTGTTGGTACATGGAAGCATATGGATATATATATATATATATATATGTGTGTGTGGGGGATGGATGTGAGTCAATAAGGACGTGATATGGATGAAAGGAAAGAAGAAACAAAAGGGACAGGAGAGACAAGGGAGCAGTGCTGTAGATGGAAATCGGAAAGTGAAGAGTGTACTACTACTACTACTACTACTGCTACTGGAGATAGATGTGATATCAGGAAGAGAGAGAGAGAGAGAGAGAGAGAGAATGGGATTATTGGGTGTCGTGTTTCTATGTAAAACGTACAACAGAAGAAGGGGGGGTGTTTCTGGTTTGGAGAAGGAGAGAGAGATTTGGATTATTGGATGTTGTCCTTTTATGTAAACGTACAAGAAGGAGGGATGGATGTTGGTTTAGAGAGAGAGAGAGAGAGAGAGAGAGAGAAGGAGGGCCAGCCCAGAGGTGGGTTGAAGAGGAATAGAAATGGTCGGAAAACAGCTTGGTAATCATGAAAGGTTTGGTTTTTGGTTGTAGGAGAGGTTAGGCTTAGGAAGCTTCATGACATCATTATCATCGTTATAATAATGACAAAAATAATGCTTTTTTGTTTTTTTGTTTTTTTTTTTTCAAATTGTCCTAATCTTATCAGATGCAGCTACTGTTAAGGTAAACTCCTATTTTTTATTGCTAAACCCCTCCGCCGATTTTAATTATATGCGAATACGATGAACCTATGCATCTTCTCTCGTAGTCTTTCTTCTTCCCCCACCCCTCCTCCCCCGGTTTTCCTTTGTTGGAATGTATTTGAGTCAGCAAAGTTACTTCTTGTGTTATATTTATGTATTGGTTATTAAATAATATTCCTTTGGCCCAACATGCATATATACATATATGAATTCTATTTGAGTTTGGTGGAATTGGATTGATGAAACGATACTGAGTTCCATTAAAGAGGTGTTGCTTGTTGCTTGTTTATTTAAAGTATTTTATTTCTTTTGTCCATGTATTTTGTAAGTTTTTAATATAAATAAAAATTTAAAAGTATTAAAAATAATTGTAATGTGCAGTTTACATGAAAAATCATTCTAGGATCATAGTAGCATTTTCTTAGTGCTCTTCTTTTTCTTTTTCTTTTTTTTTTTCTTTCCTCTCTCCTCCTTTGTGGAATTTAATTTGGTAATATTCTAACAACCCTGATATTAAAAGTTAAACTAAAAAAAAATAAATTCATATTTTACTCATAAAAAACCCAACATTACTATAGAATACATAATGTATTACTTAAAAAATTATTCAACATAACTAAGTTGATAGTCATTGTTGATATGTATGAATTCGATGGAAGTGTTCTTTTAAAAAAACATAAATATATAAATAAATAAAGAGGTTATGAATAAAACTGACTAAGGAGTTGTAAGCAAATATATAGCTAATTACTACATGAACCCAGATTAATTAAATGAGTAAGGGAATTTAAGTAATTAAATCATCTAGCTATTTCCTAAAGGAAAGTAAATGGTTATAAATGCCCTTAGCCTAAGTGGAAAAAGAAGGGAGAAAGATCAGAGCTAAAATATAACCATCTTTTGAACTAGAGAAAAAGGTAAGTCAAATCAATATACTCCCTCTCCTCTTCATGAGATTTTCAAAGCTCTTAAGCTTCATTTTCAAATTAATTTCAGATCATTTTTATTCAATTCACCATTAGGTACAAAGATTTTACGATAGAAACGATTTAAAAAAGTCATACATCTATAAATAGAATAAGCAATGATGATTTTTAATATATAAATTTAATTTCATATACAAAAATTTTACTTTTAAAACTCAATTTTATTATAGCGAATGAAATGGTAAGGAGAGTTTTTCATCAAGAATTTCTTTGAGATCACTAGGAATATTCAATCTCAATGATTTCAATCTATGGAATTTAAATAGTAAGTTATGTTTTGTAATTTAATAAAATGTAGAAAAAAATGAAGGAAAAAATGAAGGAAAAGCAAGTGTTTGGAGTGATATAAATGGATCCTAATCATTGGGTACTTATAGGATAGATAAGTTTAATGACAAGCTCTTTTTATTTAGGAGCTGAATTTAATATGATCAGTACAATCAGCATATCTATTTTCTAGATAATTAATTATGCACAATTTAAGTTTTTAACGCAAGATAAGTGTAGAGGAATTTAAATCTTTGATTAGTAGGGCCATTTTAGTTGAAGCACGCTTTGATCTATAAATCAGGATCGGTAATGTCAACTTTTAAATAATTTGATGTGCTAATAGTAGACATAAGATGCCATAATTTGCAATCCTGGAAATATCTATCTAAAGATAGGGATAGTTTTGTTCATTCACCCTGAGTTCAAATGTATTCTATTTAAATTAATGCTGTTTATCATTCCCTCATCCTCTTGCTCCTTCACTTTCTACATCACTTTCTACAATTGCCCCTCCTTGTCCCTCAAGCCAACACCATGCCAGCCCATGCCCATCTTCTTTGCTTTAACGCAAAAATTCAACCAAAGTACCTGGAAAAAGATGGAAGTGAAATGTAATCTTGAGAAGGGATTTCTTAAAGCTTAAGGATTTTCTACTATTGTGCATATGGTGACAACATGTTGAGACCAATTATTAATATAGGGTATATTATACCGAAAAATTCTAACATTTGGGGGTAAGTTTATTTAAGGTTCTAATATTTTTGTGTTTCAGAAAAGATCCTAACGTTTAAAGAAATTGATCAATTGAAATCCTAACATTTTTTAGTGATTCAAAAAGAGGTTTTTATATTTTGAGAAGTACATCGATTGAGATCTCTATTGACTTGTGTCAACAGAGAAATATATAATTAAAACTCAGAAAAACTTTTCTTCTAAGGTCTCCATTGACATATATCAAACAAAAGAAATATTTAATTAAAACCCATGGGCACTTTTTCAAACATTGAGACTTTTTTTGAATTTTTCGAAACGTTAAGACCTTAAATATCCCCAAACGTTGAAATATTCTAGTATAATTTACCCTTAATATTTAAGTAATTTATTGCAAATTCTTATATGTTTTGCTAAAGGGTAATTTGAACTTTAAGGGATTACATCATGTGTTTCATGGAAATAGAAGAGAGAACTAGGCTTTTTGTGAATGTTTGATGGTTGAAATTAGGAAAAGTCCTGTTTGCTTGAAGTTGCGTTAAAAAATAATAATAAATAAATGCACGGTTGCTGGATTGAAATTTTGCATAAACCTATAGATTTTCAATGAAAACTCCAGACTCTTTTCGAAGGGTCTAGAGGATGGAGCCTATAATGCTCCTAAAGACAGACGCTAGTAGAAGGCCAAAAAATTTAAAAAAAAAAAATGGACAGATGCTAGTAAAACTTCCAGATTTTTTAAAATGCTTTTGACTCTTTTCAGAATTTCCTAACCTTTATTCTAGCTTTTTTAAAATTTATTTCAAACAAAATTTTTAACTTTGCTTGACAACATTTCTATATTATAATATTACTTTAATACATATATATATATATATATTCTCTACCTACAAACCATATTTCATAAGAAGCGTTGATAGAACTTAAGAATTCAACTAAGTTAAGATATAATTGGGTTAATTGGTGGGCAATCACCAAATAATCAAATTCAACTTGCATAAAATGCTGAGATAGTTGCTTTGTTTACATGGAATTAAGAATTGTAGAAATCAATTTATATTTTAAGATATCTCTAAGAGATATGTGAATACTTTGCTTATATTGTACTTCTTTAGGCTAGAACTTAAAAGGATCTTTTAAATATCCAATAAATTAATTTATAGTTTAGTTGTGCAAATAGTCATCGATGGACTGGCATGACATTCACAACTTCTTCACTTCACTATATGAAATAAAGGGAAAATTGAATTTCAAGTCAATAAAAATATAATAAAGTTGTAATGGTTATTATAAAATTTACTTAGTGTAAATAATTAAAACAAGTCATTATTGTAATAAAAAGGTAAAATATTTATAATACTCATTATCTTTATTATAAAGAAAGTATAATTATATAGGTCAAATTTTCAAAATATGAGTATTTGCTATTTATAACAAAGTTGGAAAATAAACGATAAACAGCTCATTTACCTGATAATATGAATAGTTATACATTCCCTCTTCATTCTACATAAAGTTGCTATTACCATGCTCACTTGAGGATAATGCTAATTCATAATAAATTACTATTACCTAAAATCATAAATAGCAATACATGGAATTAATTTCTTATTTAGGACACTAATTGAAATTAATTCCTTAAATAAGGTCAAAATGAAAATAATTACCGATTTATCACACCAAAATCGCATTATTACCACAGGATATACGAATAAACAGGGAATGCACGTATATCGCGTTTTTAAAACGCGACATACACGTGCATATCACGATTATAAAATGCGATATATATTTGACGTACGGAGCAATATCGCGATTATTAATCATGATATTCGTACACAATACTTATATTGCAATTAATAATCGCGATATTGCAACCGTAGTCAAACATTAAATCATGATTCTTTCACGTGATTTTTGTATAAAATTGCATATCCTATTTCTTAAACGCGATTTTGCAACTGGAAATTGGTAATTAATTTCATCCAAATGCTATATTAGTAACTATTTTATATAGGGACCTTAGACATGTATTGGACTCACAACACATGTCTGCATAGCATGAATTGATATTTAATAATTTATTGTTCAATTTTATCATAAATAGCCCGATCTTGAAAACATTACTTGTACAATTATCATACCTATGTAATAAATACAATGACATTATAGATATTATAACTTTTACTCAAATAATTTCTTGTTTTTTATTTTGTACATGAAGTGAACATTATAATAGTTATTGATACACTTTTTCATTGAAAGACTATTTTTATAGCATAAAAGCACCGATCAGTGTACCAGATGCGTATGCAGTAATAAAAACTAGTGAGTACTAGATCAAATCCACAAGGTGCTAATTAACTAAGTACGATATTATAGCGATTATACTCTAAGCTAGATTTATAATTAATTAAACTACTTCTAAAAATTACCACTACAAACTATAACTAATCCAACACTAAAAATTATACTAATACTAAAATTATGATTTTTTACTCTTACGGTAAAATAAGTGTGGGATTTTGTAATGATTTTGGTTATAATTTCCATTTATTGCTTTGTATTTATAATCGGGTTTATTCATTGGATTTTGATTAAACTCACAAGAATTTGCTTCCCTTTCGAGTTACAGGATTCTAACTATAACATGAATATCTCTCTCGAGTAACCAATTTATAACTGTCAATTATAACACACTCCTCTCATAAAGCCATGTTATTCTAGTTAAACTTCTGGTTCAAGCATGTTTCCATATCTATAAACCGTAATTTCAACCGCATTAAGAATGTGAGTTCTATAACTTGAGTTGAAACAACATGTGTCTATGTCAGTTTTGAAGTTGCATTTTTTATTTAAATTGAGCTCCTAAATCCCTCTCGAGTATCTTAAGCTCCAATTTACCATAAGTTCATAGATAAACTTTTAACCTTGTAAACATTGAAATAGAAGTAACCAAATTTCCAAATCAACAAGACTCGTTATAAAATACTAATCAACTATTCAAGAAATCTATTAATACATCACATAATACCACTAAATAAATCTAGCTCATACTGAAAAGTAGAATTCTATTCATAATAATTTGAACACAATTCATTACAAAGGATAAATGAGAGAAAACATCTAGAAGTTGCAGAACATCTTCTTGTAAATTTAGGATCCACTCCATTGCGAATGTGCATAATGAATAGTGCCAGGAAGTGAAGTCGAGGTCGGTGAATGTGAATAGACATGTGGAGTGTCTAAACCCAAGAGGATCAGGCTAAGGGTTGTGACCAAAACTTAGTCTCTCTAAGATGAAGGACAAAAGAAAATGAAGATGAAAATAGTATATATAGGGTATGTAAAAAGTGAGTGGGTATGTGGAGATATAGTGATGTAAGGGTTGATAGAATTAGGTAAAAGTGATGTGAGAGGTATGTAGAGTGGATCCCTAGAATTCTATAGAAAAGTACAAAAGAAGAATAAAAGTCTTAAAACATATTTACAAGTTAAGAAGAGCATAGAAACCGAGAAATTAATAAAAGAGGTTGCTAGAGCTGACGTTAGTCGATTGATGTGCCTTCATGCATTTGGAACTCAGCATGGATTGCTCAGTTCGATGACTTCAGATGGTTGGCATGTTGCTCGTTGTAGTCCAAGTAGCAACTTAGGTCTGCTGCAAATAATTACGGGTCGGGTATGACTTCTAAGTTTAGCTGCTGCTCAGTTTTTGTTCACCAGTTTGGGTCATTGCGAAAATGCAGCAGATCAGTTGGGTGACCTATGTTGTTGGTGTAGCGGCTTATCTGAAGCTTGGTAAGACAATTGACGTGGCATTAAATCTCGGATTGAATTCAATACAACAGCAGGTCGGTGTGGGAGCAGAGGATACTCGAATGGGGCTATCTCATGGGATCTAGTCATGTGGAACTACGAAGTTGCTCGTTGCTTCCAAGGAGTAGTAGCAGCTCGGTCTTTCAGAAGGGCTATTCGATGCTTATAGCTTGGTTGATGCAAAGTGGAAAGTTGCTAGTTGGGTGCTTGGATGTGCGTGAAGCAGGACAGTCTTTGATCATACGACACCTAGGAGCTCGGATGGTTGGTGCTCTATTCGCTGTAATTGATGAAACGAGATCAGGTCGATAATAGGTGGAGTTCGGTGTGGCACTGCTGCAACTCAATGGTGAAGAGCTCAAAAACTAGTTTCTACAGCTCGGGGTGTAGTGCTGGCACTCTAAGCTGCTGGGACAAGCACTTGGTGCAGAATTGGAGCATATAACAACAGCTAGGTCACTTGATAGATTAGGTTGATGCAGGTTAGATCAGTAACAGCTCGAATTTCCTTCTATGCTTGTCGGTGTGTGTGTATCATGAAGCTCGGCGAGGTTGTTAATCTCAATAACATTCCAGTCGGATCAGTGGCTCCCTCTCTATATTGAACTGACGTGTTGGTTAGCGGAGTTTTTCTTGGGGTGCTCGAGTCTTCTGCTTAATATCAGAGCAGGTCAGTAGGGTGTCTGGCCCTGCATTTGCTCAATGGTCGGCACATACAGCTTTGCTGGCATCGACTGCAATTGAAGTTCAAATACTAATATTAGTTCAAAGAAAATTTGCCAACCAAAACATAGAAAACAAACTCATTCTTTACTGTATAAATTAAACATCGTATCATTCAAATCAAAACTGAAATGCAAGGTTAGGCCATTGAAATCCTCTCAAGATTGCAAATTTAGCATTATTTTGATCCTTTTTGACAATTTTTTGCATATTAAACACAATTGATCCAAGATCATGTAATTTATCCATTTTTAGTATAATTTCACTTTAAAGTCACCAAAATATCCATGAAAGTGTGAAATAAATATAGGATAAATGTGTATAAAATACACACTTATTAGTCATTATAATTCTATTACATTTCTATTGAATTATAATTCAATTCCTTCCTTATTCCATTTGACAAAATGAACGAGCCGTGAATGATAACTTATAGGTGTGGGGATAGGGCTGTAAACGAGTCAAGTCGAGTTGATACAGTTTCAAGCTGAAGTTCGACTTGAATAAAAAAACTTGAAACTCGAATTTCAAGTCGATCGCGCTTTGATTTTGAAGCTCGAACTAGACTCGATTTAATATTTGATAAGCTCGAACTTGACTCAATTAAGCTCAATTACTCTTTTAAATATTGATCTAACTATAAAGAGTATTTATTACTCGATAAACTCGAACTCGACCCGCATGGATTAAATACTTATTTAAGTTCAATTAAACTCGTGAGCTCACTGAACCGAACATTTTAAAGCTCAAACTCAAGCTTGATAACTACTCTAGTAGCTCAAACTCGAGCTCAACTAGATTGTAAGAGACTTGAATTCAAGTTTTCATCAAGTCAAACTCAAGTAGCTTATGAGCTATCTCGACTCACTGACAACCCTATGTAGAGATATGAATCAATAGTTATCATTTTATATAATAGCAATTTATAATATATTATCATTCATTTCAACTAAATATCGTAATAGCAGCTTTCATAGAATGATAAGGAAATAAATAGTTATTCATCTCAAGTGAACAAGCTGACAATGATTGATGTGCAAAGATGACTAGAGTAGAGTTGTGTAACAAAATAATTTGGTACATATAGGTGACTCTTACACCTATAATATTAGGCAACACTCAACATCATATATATGGTAAATGTCATATTTGGTATTTAAATTTTACATATTCATACAATTACTACTTCATATTGAAGTATCAATATACTATTTAAAAACATTTTGAAATTATTTATAATGCTCAGATGAGATAATTGATTGCAAAAAGGGCAAATTTCAAATAGCTAATTATAAAATCTAGCAAAACTCATGTAGTAAATTGTGAAAATAGTTAAAATTTACTTACTAAATGGAAATTTTTAAACTTTTAGTCAATTATAAAAATAATAAAGTTTGGATACTAAAATTACTATTACCCTTATATATATATATATATATATATGCATTAAATATACTTATGCGTTTAATAATTTTCATGGAGCTTGCTAGGATGTTCTTGAAGGATTAAAGTGTTATAAATGCACGTTATGTTCGATCATGTTTATGGGGTGAAAGATTAGAATTCAGTATTTTTACTTTAAAATTATTCCAGAAATTTAATTGTGTTCTTGGATGCTAAATCTTAATGATTATAACAGTTTTGGGAATTTTCTTGGTAAATGTTTAATGCTCAAGCTAATGTTTATCATGTTTTTAAATTAGAAGTATGTGATTCAAACTTAATCATATTTAAACCTAAGATAGTATTTGGTTACAATAATTGGTCAAGACAAGATAAAGTAGACAATACAATTCATTTGGACCTTATGTGGTATGTACGATTATAGATTAGGCTTTTTGTATTTTCTATTGTTTGGTGTATATAAAATACATTTCAAAAATGTTATAAAAGGTTTGAGGTACATAGTAAAAAGAAGGATTTGTCCCTTCCTTTACATGTAGCTAATTTTCTTCAAATTTGTACAGTATTCTTAAGGTTTGTTGTCAAATATCAAAACCTATGAAAACCAAAAACCACATAAGTGTTATTTTAAGCTTAAAGTTCTTGGGAAAATAATTGAACATATTAGGATGTTTGATCAGTTCAGTTTCATAAATTTATACAAACTAAACACCATATAAGTGTCTTTAAGCTTAAAGTTTTTCGGAAAATAATTGGGTGTTTATGAACAAGTAAAATATTCATAATGAACATTCAAAGCATTTGTTACAAACGTTGGTTTTTTCCCCTGACAAAACACCAAGTTTGATATTTGAGGATAGCTAAAAATCATTAAAAAAAAATAGGGCTTTTCATCAAGTTTGAATGGAACATGTTTGATTAGAATTAATCTTGAATAATCATTCATGATACAAAAAAAATAAAAGGAATGAAAGTTCTTGAATCAAACTCTTAGAAGAATTAGTTTGATCTCTTTTAAGAGATCATTGGTATTGTGAAACGTATCTGTGACTACAACAATATTTTTTTAGGCAATAATATTAATTATGGAATATAATAAAAATATGATAAATAATTAAAAAATAAAAATATTTTAGATGTAAATTTAAACCGATTAACCTACTGATTTAACGTCTGTCAACCAATAAGAGCCCTATCAGTTCTTCCTTATCCCTAAAATGGTTCCTTTAGTAAAATAAAATATTATTTAAATATTTAAGAAGTATTAATAAGATAAATATAGTTGAAAATTAATTTAAAAAAAAGGAACTAATAAGGGAAATCTCCGTCCCAAAGAAGTCATACTTGACGATGATTGATTTCTAGCCCCATAGCATTGATAGAAGTGATATGATGAAGCGAGGGAGAAAGACAAGATAATTCATTTAGGTCAAGTCAAGCAAATTTGAGCATATGAAGGTTTAGGAGATCAATCATAGTAAGATGTACGTTGAAGGGTAATATAAGAGGCTGATCTAAAGGTGCTTTGTAAATCTTGAGATTTTTCATATAAATAGAAATACAAATATAGAAAATATAAAATTAATATATGACTCAACAGAGACCTTAGAAGAAAACCACAAGTAGTTGTGAACGTATATATATATCTTCAAACCTTAAAACAAAGTTCTATAGATAATAATAGATATCAAAGTTAAGATTTCATAGTCAGTATCGAAAATTCATAGTATGAAAATAATTTAAACAAGATTTCAAGTGTATTATAAAGTGAATAATCAATAAAACTTATAGTTAAAAATGATAATTTAAGGATGAGTTGTTAAGGTTATAAATACACAATAGGAACGAAAACAGATCCATAACTCATGATTAGATTCCACATAAATATTTGAATCACACTATTATTCTAGTTAAAGAATTCTAAAGCTATTAAAGACTAAAATGAAAATTGACCTATTAAGCTTAGAAAATCATAATCGGGTGAGATAAAATCTTAAAAATAATTAATCAAGTAAACTTTAAATCCAAAGTTGAACTTGATTAAAATTTAGAAAATTTGTAGAAACTCTAAATAAATTTTTGGAGACAAAACTCCTAAATAATTGTCATATTTGTACCCGTTTAGCTTAATAAACTATCCTAAAATTAAGATAATTGAACAAATAAATATTATTATAATAGTTTCCCCTTAATTTCGGTGCAAATTAGTTTTGGATGAGTGGCTATGATGACCTTGATTTTCCTCAACCGATTTCGTCTTGCAAATTGCCCCCAAACAATAGACAATAGAGCAACTTTTTAACACACAAAACCAATCTAATTTGGCCACCTAGACAACTCATTAAATGAAGGGAAAGATCAAGCAAATTCATGTAATTTCGGTGGAGCTCCTGTTCTTCTTCTCGATCGGAAATTGTAGCCCTATATTGCCTCTATATATGCGCATTTATTAAATTCAAACAAAACCATTTAAGCACTCAATAATAAACAACAACACAAGCTTCTAAATCACTCAAAACAATAGCCAAATTCGTCCCCATTTCACTACCCAAATTACATTCAAATATAGCTCCATAAGCAAAGCTACAAGCTTAGGAAGAGAACAATAAAGATAAATAGAAATTCATTTTAGTTTGTTAAAATTTTAAACATTGCCTTAAACAATGTTATTTGTTAACCTTAGGATCATTTCAAGCTTTGAGGAAGAATTTAACACCTTCACAACAGCTCACACGAGGTAAAACTTAACCTTAACCCATATATTGTAGTATATATAATAGCTAAAGAATCATGAAGTATGATGATTATAAGTTGTTATTTGTATTGCTATGTCATGGAAAATACTTGTATACCATGTAAAAATACTTAGAAGAAGTCTTAATACAAGTATAATATATATATGTTATAAGAAATCTACGTTTCGAACGAAGAAAAATCGGAGAAGATGATGAACAATAACAACACTACCTCTACGCTAGCAGTGTAAGCACTCAACATTGGTGGCGTATACAGGTAGGCCGGCGGTGTTGAGACGGCTTATACTAGAAATAAAAACTACATGATATTTTTTCACGTAATATGAATGAACGTCAGCAATTAAAAACTCTATGCAGGTGGCGTTGTTGTATGTTGCAAAGCTGGCGGCCTTGAGCCAATGTACACCGATACAAAGATGCATATAAAACATATGAACACTGGCATTTGGGTTTCAACACCAACAACATTGAATGCCGACATACGTATAATTTATCTCTAGAACAAAATCTATTTCATCCAGAATAAACATATATATATATATATATATAAAGAAGAAGAAAAAGAAGAAGAAGATGAAATAGAAAATTTAATATAATAAATAAATAAATAATATTAATATGTATAATACTTGATTAAGAAATAAACTTTAGAAGCCATTGCACATAACATACTTGTGTATAATAAAAGATTAAAACTACGATAATTGTATTATATATATATATATATATAAATATATACAAGAATGGAAAAGTAGATAAGCTAGAATTAAAGATAATGTAATACCCATAAATAACAGATAATGACATGAACAAAAATCAAGAGAAATACGATGAAACTAAATGATAGAAATAAATATTAGTTACTATAATAGATCAACTAAGGACCGATATAAAAGTAATAATAATAGTAATGATAAAATATTGATCTATTAAATACAAACTTTATAACTACCCAATAAAAAAATATAAATATCAAATAAGATCAAGAAAAGCAAAATGAAAATAAAATATGAAATAATAATTATTACCATAAGACAATTAAAAGACCAATATAGTAATAGAAATATCAGTATAAGACGCTTAGACACTTATAGAAGTTTAGTTATATAATTTATGCCTTATTGATGAATATTTTTATTCATCTCAATAGGTGACCTTGATACCCTTGGGGACTTCCATGTAGATTATTACGATTAGCTAAAATGAACAGGTGAGTAACTCAGATCTGTTATACTATTTGTGCTTGTAATTAGTGGCATATGTAATGCAAAGATAATAATACAATTATTGTGAAGAGCATGATGAGAATGATTTGTGACTTGAATTGGTTGTTTGTGATACCAATACGAGTTAATGAAAGTGATGATACAATTGTTTGATGAGTTAGAATAGCATGTTGATTAATGTGTGAAATGTATGATCACCATATACATGAGTAAAAATTATGGGCTTGTTAAATAACCTGGTCATGCATTGCACGTACTGTATTATTGCATATTCAAAAAAGGGTGGTAGCCTGCTACGTATTAATATTTCGGTGCTTTGTTAATGCTTGGTTTTTCTAAAGTGTAAGTTATTTTAAGGTTTTCTTTGTTCCATCGGTTCTATAGGAACTAAGTGGCAATGAAGAACGTCGCCCGTAGTATCACTTTGAAATGATTAACACTTAGGGAGTTTCTAAGGTTTGTTACAGGAAATGATCAGTTAAAATACCAATAAACTAAAGAGATAATTCCAAGACGAGAAATCGTTGATTTTTCTGTAAACTTAGTCTCTCCTAGGTATGTCGGTCATAAAATTAATTGTTTTTCAACCCTAAAAAGAGGGCATAAATCTTTTTTATGTTTGGATTCTAGATCATCCAAGCTTGTATTTGTGCATATACTTAATTGTTGCATTACATATAATTTATCAATAAACTTGCTTGATGTGTAATATGTCTGGTTATTCACTGAGCTTGTGGTTTTGCTCACACTCTTAATTCTTCAACCTTGGCTAGCCACTTCTAGGAGCATGGCTCCGGTAAGAATTTAGAAGCTAGAAGAATATAAGATATTTGGGTAATGTTATTTATTTTTATTTCTAGTCATAAGATAGTTAGTACGTGAATTATCAGTTATGTGTTTGGAGATTTTTAGAATAGAATTATGGTCTGTAATACTATTATGATATTTATTGCTTATGATGACAGATATTTACTAATTTATGTCTTATATGTGTTTATCATTTTTTATCGATGCAACTAAAAGATTCTATTGTTTGAAAATATGCCATTCTCTGAAGGTTAACAAGTAATAGTACACAAGTGTGGTTTGTATATTACTACTAGGGTACCTTCAGGGGCGTGATATGCTTAGAGTTTATTTGTTTCATCATATTATGATTTTTTAATTATATTTTTATTATTTTCAAACAAATATTTGTTAAGAAACAAAAACTAATAAAAAACTAACGACTTTACTCATAAACAGACTAAATAGATATGGTATAAATATTATATACATATGATACAGATAAGTTACAAATGCGGTATAAATACAGATATGATATTGATAAAGATCTGATAATCCAAACGAACATATTTGCTCAAACTTAGTTGTTTTCCTTTCTATTTTATGCTTGTTTTATTTCATCAGAAGTCCATTAGCTACCTTTTGCCATTTTATTTTTACTAGATTCCAATTAAGTTAAGAGAATTAGATTTTATTTTCTCCAAGCCTATAAATAGGCTAACTATAGTTAGAAAGTTCAGTTTAGTGTTCTCACTTTCGAGAAAAAATTGTTGTTGAAACTTGTTTATTGAATATGAAGAATTTTATTTATTTATTTTTATTTATATTGCATTCTTATCAATTCACATTTAAACGATTTAATTAAAAAAAACTGGTTTGAATTTAACATTTATGAGTCATATATCATCTAATCTTCTTCTTTTTTTTTTTTTTTTTTGTCCGTCATTATCCCAAATATATCGAAAATGCTAAAAATATCCCATTTTATTTCTTATAACCCTAAAATACGGAAATTACTTTATCAATATCCAGGAGCGAAGAACGAATGCACCAGTATGAATATATTGCAACAAATTACAATATGTTATGTATTATCAAATATCATATCATTCAAATTAGATTACATTCTATGGCATATATTTTAATTTATTCCACATTTATGATACAAAGTATATATAGTCTCATAGTGTTTTATTGGATAGGATAATGTGTACGATTTAACCCAATATAATATTGCACGTTGCGTGAATACATACATAATATGTAATAACATATTATATAGTATTACGGTACACGAATATGTACTAACATTATAAAGTGTAACTCGTATTGTTTAGGATTTGTTTGTTTTATCGTATTTTGATCATTTTGTTATCATATTTTTATCTATTTCAAAGAGATATTTGTCAATAAATAAATACTGATAAAAGCATAAACTGACCAAACAAATACAATACAGACATGATATAGATAAATTACGATACAGATAAAAAACAAATGCAACATAAATAAAAATCCGACAATCCAATCAGACCCTAATAAGTAATATACATCATATTTCTTTGTATAAATTACTAGGCTAGGAGTATTTTAAACAAACACAACTATGTACTCCTTTTATTCAATTTTGAATATGTCCAAACTACAGGTATCATTGCAATGGAACTGTAAAATCCATGGCTGGGACCAAACATAAAATTGGAAAGTCTTTCTGATTTTGAATCTATTATAGTCTATCCTAGTTTATTTAGAACCATTCAAATTTACATTATTCCTACAAGCTAAATGTGGCCTAAAACTGAAAGACAGTATGGCATTGAAGTCAATTTTGAGATTGATTCATGAGGATATTAATGATGAAATTAGTTCGATCGGCATGGGATGAGCTTTTCTTTTATTTATTTTTAGACTTCCTCCGATATGCTAATGCTGAACTCATTTGCTTGATTTGCACGATAAGAGGAGGACCAAGTCCTATAAAAAATAGCAACTGGTTCATGGCCATGAATGCTGATTGCTATGGCTACCACCTAGAGCTTTTAATTTATTAGTAACTACCAGCTAGGTAGTGATAGTTCAAGATGCTAGGAATTTTTTTTTTTTCAGTGGTTAAGTCAATACTAGAGTAGGTACAAAAATGATAAATTACCAGAGTAGCTAGAGTAGGTACTTATCACCAAAAGCAAAATTTGCTGTTGCCAAGTGTTATGTGTCAACTGGAGCAGTTGTTTATACGCTCTTGCTGATCTATAATTCTAATAAATTTTTTCTTTTACAGTATTAATGTAAAATGAAGAAAAAATTATTTCTATCGAAAGGTAAAAGTTTCATATGATATAAAATAAGATGGGTTTATAGTCTATCCAAATGTATAATTAAATGCTTTGTTGTTTGGAAGATACATGATTAAAGATGAAGAAACATTATTAAAGATTAAAAGACGTTATTAAAGATAAAGAAACGATATTAAATATGAAGAGATAATATTAAATATGAAAAGATGTTAAAGAGAAAAAAACGTTATTAAAGATGAAGAGACATTAATAAAGATGAAGAAGCGTTGTTAGATATGAAAATATGTTATTAAAGATAAAAAATTATTCGTTGTCTCCCATATAACCTAGGCTTCCTCCTACACCAAAACCATTCCTAAACATAGAATTCTTTCAAATCATCTTAATAGTGATCTTTGCATCAAGAAAGATTAAGAAGCAAGATCAAAAAGCAAGATCAAGGTGAGCTAGTTATTATCAAGTCTTTAACAATCTAATGAGTGATCTATTCTCAAAATTCTCTTTTGATTTTGAAGGAAGTTTTGGAGAAAAATCCTAAGTCTATTGGAGATTAGTATTCTGCAATCAAGGAGGGACAAGAATCAAAGAATAGGTAAGATTAGGTAAGATTTATTTTTTCTTTTCCTTTGGAGATTTAAATGTATTATCTTTTTCCCAAGTTTTCTTAGTGGGTTTTTAAAGGGAATCAAATTATTGGATATTTGGAGGAAATCCTAATTTGTAGTGTTTAAGGATTTAATGGTTTACAAATCAAAGAAAACTGTGTCTATGGATTTAAGATTTGTTATTTTTTTTAGGGTTTTAGATGATAATGGAATTAGGGTTAAATTATGAGGATATATTTTGATATTAGTTTTGATTTTGCGATCAAGTGTTGTTGGTGAAATTAGGATTCATGTTCCTAAAACTATTTCTGGTACGATTTTACCTTGTTTGCTGCTTGTGTTTGTAGGAATAGAAATTGTAAACTAATTAATTATTATATGGCTTTAAATTTAATTTTCTTCTTGTCTATAGCTGGGTCTAGTAGATTAGGAGGACTATTGCTATTAAGACAATACCCTAATAATCTATGTATGAAATTGTCCCAAGTGAACTTATGCATAGAGATGATTTTGATAGTCTAGAAGTGGTACGATTACAATACTCTAGATGTATGGGACATTCCTAGCATCAACATATGTATATATTACCTATTTCCATACTAGTTGTTTTTATGAAGTCATGAGTTACTCTGGGTTTAGAACTAATGGCTAATAGTTCTAACATGTGTTGTTTATAGGCTAATCGAAGATAATAACTTATGTTGCTAGATTAGTTATAAAGTTGTATGAGAAATTGTATAATGTCTGCTCATGTGCATGTGTTTTTGGTATGGCGTACTAGGCCTTTGTGCTTATTCCTCCACTTTTCAAGAATAGGAGATGATTTAGTCGTGTTCGAATTATCTGTCTTTGAGATATATGTAGATTACGAGGGGAACAATAGTGGAGATAACCTTCCTGCTAATTATTAGGTATATTAGACTAAGGATAGACAAGTGAAGATTCTATGAGGTTTTATCTGTTTTTATGATTCTGGAAATGTTTATGAGACATTTCCTTAAGATGTTTTAAAAATTTTATTAAGTTGGGTTTTGGTTTATGCTAACAAGATTCTTAAGAAGTTTTATCGGTATTTCGTAATATTTCTAAAGGTACTTTATATGAGAGATTAATTGATGTTATATGTATTTTATAATTGTGGATTAGTGAAATAATAGCTACAGCGTATCCATCTCAAGTGAGGACACGTGGCGGGTTGTATTGCCTTTAGTTTATGGCGTTACAATTAATTTTTTTTTTCTCTAACAAATGTATCTATTAAAATGGTTTAGAAGTGAGGAAGCAAACTTAATAGATCTATTAAAAACTCACTATTTATATTATTATACCACATGAGTTTTAAGACACTTGTTGTCATACCCACGGCCCTTGTCCAATTCTCCTTTATAGGTACTATAGACCCAACTGCGGCTAGCGTTGATGCCAGGGGACATTGGCCCCCCAGTGGCCCTAGGCACACACCGACACACACGGCCGGAGCACAAGAAGGTATTGTAGGCAAGCAAAAAGCTATGTCATGGGTTCGACTTGCTTAGGCTACAACTAGAGTCTTACTTGAGCATAGAGAACAATACCTTCTTGTGCTTCGGTGTGTGCCTTGCGGCCACTGGGGAGCTAGTGTCCCTAACATCACGTCAGCCGCATCCGGGTCTGTAGTACCCATAAAGGGGAACTGGGCAGGGGCGGGGGTGTGACACTTGTTTGTTGCTACACTTCGCTTTTATTATTACTCTTTGATAGTCATCAATGACATTTTCAAAGGATTATTCATTTGAAACCATGGCTTTTATGTGGTTGAAATGAATATTGATCAAATGTCAGCACCATTCACTTGTTATGAATGCTTCATTATTATCTTCTGTCAAATTTCCAATTATATATAATATATATTACATAAACATTTTGTGGCTTGCTATTTATTAAGTAAGTTTTTCTCCATATACTTATAAATTTAGGCTTGATCACTGTATGTGCCTCTAGACATAGGCATGGTTTGATCTACACCAATAATAGAATTAGAACCAGAACCGAATCAGTTGGCCAGTTCTAGAATCGGCTAAGGAACTGAATTGGGAATTTTCAGCTAATTCCATTGAAAAAAAAAAAAGAAGAGAAAGCTAGAGAAAATTTAAAAATATATAATTATTAATGTTTAAACTATTTCATATGAATAATAAATTATATTACATATAAACTTATTCTAAAAGAAAATTTCATTTCTTTAATAAGGTGAGACTATTTTTTGCATTTTAATTTCTTTTTATCCTCTAGAATATTTTACAATTTCATATTACTAACTATTATGGATATGAGATGTATTTGTATATTAATAAATGCATATTCTAAGCCATTTTTTTAAAAACTTGGTTAAATAATTTTTACAACCAATAATTATTTTGAATTTAAAATTTATTTTATAAAAACTAAAATTCATTTATTTATTTTTTATTTTTACTTAGAAAAAATGTGGTTCCACGGTTTCAAAACGAAACTTGGAACCGCCAATTCCATAGAACCAAACTGGAATCATAAGAAACGATTTTGGTTTCTCAATTTCAAGATCTAGAACCAGTAGTTTTTATTTGATTTGGTTCGATTCCAGATCTGTGCCTATGTCTATGTGCCTTTACTTCATTTTCAATCATTTGTATACTTGTATTATATTATTACAGATAAATGTCAAATTTAGTAATTGAACCTTATGGTGGTAGGTCTCTTCTACATGATGGTTCACCACATTATATTAAAAAAAAATGGATGATATTAGAACTCAGTTTCCAAGTTTCATATTTCTCACATGGCATTACAAGGGGCGTGGTCCTCCGGTTTTCTATTATTACTTGATGGCTAGGTACTTAAAATATAAATAGGCATGTTATATGTTGCATGGAAAGTAGGCCAAAGCAATTCATATGCTTTGATGAAGAGTGCAATCCAAAGTAAAAATTCTATTTTATCTTAATGAATATTGAGAGGATTATTAAAAAAGTGTGGTGAGAAAAATTCTAGGATGGAAGAATTTTCTTATAAGTGATGACATAGTGAAGTCATTTTTAGGTGTTTGAGAAACACTTAGGTGCCACTATTTTAGGTTTATTTCAATTGTTAGTCTTGTATCTTTAGAGTTCTAAAGAAGTTTCTCTCTTTGTAAACCTACTAATTTTATTAATGGAAAAAAATTTTCAAAGTTGGTTACTATGGATTTTGTCCAAATATAGGGTGAACCACGTAAAATTTCTAGTCTCATCATTATTATTGCTCGCTTTGCTCACAATTTATTTTTTGTTTATTTCAATTATTAATCTTGTATCTTTAGAGTTCTAGAGAAGTTTCTCTCTTTGTAAACCTACTAATTTCATTAATGGAAAAAAAAATTCAAAGTTGTCACTATAGATGTTGTCTAAATAAAGGTGAACCACGTAAAATTTCTAGTGCCATCATTATTATTGCTTGCTTTGCTCACAATTTTTTGTTTTATCCGCATCACATTTATTAGTTCTATTATGCAAGTCCCAACAACTGGTATTAGAGATTACTTGGGTGGAAATATCCACCTATCATATGCTTTGTAGCTACCAATAAATAGTGAATCGTTTACATTAAAAATAAGTTAGATCATTGTTCATCCATTTAAAGTTTAGGCACTTATAAAAGTCATAGAGACAAAGACAAGCAAAATGATCGGTTTAAATGGTGTGAACTACCATATATGAAGAAGCAATATGAAAGATCTCCTAATTGTGACAAAGACACATTTGTCAAGGTTTAGTACCTCTAAACCTAAAGACAAGACAGATGAGGAATGAGAGTTCGAGTTTGAGCAAGTATGTGGTTTTATCTAACAATTTGTTGAAGACAATGTGTATAATCATGTTTATAACAAGACTCATGTATGAACATAGTGGAACAAGCTAAAGGAGCTATATGTTTGTAAAACTAATAACAACATATTGTTTTACTTAACAAAGCTACTCCAAATAAAGTATTAGAAAGGTACGCCGATGGAAAATCATTTAAACAATTTGCAAGGGTAGTGGAGTAGTTATCAAGAATGAGCATAAATTTTGACAACGAGGTACTTGCTCTTCTAGTGGTAGCCACCTTATTAGAGTCTTGGGAGACTTCGAAGATTTTATTAGTGATTTTACCCTAAGTCAATCATTAGATATTGTTGTTCTTATATTTTATTAATAAAGAGGTATTTATTATTATATCGTTTGCATGTTTACTTTTTAATAATGTCCATGAATTATCACGTAATTATTCTAAATGTCCCTAGATGCTCATTCTTGCGAAAACAATAATGAATTAAATCTAATATGAAATTTGATTGATAATCATGGAATGTTTATTTTTATGGAGATATAAATCAAACTCATAGGTATATGTTAGAGAATTAAGTACTATACCTACCTACTACAAGATCACTATATGGATTAATATCATAAGTGATTCTCATAACTATGTCATCGAATTCTTAGACTTAAAATCATCACGGATTCCAACATGAGGAGCATTTTGGTTTATGCAAACATTATCTTTAATTGGATAATTACAAAGGTTGTGATTTAAGTATAATGTGAATCATGTAGAGATAGATGAGTGATTAAGATGGGTTTATCTCTCTCGTTCTGAGAGATATATCTCTAGGCCCCTTGATAAGTTGAGACTAAGAAATGTATGGTTGTACTCAAATGAATTGATAGTATAATCAATATCATTTGTTTTATCAATCTACTCAAAGATCGACAAAATATGAGGTTGAATAATATAATGGTGACATTATCCATGTCTTATGTTCAATCTAAATATCTTGTGACAAAAGGATCATGACATAAGTTATGGATTAGATTATGTCAGATTGACAACCTTCATTAAATTTGGGTAATAATAATGTCTTGTTAGAGGCCACTTATGACTTGTGAGCCTGAAATAAGATTTAAGCTCATTGTCAATGTTAAATGAATCTATAGGATTATACACAAAGAATGAACTAATATGAACACATGATTTAATTTGGAAAGTATCCAAATTTATTATAAACTATCTTAATTAGAATATCTTATTCATAATAGGAAAGTGGGGTTTTATATTGAATTAAAGATTTATTTTAAAATTCGATTTTCCAATAAAAGGTAATGGATCTTAGTTACCTATCTAGCATAGGAATGAGAGTGGTAAAAAATTATCATGTTTTATTCTAATAGATATATATGCCAAACTCTTCTCTTGTGTAATATATGAAAATATTGAGAGAGAGAGAGAGACTAAAAACACACTTTTATTGAGAAAATGAGATTTTTTTTTTTTCTATAGAGAGAAAAATAAAAGAGCAGCAGTAGCAATTCGAAGGTGCTAGCATGTACACCTATGTTCATGATTTGAAAGGAGGTTCATTCATGTGGATATCGGTAGAGAGTATTTGTGGAAAGGTAATGCTGAAGTTCGATGGAACCTAGTGCATCATCAGGGTTTTTTTTATTATTCGCAAAAAAGAGAGGTCAATAGTTCTAAACCTCTTTGATAATTTTGTTGAACCGCTTGGATCCTTATGGGATTTTTGGAAAATTTTTCATTCTGCTGCATAGTTTGAAATCATTTTCGGTCTCTAGAAATCCTAACAAATTTCACTCACAAATTCAACATCGAACAATATAGTTAGTATGGAATTTGTCAAAAATGACCTCCTAGATAAAGACATGAGATGAAAATTACAGTCATCTTCTTCATCACAATAGGACGTCCTTGTTGCAGATTTTATGGGGAAGTGTCAAACCAAGGGTCCAAAGCCAATGGACAAAAGCAGAGGAAAGTTAATTAAATATGCCAATGTTGGGTGCCATCACTACACAAAAAATGGTCACATTAAAAGGTTCTATGAAAAATTCACAAAAGACAAAAAGAAGAATAAAGGCAAAGAACAAAAGAAAGATGAAAGCAATGATGATAATGAATCCAATGTTGTTGAGGAATTCGACATTATTTATGATGAGGAGGATATTGCCAATCTTGTAATCCATGAGTCCAGTTAGGTGATTGATAATGGTGTTACCATTCATGCTACATCTTGAAGAGAATTCTTTTTATCTTACACACTATGCAATTTTTGCTGTTGTGACAATGGTAAACAAGAATTATCCAAAAGTTGCAAGGAAAGGATGTCTGTCTAGAGACAAAGAATTGTACATGATTAGTCTTAAAGGATGTTAGGAATATTTCAAATATACGCTTGAAAGTAATCTCAATTGATAGATTAGATGATCAAGGTTTCTACAACATCTTCTTTAATGGTTAGTGGTAGCTCACCAAAGGTTCAATGGTGGTAGCTAAAGAGAAGAAGTACTCTAAATTGTACTTTATGCTCTCTCAAGATACTATAAACACAATGGAGAATGATAATATAGCTGAGATATGGCACAAGTAGCTTGGTCATATGATTGAGAAAAGCATGACTTACATAGCTAAGAAAAATGTGTTACCTGGATTGGATTTGGCACATTTGAAAAAGTGTGCTAATTGTTTGACAAGAAATCAAAACCAAGTTGCTTTTAAAACTTCCCCTCCTTCCATAATGAAAAATGTGTTGGAAATAATACACTCAGACTTGTGTGGGCCAATGTCAAAGTTACTTAATGGTGTTTAATACTTTATAACTTTTATTGATGATCATTCTCACCGATTTGAAGTCTAAAGATCAAGTATTAAATGCTTTCAAGCAGTTTCTTTCTATAGTTAGGAAGCTGACCAATAAGAAGTTGAAGTGTGTTTGAATAGACAATGGTGGAGTGTACACTAGACCAATTCATGCTTATTGTAAAAAGCATGGCATTCAGCATCAAAAAACACCTTCGAAGATGATGCAATTAAATGGTTTGGCTGAGAGGATGAACAGGACTTTGACAGAGAGAGTTAGATATTTACTCTTACATGTAAAGTTGCTTAGGACACTTTAGGGTGAGACTATACTAACAATAGTTTATGTATTGAACATTTCATCATGTGTTCCTTTACAGTTTAATACTCTAGAGAGTGTATGGTCACAAAAGAAGTTTCCTATGATTATTTATAGGTATTTGGATGCAAAGCCTTTGTACATATCCCTACGGATGAGAGGTCTAAGCTTGTTGCTGAGATATGATAGCACATGTTTATTAGCTTTGGTCAAGATCAATTTGGCTATAGGTTTTATGATTTAGATTAGAAGAAGCTTGTGAGAAGCCATGATTCAGTGTTTGTTGAAGATAAGACCATCAAAGACATTGAGAAGTCTAAGAAGAAATGTTTCTAGATCAAAATGGCAATTCAATAAAACTAGAGTTAATTCCTCCAAAAACAATGCCACAAGAGGTTGGAGATGATGCACAAATCAATGAACCTAAGATAAGGGATCCAGAAGAACTCATTGACATTCCTTCAGAGGATTTTGATGAACCACCAGTTCCGGTAGATTCTGTAATTCTCCAAAGATCTAAAAGAGTCAGATAACGCTATACTAAGTATCCTGAAGATGAGTATGTGTTATTAACTGGCAAAGGACAGAAGAAGCTATGACTAGTGAACATCGAAAAAAGTGGATTGAGGCCATACAAAATGAGGTAAGATCCTTACATAAGAATAAAACCTTTGAGTTGGTGAAGCTGCCGAAAGGCAAGAAGGCATTGAAAAAAAAGAGCTGTTTAGGATTAAGCATGAAGAATATAGTCTCCAACCATGATTCAAAGCTAGATTAGTTGCCAAAGAATTCATCCAAAAGAAAGAGACTAAATTTGATGAGATTTTTTACTGGTAGTGAAAATAACATCATTCATTTAATGCTAGGATTAGTAGCAAGTCTCGACCTAGAGATCGAGCAAATAAATGTGAAGCTTACCTTCCTTCATGGTGATATGGAGGAAAAGATATACATGGGACAACTATAGGGTTTTGAAGAAAAGGGAACCAAATTGAAGAAAAACTTATATGACTTGAAATATGCATCGAGATAGTACAAGAAGTTTAAGTTTGTGATGAGGGAGCAAGGCCACAATAAGACTACTTTAGACCCCTATGTTTTTATACAAAAATTCTTTGATGATGAGTTTATTATTCTTTTACTCTATGTGAATGACATGTTAATTGTTGGCTAAAATATTTCTGAGATTGATAGTTTGAAGAAGCAGTTGTGCAAGTCTTTTGCCATGAAAGACCTAAAGCTAGCTAAGCAAATTATTGGTATGAAGATAAATAAAGACAAGAGCACCATAAATTGTGGTTGTCAAAAGAGAAGGACATTGAGAAAATACTTTAAAGGTTTAATATGGATAAGGCTAAAGCGGTTAGTTATCCTCTTGTTAATCACTTTAGATTGAGTTCCAAGCAGCGCCCTTTTATAGAGAAAGATAAAAATGAGATAGATAGAGTTCCATATGCTTTAGCAATTAAAACTTTGATGTATGCCATAGTATATACACAGTGAGATATTGCTCACTCAGTTGGAGTAGTGAGTAGGTTCCTTTCAAATCCTAGGACCACTAGGCTACAGTGAAATAGATTCTCCAATACCTTTGTAGAACCTCCAAAAGTTGTTTGTGTTTTAGAGATGAAAAACCTGTGTTAGTTAGCTACACTGATGCAGATTTAGCTGGCAACGTTGACTCAAGAAAGGTTACATCAAGATCCTTGATTTCATTTACAAGGGGAGCTATCTTATGCATGACAATCAAGATTACAAAAATGTGTTGTTCTCTCAACAACTGAAATAGAGTATACTATAGCAACAAAGGCTATAAGGAGTTGCTATGAATAAATAAGTTCTTAAATAAACTTGGTTTCCATCCAGAGAAATATGAGATGTTTTGTGACAATCAAAGTGCGATTCACCTTAGGAAGAATTCCTTCTTTCATTACAAATCAAAACATATTGATATGAGATATCACCAGAGGATGTGTTAGAGATATTGGCGTTGCTTGACAAAATCAGTGCCAATGAAAATGGATCAAACATGTTATCTTAGGCTTTTCTATGGGAAAAGTTTGAATATTATCGATAGCAACAAAATTGGTGGAGCCCTCCATGTAGTTGGTAAGGGGAGAATTGTTGGTAAGTCCCTTCTATTGTCCTACATGAAGGTCCACAACATTATATTAGAAAGGAAAAAGAAAAAACTTGGATGATATTAGAACTTGATCCCCAAGTTTCATCTTTCTCACATGGAATTAGAAGGACTTGGTCTTCAAGTTTCTATTACTCGATAACCTAAGTCCTTAAGCCATAAATAGCTATGCTAGTTGTGGTATGAAAAGCAAACCAAAGCAATTCACATGCTTAGATGAAGAGTACAATCCAAAGTAAAAATTCTCTTTTGGTTTGATAAACATTGAGAGAGTTATTAAAAAATGTGGTTAGAAAAATTCTTGGATGAGAAAATTTTCTTGTGAGTGACAAAATAGTAAAGTTATTTTGGGATATTTGGTAAACACTTGAGTGTCACTATTTTGGGGGCTCTTTTTTTATTTCAATTGTTAATCTTGTATTTTTTGAGTTCTAGATTCTCTCTTTGTAGTGGAAGAAAATTTTTCAAAGTTGGCCACAATAGACGTAGTCCAAATAAAGAGTTAACCACGTTAAATTTCTTGTGATAATTATTATTGTTTGTTTTGTTCGCATTTTATTATTGTTTATCTTCCTTGCATTTGCTATTTCCGTTGGACAAGTCACAACATCTTTATACAAAAATTGAATTTAATACATAAACTTTGAAATGGTTAATTTAATATCTAATCAAAATTTTTATGGCTATTTTTACTATTTTTTTAATATCGTTTACTCTATTTGCTGATATGAAAAAGACAAGCTATTGTTGAATTTTTACTACTCCACTTAATGTTGGCTAGGCTTGATAGGTTGTCTCTTTCTCATTAGCAAATAGAGCAAATGACATTAGTGTAATAAAAATATCCACAAAACTTTAGAGTTCAAATACCAAATTGAAATTTTATACAAAACTTAAGTATTAAATTTAACATAGTAGATAGATGGTAGATTTTGATAGTTCACAATAATTTACTCACGAAACATGATACCATTAAATATATTTATTTGAAGATTATAATAACAAAAATGGAAAGAAAGGGGCTAGAAAAATAAAATCAAAACATTAGATGTCACGCCCAAGGGGTATCCAAAACGTGGCAGTCTGTCTTACACAATATTAAAGTATTGGGATGACTTCCCTAGTCATGCAAAGGCTTCTATATTGTGCACAAGGCGTACAAAACATAAGAAGGAATGCATCGGAGTAATGTGATTTACTTTGATAACAAATAAGAAACAAGGCAAGGAAATACTTACGTAAAACATAAGTAAAGTCAATTACAATTCTTAGCAGCATACCCTAGCTAATGTCTTCAAGATTACACAAATATGCTTCCTAGTAATCTCCTAAAACATTATCATATCATATATAATTCATAAAGAAATTTCATGAAAGTAAATCCATCCTATGTTTCCACTTCTTCCACAAGAGTTCAAAGATTCGCCAATGATTTCCATAATATTCAGATCCTCGAATGTAATCGCAAACATACCTATTTCAACAAAAGCCTATGGGGGTGTAGGCTTACAACGAACTTAGTGAGATATTCCGCTTTTTTTTGCACCATGATTGCAAACAAGTTTATTTATTTTCAAGCATATGCTATGCATGCTATGCAATAATCACATGATTACACAAATATATATATGGTTATCGAGAAACCATATAGAGAACAGATTTACCCCTCCATATCAAAGGTTGAGGAATTTAGTTACGAAAATCCTTGCCATCTTCACTGCTAGTCCTCGAGCACATGCTTTCAGTGATTGATCGGCGTGGCTCATCCTTGGGATGTATCCCCGGTACGCCTTAGTTCTCTAAGAATGAGCTTGACCTCTAGTCGTTTCTATTCCTCGTGTAGGAGTAGCAGTCCTTACGATGTGATTCAACGGATGCAATGTGTGTCTATTTAATTTATATCAATGTTGAGTATAATTATGGTAAACTTAAAGATGATCAAACAATCGTCATATACACATAAGTAACATGTAATATTAACTATATACTTAAACAATCGTTTGTGGATTCCGATATGCTTAGCATCCATTGTCACACTTACATAAAGGCATATACATATAAACCCATATCCCATACATGTCCACTTTATCTTCTACCTATAGATCTAGCGCAACTATCTATAAGCACAAGTAAGGTAACAAAATTTAGAGGGAAAACTCACTCGTTCATATCGTAATCTTGTTAATCGTAGTAAACCTCAAGAAGGAAAATCCCATATTGTTTGTCATCTAAACAAAAGAAATACTTAGGATGAGTATTTCATAGGAGTTCTACTTAAACTTCCTAATTCTATTTGGTTATTTTCATCAAAATTCGGATTATGTGAAACCCCAACTTAAAATAGCTATAACTTACTCATTTTAACTTGAAATTTCGCATATAAAATATCGTTTTCTATCTACTCGAAAAGACCTATCTATTTTTGAGGTCATTTTTAACATTCAAAGTCATTCAGGTTCAAAAACGAGTTGGTGCAGCTCTAGCGCTGAAATTCTAGGCTGACTTTGTAATTTTTCTCAATTTTATTTCATCCAAAATTCTATAGCAAATACATAAATATTTATATAGTTGAAAAATTCTTTTAATATAGACTCATATTATATGCATGATTCTAGTTTTGTTATCTCAAAAATAAATTTGTAAACAATCTTTGTGAAAGATAGAGTTTTGTGAAGGTCATCCTTTAACTTGTGATTTAATTGCTATCTTATGAATATGTGATTTGATTAACAAGAAAAAATAATCCAATATATGTATTTTCTAAATATCTTATATTTATTCACAAATTCTTGCTTAACAATTTATTTTATATATAACATGGTTTTGTGACAAAAACCCAAGTATAGTTTCTTTAAAAGAATTTCTTAAGTTTTGTTCTTTCAACAAAATTCTAATTATTAGATTTGTAAACGTGAAACTCAATTAAAGAAATTCATTTTTCCATATTTAGTTTGAGTTCATAAATGTTTTATTTTCATGATTAGCTTCTTGTAACTAATTATTTTTCGAAACATGAACCTTTTGGGGTTGTTGAAAAAATCTTTAGTTTACTACAAGTGAGTGCCTATTCATTATAACTATTGTTTTCTTAATTTTATAAAAAGAAAATGAATTTTTACTTCATAAAACTTAGTTCCTTAAGTTGTACACCGATTTATTCCTAAGTGGATTTTTAATTAGTAAGTTGATTTCAAACTTGACTTAGAAAAGTTGTTTAAGTCTTAGTGTTTGCTAAAGTGTTTGTGATAATCTTATAAATAAGTTTTTAAGAAAAAATGATATAATAAAGAATTATCAACCTTAAGGTTTTAAATTATAAATTTTATTTTGATAGTTTGAAAAGAGAGTAAATAATTATTTAGTTAATCTTGGAAGAAGCCTTGCATAATAACAACATAAAACCTATGATGAACTTGTCCAAAATTTATGAAAAAGCATTTTGTTGGAACAAAATTCTAAATTTTAATAGAACTTTTTCTAAGTAATAAAATTACATTTTTATAGTTAACTTATTTTCTTTATCAAAGAAAAAAATTATCTTATTTTTATTAAGACAACAACAAAATGGTTATGCATGAACATGAGTTTATAATTAAATAACATGATAAAAAAATAATTAATATGAAAGATGAAAGATAGTGAAATAAGCACATAATAAAAGTCAAGTATTGGAAAGTCTTAACCGATATCAAGACTTCCCAGACTTAGATATGAGCAAGTCCTTTAAGAAAATAAGAAAATCATGGGAGTCTTAGATTTATTTAAGGCTTCCCGGATTAGATTATTGACAAGTCCAAAAAGAAAGAAGAAAAAATTATTTTGACTTGATGAGGACAAGTCTAAGACTAGAAAGATTAGCCTTAATATAATAGTATGAAATAATAAATAAATTGTAAGAGAGAAATAAATAAATAAATTACATGAGCATAAATAAATGTTATATTAGTGAGCTTATATGCTCTAAGAAATTTATATAATATATATATACATAAATATATTTAATAACGTATAGAAGTTAGGTTAGAAGCATTAATAATATAACATAATAATATAATAAAATATTGTATGAACAAGAGCAAAATATGAACATATTGCTGCTTCTTTACTATCCATGGGTTCAAGAAATACACACTATGATCATGTTAAGTTACATGACATGAAGAATATATATGAGAGGTTTAAACTAAGGTTATGTGAAGATGGAGAAAGAAAGAAAGTTTTGATGGTTGTATAGAGATAAAGATGGTGTAGGAATAAGAGGGAATTAGAAAGAAATTTTTGGGAGAGAAAAATTAGAGAGAGAAGTTGAGAAATGATTTTGGTAGAGTTTTGTTATGGTAAAAGAAAATTGTGTAAGAAGCGAATCAGAGAAGGGGTATTTATAGATAAAGTTGAAGGAAAATTGTAGTTAATTAAATATATGAAAAAGAAAAGAAAATTGATGGCATGAAGAAGAAGAGTAATTAAAAATTAATTTTAGAAGAAAAATGTAAGAGAAGTTAAGTAAAAAGTAATATTGGAAAAGTAAATGTAAGAAATAGATATATAGGTTGTAAGAAGTAGGTAATAAGGAAAAGTAGAGATAGATGAATAGTAGTGAATAGTAGAAATAGTAGACTAGACAAATAAAATACCGATAATAATAAAAATACGTGTAAACGGGCTATATAAGATATCTTTAGATTTCGAAAAATTCTAAAATTGATATTTTTGGAATCCTCATATTATTACGAGTTTAATGGTATTATCGAAATATTTTTATTGTTAGGTGCAACAGGGTACGATTTTCGAAATCTGTTCCTGTTCGAGTCCCATTCGGGTCTGAAACGAACTAAATTTTGACGAATATGATATTTTTAAGCCTCATTATATTATTACGAACTATAACCTATTATTAACTTAATTTTATTGTTTAAGGGTTTAGAGCGTAGGATTGTTAGATCTAAATTCACTAGAGTTTGTTATTGCTTTAGGTTGACTTTAGGGTTCCGGTTTGACTTTCGGCTTTTGATTTATTTGTCACATCATAAAATTTTGGAGTTTTTGACTGTGTTATATTTTTGGTTCAAAATTTATCTTTTGATTTTTTTATGATTTATTTAACATTTTTTAGTTCTCGAGATTGTTTAACTGAGTCTAGAGTTATGGATAGACTCTATTTGACTTTTGGTGGTAATTAAAATTTTTTATTCTAAAATTCATTGAAGGGTTTAAGATTTTAGAGTTTTTTTGTTGAGTTTTATTTGGATATATCGTCTTGATTTGCGTGTTAAGGTCAGATAGATGATTTGGTTAGCGTGTGGATATTGAGTCGAACGATTGTTAGATTTTCTATTTTGTTTTGAGGGTTCTCTTTTCTCAAGATTAAGAATTTTTGTATTTGATCTTATTTAAAATTCGGTTTAACTTGGGTTGGTTTTCAAGGTCTTGGTTTTGGTATTTAACTCTACGATTATTTTCTAAGAACTATGAAAAATTCAGGGGTTTACATTAGAAAACATGGTCATTTTAAAACTGAGGTAGCATTAGGGAGAGGGGGTCATGAATAGAGCTGTGCAAACAGGTTATGCGGTCAACCCGCTTCGCCTCACTTCAATACGTAGGTTATGCTAAAACTTTTAGCCCAGCTTCAGCACGAGTTGGTTGGTTAAACTGACTAGCCCATGAACCCACTAATATTTACTTTTATTGAAAAATTTATAAGAATTCAAATTCAAATTTAAATTAAGTATAGAATATATTTTTTTATCTCACAAATTACCTATATATTAATCCTAGATGGTAATCATGTATGAGAAAATTGTAGACTTCTATTATGAAATTTTTATCTCGATACAAAAGATTTATTCTAATTAATAGAAATTAGAATTCATTACTTTTTTTTTTTTTTTGCGTGGCAAGAAAAAATACATTTTGGAAATTATCAATTGATATTGTGTTGCTTATTTTAAATAGAAGCATCTAAATATCTAATAGATACAAAAGAGAAAGTATTGATAAAAGGATTAATGATATAATGAACATAATGTTAGAGGTTTGAAAGTTTGAAATAACACCCATAAAAATTATATAATCAACATTTAAGAATTAAATAATAGAAAAATAAAGTGAAGATGAAAGAAAAAGGATAACATACTAGTTTTTTTTATAAAATCTATATTTTTATATTTTTTATATTTTTTAAGTGCGAGTTCGCGGGCCGACCCAATTTGTAGCGGATTGGCTTGCACATTAAACGGGTAAAATTTTTAGCCCAACCTACTTTTTTTCTGCGAGTATGGGGCCTAAGTCACATAACTTGTCTTGTATGCATAGATCTAGTTATGGATAGCTAGTAAGCCACCTCTAGACAGACAATTATGTTGGTAGTTTTTAAATCTTCAAGAGAAATAAATAGGGTGAATTTTAGCAAAAATCCAATAAGTCTTGAGTCATTAAGTGGGTTAGTCGGTAGCTTTTGAACTGATTTTCTTTTCTCCATTTTATTATTATTGACAGCTAGTTACCATCCCTTTTGGGGGGGTGGGAGGAAGGAGGAGGGGAGGCGCGGGGCATTCATGCCCCCTCAACCTTTTGCCTTGCTTTTCTTTTTATGCCAGTTTTTAAAATTGTTACTATTTTTAAAATTGTGTTTAATTAAAATAGGATATGTTTGGCCGTTAATTTTGAACATTTTAATATCCAAGTTTTTAACCTTTTATTATTTTTATTAGAGTGATCAATATTTTATAACTGTTTACGAACTATGACTTTTGTTAATACCTTTAATATTTCCATTGATTTTTTTATGTGTCGGCACCTAATTTGTTCAGATAATTATTTTGAATAGTTAGTGTAATTAAATATAGTAACTAAAGTAGTAGTTAATACGAGTTAAAAAGAAAAAAAAGAAAAAAAAAATGGAGAGCACCAGTTACAAAGTTTTACCTTCCCTGGCATATTATAAGCAACCCAAGCTTTGAGAACTTTTTAGCTTTCTGAATTCACCAGCTATCTTTTATAAAATTTGATTTTCGCATGGTGTTGGTGGTGCTCGGTTGGAAAAGAGATCTGTCCATTCCCCTTAATAAGAATACAGTAACTGGTAATTTTATTCCTAAACCAGATTACCAGAGTTAATTTCCATTTGTTTAAGTGCCCCTTAAATGTATGCATCGTCATTGGCTCAAAGGTGACAAAAATGACCTCATATTTGGTTGCATGCTCACTGACCTTCCTGGCTCACCTACAATGACTACACGAGGTAGAATTTGAAGCAACAACACATTTTATCCAGGAACCTAATTGTCATTCTTGATTTTTATTTGACTCAGCTTGAAGCGAAATTCGCACTAAAGGGATTGTGTCACCCTAAATTTGAAAGCTTTTATGATCCGTCATGTGTTCATTTTAAACATGGAGAAGTCAAGACACGGAACCTAATAATCGGGGTGGAAAAAAAAAACAATAAACCGAGAAACCAAATCGAAACTGGAAAACCAATCCGAAAAATATGGTTAACCAGTCCATCGATTTCGGTTTAGGTTAATGGTTTTGATTTTTTTCAGTTTTTGGTTTCGATTTCGGTTTGTAACAATAAAAAATCGATGGTTAACGATTAACCGATTTTTATAAATATATAATATTATATATAATTAATTAAAAATAATAATTTCTCCGTCCCAGTTACGATAAACCCAATAAAAAATTAAGGATACAAAGAATGAACTCCTTTCAAAATTCATTCAAGGTTGGAAGCTTTTATATTTGCCTCTTTAATCTACTTCCATGGTCAGAAGCTCTTGTATTTGTTTTTATCTTCAGAGCACTTTTAGAAATGGTGGGAACCCGTGATGCTTTTTAACTATAAAAGCCAACTTGATCTTTTTTTTCTTTTGTGAGCATGTTTGGGATAAGAATAGTTAATTGTCTACGGTTAGTCAAACACAATGGGTCTAAGTCTTAACAGCTAAAATACATGCTCATTGTGATTTCAAATGAGCTTTCACGACAAACTTGGCCAAAGTATTTTTTCAAATAAGCCAAGTTGATTCTTTCTTATGTGCACACGCTTCGAAGGAATCGTCCCAAAATTCTGGGAAACACAAATATAGTTTTATTTGTGGAATATATAGAACCTATGACTATAAATATATAATATTATAACAGTTTCAGTTTTAGTTTGTATCCGTGAAAAATCAATGGTTAAAGGTTAACCAGTATCCATAAATATATAATATTATATATAATTCATCATACTGAATGGTTAAAAACAAAAAACCGAAAATATTAACTAAAAAAAATGGTTAACCGTTAAGACGATTAACCGTTAATAATGGACTGGTTTAGGTTTGGTATTTTTGAAAAACCGATTGTAATGGTTAGGTTCAAAAAATGGGATCATGGACTGGCTAACCGGTCCATATCCACCCCTACCTGCTAAGGATCCATAATCTATACAATAAAAATGTTGGTCCCAATAATAACCAAGAGGGGGGGTGAATTGGTTATATAAGATAAAATTTTATCCTTTGAAAATTGATAAAATCACAACCTTGGTTAAACAAATCAAAAATGGCTTTTCAACTCTCTTGAAAACAAATAAACTTGATAAACAAAACTTTAGTGAAAATGCAGAAGCAAACAAGTTTAATTCATATCACTTAATGTTAAGTTTAATAAAAAATAAAGTCTCAGATTTTAGTCTCTGAAATAGTTTCTGATTATCGAAAATACTTGCAATTAGATTCTGAACTAGTTTCTGATTTTTACGCTACAGCACAATTACTCAAGTAAATGTATATGAAAATTTAAAAGAATAAGGTAGAGATGCAAAGCTATATATAGTGGTTCCACCTTGCGCGTACTCCACTCTTCCAGCACCAAGCCGGGACCCGGTACTCCTCACCGGTATGTTCCACTATCCAATAATTGAATCACATTACAAGTTGTCTTTTGCCAAACACACTTTGGCTACAAATGCACTCAGCTGACCTCCCTAGCTTTCCTAAGCTATAATCAACTACTGAGCCTACTTGTAACACTTCAAATTCACTGAAAATGAAATCACGAATCAAGTTGAGGAATAAGAATAAAATTTCCTCTTAGGTATTTAGTACAAAATAAACACGGTTATTCAGCTTTGTAGAGAGCCTTTTTTGTTCAGAAAAGAATAGTTGCTTGTATCTCTCGTTTTCTTCATTCTCTTGAGCTTATAATGTTCTTCAAAATATCAAACGGCTAGTGACTGAATAGTCCTGATTCTTTGCATCTTTTTCGCACAAAATCTGGTCTTCTTTTCCACGGTTATTGCGCTTTGATCTCCTTTGGATATAGATGAATTCTATTCATCTAGTTAAACTGAAAATCTGGCATAAATCTCGGAAGTTCTTAATCTTCTCCTGACTTCAATTTGAATTACGTTGAAAATATCCCATGAAAATAGTTAAGATAATCCTCTGATATTTGAAGTATTCGTAACAAAAGAATTAAAGATGTTTTGGATAATTTTATCCCCATTGTAAGATCACGTGAAGTAGACTTTCCAAGTATATGTTCTCGTGAGACTTCAAATTTCTTCGAAATGGTATTTAAACTCAACTAACTTAAATCCCCTTTGGATAGTTGAACCAACTTGTGGAACATAATTGAATGCATTGTCCAAATACATCCACTTTGGTGCTAGGTCTTCAAAATATATGAAAAATTCGAAAAAATACTTGTTGTTCAGAGTTATCCATAAATGCCCTCTGATTATTCTTCTGAATACTCTGGTTCATTCACAAATCATATCATAATTTTCCTTCTGAAATACGTTCTGAGTAAGAATTGCCTTCTGAATTGCCTTCTGATTTTAATTCTTTGCGTATTACAAAAACTCTTTCTGAAATTCTTTTTGATTTCAAATCCTTCTCTGAAATTCGTTCTGATAAGCTCTAATATATACTGTATCTAAACACTGCACACTTGTTAAATAGTTAGAAACATTTGGGTCTTTTTGTTATCATTAAAATCATTATTGAGAGAAACTAACAAAAAATCTCCAAAATCTCTTATATATCAATGATTTTAAATATTATCAGATTTATAAAATATAGTCATAACCAGTCACATAAGCATTCTCTTAACACTTGTGAGAGGTCAATTAATCTCAATGTTATCAATACTACAAGGAATATAAATTATTATTACCAATTACTCTATTGTCCACTTTAAGTAAATAATATCATTTGGTCGACTATAGATGACTGAGTTTATCTTTTTATTAATCTTCACATGTTCTCTTTCCATCATCTAGGAGGATTTCACTGCTAGGAATATTTCCAACCCACCAATTAGTTGCATCTAGTGATAGAATAATCAACATGTTCACACCTATACCTGAAAAAAGAATAAGTGTAAGTTAGAGCTCGGTATGGTATATCAACAAATACACAAACATTGGTAAACTCATATACACTTTTACCATGTGGATGCAACAAGTAGCCATTTAATTATCTGTATCATTTAGCCAACATGCAACAAAAGGGATAACTTAATATCCTGAAGCCAACATAAATATTTACATACATATAGATATGATGTTAGGTACTCCACAGCATTCATGAGTCCAAAAACTGAATCTTAGGTACTCTTTAATATTCCTAAAACCGAAACACTTAGAACTACCTAAATCATTTCTATGCGCAATTCCACTTAGGACACTGTCACAAATGAATCATTGGGATGTTACAATAATAGCATGGGTACTCCCTACGTATTACTATTAACTAAGCACAAAGTAACAACATTTTCTTTAAGTAAGATAGTTAATTATTCCATTTAAGCACAAGCAATAAGTAAGGTATACACGTGCATGGATTGTTGACTGAACTTAATGGCATTTCTAGAGTACTTTAACCAGATTACAACATATAAAAATTATTTAGGCTTGTTTATATTTCCCAACTCATTCCTAGATAACATTTCCTGAAATCCTCACTCTTACTTTACTATTGATATGTATATTTGTATAAAATATTTGCACATATATATATTAAAGGTTAAAATTATAATAATATAAGAAAAATAAGAATCAACTTGGTTATAACAAAGTCTCAGGTTTTTAAAGTAGTAATAAGTCTTAAAGAAATATGTTGAATAAGTTTTAAGCGTTTTTACGAAGGAAAATCAATTTTGAAAAGGTTGTGTTGTACATAAGCTGTGTATAAAGTTGTGTAGAAAGCTTATAAAAGGCAAAAAGTATTTTACAATATACGCGACTTTCAACACAAGCTATGTACGGTGGTTATTAGAAAGTTGACAGAGGGAAGAAGGTATTTTTAAATGTACCATGACCTTTAACATAAGTTGTTTAAGGAGGTCGTGTAGAAAGCTAATTAAAGGCAGACAGTGAAAATCATCGTACACAAGCTGTGTAGGAAGTCATGTAGAAAACAAGCATAGGTTGACTTGCATAATCTCCGAAAATCCCAATCTTTTCCTTATTACAAACATTCAAAACTCAATTAAACTCAAATCTAACCCTTTTTCATATGCCCATTGGCTTGTTAACCCATTTCAACAAATCTTGCAAAGTAAAGATCATAACTTCTTGTAAAAATTCTCATTATCTTAATACAAAGTCTATCAATTTTTCATGTTCATATAATCTAATTCCTTCCTGGTTAGTGATTCCTCAAAATCTCCTAAACACATGTTGTTCTCCTATCCAAAATGTAAGAATTATGCCAAAGTGTTAAGATCTTTATTTTCAAGAGTTCTTTTCTCAAAAAAGTATTAGGAAATGCAAAGAAGATTTCACTTACTATAATTTACTTTTAGAAATTTCAAGAATTCTCACTATTAATTTAGACAAAAGAGGGAATTTTCTATAAAAAAATTTAAGAAGAAAGCAGAGAGTGAAAATGATAGTTACTTCCCAGTAGTTTTATATGTTAGGTAAAACTCATCTTTTAAATTTTAAAGTAGATGGACAAATCTACCCTATTTTAAAATATTAAATTACTTTCTTACCTCACATATGAATTAATTATTTAGAGTATTTTAGTTTGACTTATGGGATTAGGATTTTGTGTCATTCCCTCTTTTATATTTTTTGAATTCTTCATATAACTTTTATCAATTTAGTCAAGCTTAATAGAATCCCTGATTAGGTAAATGTTTGAAAATGTCAATGACTTTAAGAGAAAAAAAATAAAGATTAAGGATTTAAATTGGTATGTAAGGTATGAAAAACAAAAATATAGATATGCCAAACAATAAAGGGCAAAATAGAAGTGTAAAAATAAGGGATAATTGGATACCAGGTAGATATGACATGAAATCAAAATTGTACCTTATTCTATAGGTAGAAAAGCTATCAAGTTTTGAACTAAAATTTATTTTGTGATATCTTGGAACTGCCATAGAATATCTATACATTATGGAACCTATAATTTATTCTATTACATTTTTATAATATTGAATTGTGAGGTAAATTTTTGATAACCTAAACTTTCTAATATCTCCATTATTGATCATACGAGTAAATTCTATATAAGATTAGTAGGTAATTATTTGTACTCTTTTTTGGTCCAATGAATGATAATCTCTTAAATATAAACTCCACATGTAAATTTCTATATGTTTGTCCAGCTTCATAATCTCTCGCAACCACATGGCCTGTTTTTTGTCAGTATATTATTTGTATCTTGTTTATATATAAAGTCTATTTATAAATAAATTTTTTTTTATCTATATTTATTTTTACAAATATTTTGATTGAAACATCCATAAATTAGATACTCAATTGATACCAAACTAATTAACCAAACGTACTCTCAATCTCTGCATGGAAATGGATGATATGTTGTCGGATGTATGATACATCCGAATTGTCCACTCATCTTAAAATAAAAATACAAAACTTTCCCGTCTATAATATTTTTCTGTTTCCATCATCGATGGACAAAGCAGCCGCATTGAGTCACCAGATGATCGACAATCCAACAACCGTATCGGCCTTTTATTTTAATACCAATCGTTTCGTTGCATTAATGCAACCTATACTTTTTCTTTCTATACTAAAGATAATAAAAAGAAAATCAGTAACATCCAATTCTCAAGGCTTCGTAAATCGTAACATGTCAGGTACGCACTTGAAATGAAATGTTTTATTAAACCCGCAGAGAAGAGGATGGATTTCCATTTACAGTAAGCCTGTGGTCCTGATATCGCCAAAATTTAAAAGATACCTCACTTTATACTCACTATTTTTCACGGTATAGGAAATGGAGGAGATCGTACTTCGTGATCTGCATCATATAACTATATAGTAGTAAAGGGGCAGAGCATGGTTACCGGTTACCAATGCAAAACCGATTATAAAAGTTCCGTACACAAATTTAACAAGCAAATTATTAAATTATGATACAGAACCAACCACCATTATGATTTAATTAATTGCTGTGTGGCCCAGTTTGGTGTTATTGAAACATTATAAGATTTTCTGTCAAAAAAAAAAAATTATAAGATTATAGTATTTATCCAACGGCAGGAAAATTGTCATGGGGGCCAATGTCCGATTGTTGGATGTCTCATCCATAAAAAAAAAAATTGAACGTGAAGCATGTGTTTAACTTTTATTATGGATTCCAACCTGCTTTTAAAGGAAAAGCTCTTCAACCTTTCTCAATTTTGGACTACGCATAGCATGTCATGGCAACTATTTTGGGCGTAAGGTTGATACTGAAGTGGAATCCAATCTGGTCCAGACCGGCGGATCCAACCTTCACCCGTCTTGTAACTTCAAGGTCTTAACCAAGCAAATTTAGTAAGCCATCAAATTTTTTAAAAAGAAAAATAAAGTAAATGGAAAAAATATATATATATGTGTAATTAAAGATATTAAAATTTTAAATTATTTCTATATGAATTTGTAAAAGTTACCTTTCATTTACAATACCTAGCAGTTTAGTTCATAGGTATATTTGGATTGTCTGATTTTTATTTGTTTCTGATTATATATTAATTTGCATTTATATCTTATTTGTATTTGATTTATATTTAGTTTGTTTGATATATTATAAGTAAAATTATCTGTTTTCTTATGTGTTTCTATTTCTTAATAATTGATCTGTTTAAAAAGATGCCAAAGTGACGAGAAACTAATAGACCAAATAGAACCATGTATGAACTTATAGAAGGGGGATAATCATGTTCCTTAGTCATGTGAAGATTAGTTTTGGTATTTTAATCTTTCTCATAAACTTTAACGGCTTATTTACTTTGTCTGATAGAAATGGAAGAATTAAATTTCAATTTAATAGGAATGTAATAAGGTTGTAATAGTCATTTCATTATTCACTTGATACAAAAAATAAAATAAGTGATTATTGGTAATAAAAGTAAAAAATCTATAATACTCTTATCTTTAT
Organism: Combretum micranthum; assembly: GCA_024138025.1. Lineage (NCBI taxonomy): Eukaryota > Viridiplantae > Streptophyta > Magnoliopsida > Myrtales > Combretaceae > Combretum > Combretum micranthum. The sequence goes on along the minus strand of JAMXBD010002108.1, from coordinate 86,800 downwards.
TATAGAGATCTCTAATATTATAAATGATATTTTCAAGATATGAGTATGTATGGAAAAATATGAAAAAAAATCATTAAATGATAATTATCGTACATTGTTATTTATTTTATTTAGTGACAATCACCATAAATTATCATTCTATTTAATCGAACACGTAATAGCAATTTTACATAAAATAAGAAAAAAATAAATAAATATTACCATCAAGCAAATAGACTATAAATGTTTTGCAGTTCTACGCTATTATATTACAACTGAAATTGAAATTGAAGTTAAAATGTAGGTCTTGACAACTTTTTAATATATATAAATAAATGCACACCACACCATGTAAACTTTTTAATCTATAGAGTTTTCATGGTTCTATAGATGGGACTGTACCGTCATTCTATCCATTAAAATAAATATAATAAATAAATTATTAACTATTTTAATTATCCAATCACGATTAGTATGATATGAGCCATTGGATGGCGACGTGACCAGTCCCATAAAAGATGCACATCTTAACAACTTTTCAAGATAAACTAAAGACTATAACTCAGTATTTGGTAGCATAGAAATCAATGGAAACAGGTTGGAAACCCATGATAACGTGATGTTTGGGTATTTAAATCGAAAGTGGAAAATAGTGAAAATCAATAAGAATTAGTTTTTTTTTTTTTAAATTCCATTTTTAATCTTAAAGTTTCTCTTCAAAATAGAAAATGGTGAAAAATGAGTGAAAGCGAAATAAAATTATCAAAATATCATTAAAAAAAATTAAAAAGATAAAACAAGTCATTTTAATCATTTAAATATTTCATTTTTCTTCATTTCTTTTGTCATTACAATCAAACGATTTTAAAAATAAAGAGTTGATATCATTTTCTTCCGTTTTCATCTTATAAATCTAAATAAGAAACAGAAATAATATTTCTTTTCCTTTTCTTTCTACTCTTCTCGTTCAGTCCATTTCCCTCTAATTCTATAATTGCATAAGTTCATTGGACTCGACTTTCAAATGTATATGTATGCATTTATATTATTGAAGTCTAAAAACTTCTTTTGCTATCTTTAGTGCAAATATAACTTTTAATTTATGAATTTTACAAAATCGACTCGATGGTTTAAAATTTACGATTCCCAAGCACTTTCTCAAACTACTATTGACGCAACCTGTCCAACAGTCATTTGTATGTAGTGTTTTCGTGCGGTTTAAAATTTATAATGCCTCCCACGATATTGTCCAACTGCTATTCACACAAGAAGTTCTCCAAGGATGACTTTTAGGTTTTTCTTTTTTTTTTTTTTTTTTTTTGAGCAAATTCTTTATAACAGATTTTATATAATTCCTTTTACTTCTCTAATGGGCACTCATGTATACTTCAAGAATTTAATCAACTGAAAATCCATTTGTGACATCACATTCTTCGACCAATTATTTTAACATATTAAAATTTGAAATTATTTTTCTTTTATTGTATCTTGAGAGAAATGCATATTTAGTTATATACGCATGTATAGAGTTAATTTTATTCATTTCACACGTATCACGGGTGTGTGTTTTGCCAGTATAAAAAATGTTTTATCTTTTCTATGTACATATCATACTCAATTTAAAATTTACATTGAAGTTTAACGTTTTTGGATGTTATACTTGATTTTAATTTTAATTTTAATTTGTTAAATTCACTATTTAATGTTCGTTGTTAAACAATCTAAAATGAAATTAAAAAATAATAAATTTGAGAAATAAATTTCCATTAGATGTGGAATAACTTTAGTGGAATTAATAAAATTTGAATGCTTTATCATTTTATGTATATTCAGGTAAAATTAAAAAAAAAAAGTTTTAAAAAAACGTTATATCTTTATGTTTATTATAGTCCATCCTTTTAATCGTTATATTTTATTCATAGTATTATTTTTAGATTTTTTTTTCTTTTTTTTATTAGTTCCATTAAATTCTAATGATGTCAGCACCATTAGTCCATCACCATTAATTACCATTCTTTTTAGGAGCCTCTAATTTCCATCGATGATTGAAATATTAACTATATTACTGATTCTTAGATATAGTTTAAGTGGTTAAATAATGACTGGACAAGATAATCCCATCATATATGTCTTCAAGATTAGTTAATATAGAGGGTTAAAATCATCATAAGTAGTCATAAACATATTGTAGTGAATTTATTACCCTTTTTCTCATCGAAATTGTTCTGAGCTTAAAAAATAGTTACTATTTATAAAAATTATATTTTTACATTTTCATTTGTCATATTTGGTTCTATAATCTTATCTTATTATATATTATATTATCTATATCTATCTATACTATTAAAACCAAAAGAAGTGCAAATATAACTCCTTATGAGTTTTACAAAATTGACCCTATCGTTTAAAATTTACCATTGCCTGCCAACCATGATCTCAAATTGCTATAGACACAACATGTCCAGCAGTTATTTGCATGTAGTGTTTTCATGCAGTTTAAAATTTACAATGCCTCCCACAATGTTGTCCAACTGCTATTCACACAACACTTTCTCCAAATATAACTTTTAGGTTTTTTTTTTTTTTTTTTTTTTTTGCAAAAATTCTTTATAACAACTTTTATATAATTCCTTTTCCATCTCTAAATGACTCATGTGCACTTAAGAATTTAGGGTTAGTTTGTTTCATCTTTTTCTTATCAATCTGATATCTTATTTTTATCGTTTTCAAACAAACGTTTGTCAAAAAGTAGCTACACATAAAAAACAGATATTTTCACTTATGAACTGATCAAATAGATAAAATACAAATAAGACATAAATAAAATATAAATACAAATTAAATACAGATAAAATACAGATAAAAATCAGACATTCCGCACAAACCCTTAATCAACTGAAAATTTATTTAAGACAACACATTCTTTGGCCAATTATTTTAACATATTAGTATTAGAAATGATTTTTCTTTTATCATATCTTGAACGGAGAATGCATATTTAGTTATATATACATATAAATAGTTGTGTGTGTGTATATATGAATATACATCATGCTTCCATCTTGAGTTTACAAATTTGGACAATTAACCTGGTGTGTCCAGATTCGAGTTGGACGGTTCCAAACTCATGTCGGGGTCTATTGTGTATATTCTCATTCTTGTACTTATTTGCCAATACAATTGGCAGTGCAAAGTTACTTTCGCTTTTAAAGCTGTATTCCTGTGATGAAACATGTTTTTTACTTATTGCCATGAAGTTTTTTTTGGGAGGGGGGGTGGGGTTGGGGGTGGGGTGGGGGGCAAAAGGAAAAGAAATTACATTAAACTTTTGAAATTCATTCGCTTAAGTCAAGAAGAAACTATCATATAGGGGTTCAGAGATGTACAATGCTTCCAGCCTTTACGAATATATTTCTTTCAAATGGTGTGAAAGGAACGAATGATGGTGGCAGAGAAGCTTCGTAGAATAGAGTTAATCAATGTAGGTCAAGTAGTTCTGGTAGTGTTGTTGTTTTGTATCCTTTGCTTCATAGGAAAATAGTCCTTGAGAAATACTTGGCATCTGCTTTAATTGTTAGTTTATCTACGGCCTCCCTTGGAGAAAAATTACCACGCCAAAATATTACAGACGCTATATGGAAATATAGCCAAGACTTTTTAATGGGAGGCAATAGATTGGGTTTCTACGCAGAAATATTCATATCGGTAGGTAGCAGTAGATTTGCCAAATATGTGTAATCAAGTAAACTTAACAAAACTATCGACTTATATCGTTATTGAAGATGTTCATATGAGATCTAATGCAAGGGAATAAATAGTTTATGTTTTAGTTGTGGTTGTATTTGGACATTGTGGCATTCTCATGTCTTTTATCTTTCCTTTTTTTTTTTTTTCCCCTTTGCCATGTGTCATTCAAATGTCAAACAGACAAAAGTTGCAAATGAATTCTTCAGAGAAGAAAGTGCGAAAATGTCAAAAGAAAAAAAAGTGTTAAGCCAAGAGATTCCGAAGAGTAGAATGAAGGATATAAATGGGAAATAATTCCTGGTTAAGAAACTGGAAATGGAAGCAAAGAAGCCAAACAAGCATGAGATTATAAGAGTTTCTAGAGAGAGTATGGATTTTAGTTGACAAGCGGAAGAATTATAGTAATATCAAAGGAATTTCAGAGGAGGCTTCGAAAATTTTGCTTTTTTGGAAAACATAAGCATTGAAAGAAGCTATCCAATCCAACTAAAATTGATAGTATTTGCAATATACAATTAAATAAGTTCTAAGGAAGGACAAAAGTGTCATTTAGTATGAAATAAGAAGGTTATATAGTCAAAAATCTAAATATATTTGTATTTTAATCATGTGACAAAAAATGAATTTCATAGTTGTACACTGGCTAGTAGTACGCTGCCGTGTAGGAATCAACATTGTGGTGTACGTGTTTATGGCTTAGGCAGCGTTGAACCAGCCTTGAAATGGAGAAATTATGATCAAGGTCGTGTACTCCACCAATGTATGAATGTACGCCGCCAGCTTAAGAATATACCGCCGTGTGTGTATATAACAAAAATGACCCGAGATGAATGGTAAACAGAATGGTCACCAGCTTTAATGTTTACACACCGCCTTCGATTTACACCGCTACCGTACGTTGAAAATTGGCAGCATATTTATTCAGGGAAGAAGAAGAGTTGCACAAATTTCCTTTATATCCAACCTATTGTTCTCTTCTCCAAAACACTCCTAAACCTAGATATATTTTCTCTTAGTGATCATAGCCATCAAGGGAATTCAAAAGTCCAGATCAGGTAATCAGATCACTATCTTTTCTCTAGGATTTCATATATCTATCAGTTCCCTTTGAGTTTTTCTATTTGTTTTGAAGGAGAATTGGAGAAAACCCTAGATTCATTGGAGATTCAGATTTTTGGGTGATTAAGAAGGTTTAAGGATCAAATTATAGGTAAGTTGATATATTGTTAACCTTTATGATATCATAGTTATAAATTTTGTTGATTTTGGTCTGTTTGGCATTGGATGGAATTCTAGGGTTTGGAGGAATGTTGAGAAATTGATTCTTTTGGAGAGATTTTGTAATTCAATCAAGAGGAAAGGTGTGAAATTTTTATTTTTAGAGATTAGGGTTTTAGATGATATTTGAATTAAAATTATCTTATGGAAATAGATGTATTCAAATTAATGTTGTTTATGTGATCAAGATATTGTGGAGTTAGGGTTTTGTTCCTTGAGATTGATACATATATGACCATTCCTTGCTTATTGTATGTGCCTGTAGGATTAGATTTGATAAATGGATCTAATTATATTTGACTTTTAATTATATCATGCTTGTTGATCGTGTTTGGTTACTGTTAGTAAAGACCAAGCAAACTATGATACTAATATTGACAACCTGATGATCTATGTGTAAGGACGTCTCGAGTAGACTAGTGTATAGAAATGATTCCGGTAGTTTGGGACTAGTGTACAATGATTCTAAATCGTGCTGCTTGCTGGCCAAATTAAAAGATAACAATATGTGTTTGTTGCATTAGAATAGGTTGTATGTGATTATGTATGATGCATGCTCATGTGTTTGTGTTTGTGGCTTGGCGTATTGGGCTAGTTTAGCTCATTCTTTTATCTTTTTTAGGAATAGGTGAAGATCATGTATATTATGACTTATCTGGATTTGATGTTTTTGTATATTATAGGGAGGACGATAGTGGAACAGACTCCTTTGCTGATATTTAAATTATATGGATTGGGATTAGAATAATTTGAAGACTTTATGATATTTACATGTTTTATGAGATTTTCATGTTTTATGAATTTTGGACAGAGTTATGAGACTTCCTTTTATGTTATAAATTTGGATTAAGTTGGCTCTAGTTTATGCCAACAAGATTATTCAGGATTTTTTTATTTCTACAAGATGTTTTAAACAGGTACCCTTTATATGAGAGTATTGGAGATGAATGATTTTGATTAATTATGGATTAGTATTTCATAACCTTAGCGCGTTCAACTATTCTATGGACGTGTGATGGGTTATAATACCATTAGGTTATGACGTTACAGTATGGATTTTCTAAATATAGTCATGGCATATCATCTAGCCCAAACTAATACCGATGGATAAGACTTGTTAGTTCGGCTCGGCTACAGGGTCATGACCTATAAAATGACTTGATAGGTTGTTGAGTCATGGATGGGTTAGTCGTTAGTCCCAACCTTTTTATCTATCAGGTCAATCTGGGACAACTAAAAAAAGTGAAAAATAAAGAAAATAAATAAATGAAATTAAAAATAATATCTAAACTATTTTCATATGGATAGAAAATTTATGGGTTATTGATGAATAGTGCCTAAGCTTTGACAAAATATACAATTAGATACCCAAACTTTAAAATTGGTCAATTTAGTATCTAAACTTTGAAATTGATTGATTCGGTACATGAAAAACTTTGAAATTGATCATTTTAATACCTAAAGGAACTTTGCAGGTATTAAATGATCAATTTCAAAATTTAGTATTAAATTGATCATTCGAGTTTACATCTAATTATATATTTTTCAAAGTTCATATATCATTTGTTAAATTAACCCAAAATTTATTAATGTTGGCGATATTAAATATGTTGTTCTTATTAACAACAACTAATAAATATAGTTAAAAGAATGTCTTGTTAGATTATATAGACTTTTGACCAAAGAAACCTCTTGTTTCTTAACAATGTGAGACTTGCTTTTGTCTTTATGGATTTACTTGTGTATTGATTGTTTGTAGTCCTACATTACTATTTTAAACTAGAAGTGAATGTGTTTATGTATATAAATAAAGGCACATTTTAAATATTATTTCAATAAATAGGCTAAAGACTATTGTTCTTAGGCCCAATTTTATTTTAAATTTAAAATTGGTCTTAATTAATTTTAAATTTATATTTATTTTATTATATTTCAAATTTCAATTTTATTTTGTTAAAAAAATAATTTTTACAATATTTTTAAATTTATTTTTTTAAGTAGAAAAAAAAAAACTAGGCAATTTAATGGGCTATGAACATAGTGAAAATGTGAAAATGCACTACAAAATACTCAAGAGGAAGGAGGTGAATCAAGAGGAAGGAGATGAATCGAGTATTTGACTTAAAAAGCTCAAACAATTAATTTAATGCAACATTCTAAATTTAATTTCAATAGCAGTGGATAATACAATAGTACATTATGAAATACAAAAAAGATAGGGATAGAAAAATTTTGTTCAGATTTAACTTGGAGTTTGGCCTGCTTTCTACTTTCCACAATCCACCAATGCCTTCAATCGAGGACTTCACAATCACTTTATTCACCACCATAAATAAACACTCAAGCTGAGCAATATACCACCTTAAATCACACAAGAAATAAAATTATTTCCTTTCTCTCTCTATATGCTCTTTGATAGATAGTAGATATAAGAACGGAGCACTAGAATATTTTCCACTCTCTTTCCAAATATTTAGAAGTCAAAGAATAAGAAAACAAGAAAATTAACAATTTATTCGTTCACAAATAAAAGATCTTTTTCACTTTGCACTCTTTCTTATCAATTGAATCTCCAAAACAGAGCATTTATAGCCTTTAAAAATTCAAATGTCCGTTAGAGATAACATCTTTAAGTCATCAAGCATTAGATGCACTTCAACGACTCTTTTTGCCTCATCGTCTTATTCATTTAAACTATCGCACCCTAATGCTTGTCACACCATAAAGTGTCACGCCTTTATTTTAGCCCTTAACCAAGTCTTTGCTCATGTGGACTCCATCGAGGCTTGAATTCAACTTGTCACGCCCTACATTCATCGCGCCTTGGTTTTGACCCTCGACCTGAGTTATATATATTTGAGCTTGTCGAGTATTGGTTTTAAGCTTGCCGCGCCTTAACCATTTAACACACAAAGCCCTCGATGTGACCCTTGACTAAAATTGTATTTTTTTGAATTTATCAAGCTTTAAACTTTTAGTCTGTCGTGCCTTGAGGAGTGGAGTTATCAAGCCCTCGACGTAACCCCCAACCAATGACTCCACATTTTTGTACTTGTCAAGCTTTGGTCTTAAGTTTGTTGCGCCTCAGTAAATGAAGTAGTCTAGCTCTTCACTTGCCCCTGACTAAGATTGTTCATTACTAATTTGTTCCTACTAAAACCTACAACTCCACAAAAACACGCAACCTACACATATATAATCTAGCATATTATTCATCATATTATTTGACTAATTAAGTACAGTTTTCTATAATAAATAATTAATTGTGCATTATATTCAAAAAATCCATATTGAACACACAAGTTCAACAATCTCCCCTTTTTTTATGAGGACAATTATGCACAATGAACCCTTTGTCAATTTAGTATACTCCCCCTCAAATAAGCATCTGGGTTTCAAAAAAGTTTTCTCAAATTTGATTCAAATACTTGATGCTTAATTTTAGGAGAATGCAAACTACACTTAATTCATTATCTAGCTTCCCTTTTTTTGGTTAAAAACAAACACAACATACATCATACAAACATAGTGGCTCTTTTCCCCCTTTTGTACTCATCAAAAACATATTTCATGCATGTTAATTGTGCATACAATATATCTCCCCCTTTGCACTCATAAAAAAATGAAAGACTCAATATACGCCATAAAAGGTGCATAAGCAACATACAAATTCTAAAAAATGTTTTATGCATGTTTGAGTGACTCAAAATCATGTAAAAGCATATATCTCAAATTTGTGTAAGTTTTTTTTTTTTTTTGGTCCAAAATTGCATGATAGGTTTCTCAAGAGTGCACAAATTTATCCGAAAAGCTTTTCAAACATTTTAAACCATTCAAATAAGTTTAAAAAGCAATATTAAACATGTCTAAACATTGATGAAAAACCATTTTCATGCATTCAAAACCAAGTTTTAGCACAAGTTAAACTTAAAACATGCACAAACACAACATATCATCAAAGATCCATGCTTAAGCACATCCAACACTTCATGCAAATTTAAAAAGGTATATAAAGCATGTTGGAACTAAACAAACTCACATAAGTTTACATATTGCAAAATCGTGCACATTTTAGTTATCAAAAACATGAATTTTCCTCAAGAGTGTGCACAAAATTGTCCAAAATATTTTTATTCAAATTGGAACATTTTTACAATTTTTTATAACCCAATAAACATGACAAAATATGATTTAAGCATAAAAAACATGAAAATCCAATTTTGTGCATTTCAAACCCAAATTTAGCTCCAAATATGCACAAAAGCATCTCCACACCAAAAATTTGCATATGCAAACACATCAGCATATTATATACACAAACATCAATGGCACAAACTATCAAACTCATGCAAATTGAGAATATATTATATTTTTGCCCTTGGAGCTAGTTGGGATACCTACGAAAACACAATCATATTTTTAGTATACATTTTTGTTTGGGCCCTTTATGATTAGCTAGAGCAAATATTTCCCTTTTTAGGACCCAAACATACTTGCTTTTGTGATCCAAATGCATAGCTAATCTTATGGCACAATTGTATGTAGTATGGCCAAGCTTGTCATAATAGTTGCATGTCCCATAGGTAGCTCTCACAAACTTTGTTTTATGGGACTTGCAACAATTGTTCCTATCATAACCAATTCCATACATGCTTGAATCAACCTTTTGCTTTGCAAGGAGGGTACTCAAATTATTCTCTCCCTTGGTGAATTTGGTTGTGGTAGTATTTGCATCACATAAGTTAGTATTTAACCTTTCATTTTTAGTTTTAAGATCAGCTAGCTCTTTTAAAATTTCATAATTGCTATAACTAGTACATGCAACATTATCATCACTTTTATCATAACCATTTAAAGTTTTAACTTCTAGATCAAGCAAATAATTTTCAATTGTTAGTTTCTCATCGATCTTACTTAATTCAACATTTTTGCTTTTCAGCTTGTTATATTTATTATTCATCTTGTCATTTTTCAATTTTAAAATATTAATTTCTTCATGCAGGTTTTTATTTTCTATTTTAATCTCCTCATGCTCAATTCTAAATTTAACAGGCTCTTCTCCTACTTCCATCATTGAATATTTAAGCATGCTATTCTTTTTCTCAATTTTAATCAATTTACCACATGCTTTATCATACATTTCACAAATTTTATCCTAAGGAACTTGTGAAGAAATAGAGCATACTTATCATCAAAGGCCATCAAGATATATCTTCATCGAGTTGGATAAGTCTCCATCGCTCCATGTAGTCATATATGCCCTCTTCCATGCCTCCTTACTTCTTTTCTTTTTATTTAGACAATATTGCTGAATATGCCCCAGTTCATTGCACTTAAAGCAAGTGATGGTCTTCCTTCTTGATTTTGAGGAGTTGGCCTCATCTTTCTCCTTCATTCCTTGTTCACCTTCCAAAACATGATGAGCTTCTTGATAAGCTTATCTAACTTTTCATATCTTCTTCACTTTCCTCATCTCCACTTAAGCTAAACATAGGGCCACAAGAGCTATTTCCTTCTTGGTTGACTCATCTTTTTGTCTCTTGATCATTTCATAAGTGTTGAGAGTTCCAAGAAGTTCCTCTTTGCTCATTTTGCTTAAGCCATAAGCCTTTTTAATGGTGGTTCTTTTAGGCTCCCATTCCTTTGGCAAATACCTAAGAATTTTAGAGTTTATCTCCAAGTTAGTATATGTTTTGCCAAGAACAGACAATTGATTCATAATATTGATGAGTCTATCATGCATTTCATCAATAGATTCATTAGTCTTCATTTTAAAATTTTCAAATTCTCCATAAAGAAGACTAATTTTAATATCTTTTACTCTTATAGATCCTTCATAGGTATTATCAAGATTTTCCTAAATTTCTTTAGCCGATCTACAAGTGCAAATTCTACTAAATTACTCTCATTTAAGCCACAATACGAAATATTCATTGCAACTTCATTTAATTGAATTTTTTCTTTTTCGACCTTAGTAGAGTTAGATTCATTTTTGCCTTCAATAACTATGGGACCATTTTCTACAACATGTTACAGAGATAAATTTTGTGCTTTAATGACAATCTTCATTCTACACTTCTAATAAGCATAATTTGAACTAGTGAGAATAGGTGGCCTATTGATAGCTCGCCCCCCTAGAAACCCTAGTACATTTGACATCATGATTTTTACTTTATATGCGATTAAGTAAAGAAAATTAGAGATGAGAATAATACTAAATGAAAATGTGAAAATACACTATAAAATACTCAGGGGGAGGGGGAGGGGTGAATTGAGTATTTGCCCTAAAAACCTCAAACAATTAATTTAATGCAACATGTCAAATTTAACTTTAATAACAATAGATAATATAAGAGCAAATTATGAAATATAAAAGAGATAGGGATAGAAAAATTTACTCAAGGTTTAACATGGAATTTGACACACTTCCTATTCTCTACTATCCACCAATACCACGAATTGAGGACTTCACAATCACTGTAAACCCTTGCAATTTTTAGAATTCTTAGAAAATAATTCTAGAGCTTAAAAAAAACCAAAATCGAAATCTTAAAACCGATCCAAGTTAAAACCGAACTCTAGAAACTCAAAATACAATCACATATGAATTCATAACCTTAAGAAAAAAAAAGAACTTTAAAAAACAAAATGGAAAATCCAATAATCGTTTGATTCAAATTCGTACACTAAACAATTCATTTATCTGATCTCTAACATGTAAATTGAGACTTTATGTCCAAAAAGAATTTAATGTCATCCTGGACATGGACAAGAGAGTTGAGGTCCCACTCATTCCAGGGAGACCATTCCTAGCAACAACAGGAGTAATTATAGATGTAAAGAATGGAAAATTAACACTGAGAGTAGGGAATGGTGAAATGATTATCAAATTATCGGGAAGTTCAAGGTAAGGGGTACTGAATGATGATGAATGATGATGACTATTTAGCCTTGGAACTTATGGATACTAAGATCCTTAAAGTAATTCAAAATTTAGCTGATGAGGTATACTTAAAAGAGAACAATGAAGATGAAGATGAGCTTGAGAAGGAGCTTATGCACAAAAAAGTTGATAAGGGAAGTATAAACAATGGAGAAGGGGCAGAGAAGGGTGGAAATGATACTAAGAAATTGAGGCCATCCATTGAAGAACCACCATAATTAGATTTGAAAGAGTTGCCAGATCTTCTGAAGTATGCCTTTTTAGAAGAAAACTGCAAATTACCTGTCATCATATCTTCCAATCTTGATGGCGAACAAAAGAAAAGGCTGTTATAAATTTTAAAGAAACACAAGAGGGCAATAGCTTGGAAGATTGCAGATATCAAGAGTATAAGTCCCTCTTTCTACACACATAAAATTCTGATGGAGGACAATTTCAAGCCAGTGGCTTAACCGCAAAGATGGTCAAATCCAGATATGAAAGAAGTAGTGAAGAAGGAGGTTTTGACGCTTTTAGATACTGGGATTATTTATCTCATTTCTGATAGTGCTTGGATATGCCCCACTCAAGTAGTGCCAAATAAAAGGGGGATGACAGTCGTTCCGAATGACATAAATGAATTGATACCTGCACAAATGGTCACTGGCTGGCGAGTTTGCATAGACTATAGAAAACTTAATGATGCCACTAGGAAAGACCATTTCCCTTTGCCTTTTATTGATCAACTACTTGAGCGATTAGCTAGTCATGAGTACTACTGCTTTCTCGATAGGATGTCTGGCTACTTCCAGATCCCCATAGTCCCTGAAGATCAAGAGAAAACAGCCTTTACATGCCCTTATGGAACTTTTGCATACAAAAGGATGCCTTTTGGGCTTTGCAATGCTCCAGTAACATTCCAAAGGTGCATGTTGGCCATCTTTGAAGAATATGTTGAAGACATCATAGAAGTCTTTATGGACGGTTTCTCTGTTTTTGGGAAATCATTTGATGATTGTCTCCAAAATTTGGACAAAATCCTTCAAAAATGTGAAGACATGAATCTAGTGTTGAGTTGGGAGAAGTGTTATTTCATGGTACAAGAATGAATTGCCCTAAGTCATTGAATTTCCAAGAAGGGTATCAAGGTGGATACAACAAAAATTGACACTATTGCAAAACTACCACCATTCAATACAGTTAAGGGTATTGAAGTTTTTTGGGTCATGTTAGTTTCTACAGAAGATTCATTCAAGACTTTTCGAAGATAGCTTGGCCACTAACCAAGCTCCTGGTGAAAGATGCTCAGTTCAATTTTGACGAAGAATGCCATACTACCTTCAAATTGTTAAAGAAAAAACTTTACACAAGTGCCAATCATGGTAGCACCCGATTGGAATTTGCCTTTCGAACTCATGTGCGATGTCGACGATTCAACAGTAGGAGCTGTTCTAGGATAGAGAAGGAACTGTCATTTTCAGCCCATTCATTACGCCAGTAAGATTGGACAGCTACTTAAGTGAACTGCACAACAATTGAGAAAAAGTTACATGCTGTGATCTTTTCATTTGAAAAGTTCATGTCATGTTTAATTCTTTCAAAAGTTACGGTTGTCACTGATCACTATGTTTTAAAATACTTACTTGCAAAGACTGACGTCAAACTAAGGTTGATTCGTTGGATTTTATTGATGCAAGAATTTGATTTAAAGATTAAATATAAAAAGGGTTGTGAAAACTTAGCTGCAGATCACCTTGCGGCTTGATAACCATATGTGAATGATTTGAAAGTTGAAATTAATGACACTTTTCCATATGAAAAGTTATGTTATGTTTGCACTATAATGAATTCAAGCCTTGGTTTGTAGACGTAGCCAATTACTTGGTCGATAAGGAGATTCCTACTGAGCTTGATTATAATCAAAAGAAAAGTTTTTTGAATTGAAAAATTATTTTTGGGAAGATCCATATCTCTTTCAAATTTGCTCAGACCAAGTAATTAGACGATGCGTTTCACACAAAGAAGGCCGAAAAATTTTAAATCATTGTCATAGTAGGCCAACTAAAGGTCATTATGGTACAAACAGAACAATCCATAAGGTTTTGGAAGCTGGTTCTATTAGCCCTCCATTTTTTAAAGACACAAAAAATTTGGTTTCCAATTGCGACAGTTGCCAAAGGATAGGAATGTTTAGAAAGGGATGAAATGCCTTAGAAATTTATTTTAGAATGCAAAATTTTTTATGCATGGGGCATCGACTTCATAGGACCATTCCACATCCTTTAGTAACAAATATATTCTAGTAGCTGTTGATTATGTTTCAAAACAAGTGGAAGCTTAACCTTGCTCTACCAATGATGCCAAAATTATCACAAGTTTTTGAAAAAATTATTTTCAATATTCGGAAGTCCACGTGCTTTAATTAGTGATAGGGGTATCCATTTTTGTAACAATCAAATTGAAAAGGTTTTAAAAGATATGGTGTATACCATCAGGTATCTACCCCTTATCACCCACAAACAAGTGGACAAGACAAGATCTCTAATAGATAACTCAAGCAAATTGGAAAAAATAGTAGCATCTAATTGGAAGGATTAGGCTAAAAAGTTGGATGATGCACTATGGGCACATAGAACAGTTTTCAAAACACCACTAAGTACAACTCCATATAGAATAGTGTATGGAAAAGCATGTCATCTACCTGTGGAATAAGAGCACAGAGCATATTGGGCTATCAAGCTGGTAAATTATGACTTTGTAGCTGCTGGCAAGAAAAGATTTTCTCAAATTAATGAGCTGGATGAACTGAGATTGGAGGCTTATGAGAATAACAGCATATACAAAGAAAAGTTTAAGAAATGGCATGATTCAAAGATCAAGCTTCCACATGAATTTCAAGAAGGTGACCAAGTTTATTGTTCAACTAAAGATTAAAGCTTTTTCTTGGCAAGCTTAAATCAAGATGGTCAGGACCCTTTAAGGTGCACAAGGTTTTCCACATGGTGCTGTAGAAATTGAAGGTTCAGATGGTGAAACTTTCAAGGTTAATGGCCAAAGATTGAAACTATACAAGGGGCCATCACATGATCTCAAGAAAATGGAAGAATTGAAGCTGATGCAGGCGCATTAAGTTTTGAGAGAAAAGGTTGTCGAGCTTAAGATATTAAACAAATACATTATTTAATTCTTTAGACATTCTTTTAATAAATGCATACTCTTTTTCTTAAAACTTTTGTCCATTACTTTATCGAGGCTCTGATTGAGCCTTGATGCTTATTAATAATGTTGAGAGTTTCTGTTAGAACAAAATTACACAAGGCAATGAAGACCATGACAACAATTTGACCTTTGAACATCACACGAGAGAAGTTTTCCTTAACATCTCAATTTTATATTTTTCCTGAACTTATTTGATTTAAATCCCCTGTCTAATTTTACATGCTGATTAAACATTGAGGACAATGTTTAGTTTAAGTGTGGGGGAAGGATTAGCAAGATGATGAGTTAAATGTTGACTTTAGCTGATATAAAGTATGTGCTGACAAATATCAATTTTCCATAAAAAAAAAATAACAAGAAGTAATGAAATGGTTAAAAATTTGACCAAAATTTTTTGAAAATCAAATCAGCTGAATGATAAATGAATTATCATGAGATTGAGTATCTTTTCATTGTTCAAATCACTTTACAATATCCATGTAAAGTAGTCTTACTCGTTATTTAATCTAAAAATTCAGAGCTGGAATTAGCTTAAGGTCCTTAGTAAGGACACTCAATTTTCTTATAAAATCTCAAATGATTCATATGTTTTTCAATTTGATAGTTTTGAGAGCTGTTTAATCCCTAGTGGAATGTTCAAATAATGATCATAACTTGATGATTTTTCCTTCTGCCTTAATTTAAAACTAGAAAACAAAACAAAAATTGAAAAATTAACCATGCCTTAGGATTGTGGGCATGAGTTGGTCCCTCAGAAGAAAAAGTTTTTGCCTTCTTTTAATTTTAAATATGCCATGCCAAAAAAAAAAAAGTGAAAAAAGAAGACAAAAACCATATAGAGGAATTATAAAGAAGAAGGCAAAAACCTTCCCCTCTAAAACTTTTAATAAACAATAAAAAAAAAAAACACAAAACAAGAAAAAGATTCAGAGGATGAACTGATGTATATGCATTCATTTTTTAGTACTTGCTTAGAGAAGTGATTAAGGAATTACATACTTTTATGTATAAGGGGAGAGAAGTTAATTGAGTTTCTTTCTTACTCTGATTGATCTTTTGAATAATTTTTGCTTGGAATTCTTTATTAAATGATGAGGGTAAAGGCTGATTTTCTTAGATAAGTTCTATGATTTTAGCAAAAGTAACTTCAGCACAATTATAGATGATAAAATATTCGATGTGCTAGATGATTTGAATCTTATTTGGTCTGGTCAAAAATTCCATTTATAATTTGTTTTCTTAAGCCTTGTTGATTTGAAGTGATTTTGCTTGAGGACAAGTAAAGGCTTAAGTGTGAGGGAATTTGATAAGTCTCTTTTACTCTATATTTTTCATGGGAATTTGAGCTCATTTTTTGTATAATTTTGATTAAATTCCCATGAATCTTGTGCTTTTGATATTAATTATTGTTTTGTAGCTCATTGAATCCGAAGAAGAAGAAATGAAGTGTTTTTATCAGATTCGAGCTGAACAGGAAACAAAGTCAAAATTGGACAAAGTCGAGCCCTTCTAAAATCCTCATCGACCAAAAGATGAAGTAAAACAATAAAACACGTTCTGTCACGCTTCAATTTCGAGCCCTCGACGTGACTCTCGACAAGTGTTCTGAGGTGGTCGAGTCTCAATCTGCAAAAAAGCTTCTGTCAAGCCTCAATGTCAAACCTCATATTTTGACCCTTGATGGCTGCTATTTAAAGACCAATTTTTGTTAGATCAATGCCGAAACCTCAAGTCTTCGAGTCTTCGAGCCCTCGATGCACTCAAATTCACCCTCGATAGATGGATGGACAAAAACATAAGTACTTTGAGCGTTTTAAATGTTGAGCCTCATTTCTTTGTCATCTCGAGTACTTGACCAAGCAATAATGTGACCCGCGACAATTAAGTATACGATCAAACGAGCGCGTGCAAAGAAAAAAGAATTCCGTTATAAAGGACCCACCACGTCAGCAATAAATCCGTTATGATTTGTGTGCCTTGAGCTTGTAAATAAATGGATAAGCATGCGTTGTAGAAGGATTGTATATTATTGTAAATTTCCCCAACATAGCTTAGAGAGAGAGAATTCTAAGGCGAAAAAAAATCCATTTTCTTCTTGCTTTAGAGGACTCATAGTTTTTTGGGTAAAATCATTTTAAACCCGATGTTTGTAATGTTTGCAATATTCTAAGCTTTAATTGAATTATTCTTCAATTTGCTTTTTTTTCTTCTGAATCTTGTGCTTTAATGCTTAAATCCATTGAGAAATAATCTCCTACAGCTTAGGGTTTATGAATCAAAATCCTGATTCATGTGATTTCAAATTCACTTTCAAGTATAACTTACTAAATATTTGTAATTAGTAACTTGTTTTATTTTCGTAAGTCTAACTGTGTGGTGCATTGTGTTAGATTCATGTTTTGATTTCAATTGAATAGGCTGAGAGGTCATTCTCTTGAATAGATATGTGGGTACTAATGGAGATGATCCTATCTACCTCAAGAGACTTTCAAAAAAAGGATTCTTATTCTTTATGCGAGTCTAGCATCTAGATCTAGAACTACTGACTTCAAGAAAAGTTTTAGTTTAACTCGGTGACTCTAGCGGTACAAATATCCTAATCAAACCACTCTCTCGAAGTAATTTCTCTTATGAAATCACATGATAAGGAGTTGGTGTAGTAAACCCTACGCTGCTGTTTTGCAAAAGTTACAAACCCAATTTTATCCAATTTTGCCCCCAATAAATGTTTATGAATATTTTCATTAACCTAGCCTAGCTTCTATTTTTCGCTTATGTGTTTCTAAGTTTTTCTTTAGCTAGATAATAGATGGAATGTGAGTCTAATAGCTGCCACCGATCCCTTAGGCTTTGACTTAATTCTTTCTCTATATTTCAGTAGGTACGCTTACCATGGATGTTGGAAGTTGCTAAACTAAAGTGAAAAGAACTAATTAGTTTTATAAATTTTGAAAACTTCAACTTCGAGTTGTGATTTTGAAAATGTTATACAACTCACCCAAATAGAACAACCAATATGCTGAGTAGACCGATAATGCCGAGAAGAACTAGGGATCTAATGGGTCTATGTGGTCTTGAAGTCATGTTCTAGGTTAAGAATGGGGGTAGGCCATCAGTAGTTGAGTAGCTCATGCTCTAAACATGTTGGGCTTTGCTTAAGGAGCATTGTCTAAATATACCTATTAATAGTTGTTGATGTGTATGATTCTAGTAAGCAAGTGAATGGTATGTTGAGTAGATTGATAATACCTGAGTAGAACTATGGATCCAAGGGGTCTACTCGGTCTGAAGATATATTACGGGTTAAGAATGGGGGTCGGCCCATTAGTAATCTAATTGGCTCATGCTCTAAACATGTTGGGCTTAGCTTAAGGAGCCATTGTCTAAACATACCCATTAACAGTTGGTTTTTATTCTCATGCCTACTAAACCAAAGTAATTTTTCTTGTATGATCTTTACGAGAACATAGCTACATGAGAAATTATAAACCAACGTACAAAATACACTACCAAGACCATTATAGCTTGGTCGGTTTTTTTCCCCATCTCTTGACTTTGTTTCTTTTTTAAATTTACAATAATTTTGAAGCTCACATCAATTGTTAATTTGGTGGCCTCTAATATGCATACATACATGCATACATACATACATTCTTTTTGAACATACATACATACATATATACATACATACAAGATCACTTTTTTTTCCTAGTTGCATAGGTAGATTCCTAATGGATTGGCACTTTAATAGATAAAGTGCTATTAAATCTCTATCATAGCATGCAATCAAGTTTCCTTTCGCATTCCGGCATGTTTAGATCTCTTACATTATGTTTAGATTGAGAGAAAGAAGGGGGAGGAGACATGTGAAAGGAAAAAATATACTTTTATATTGTTTGGAACACAACAGAAAAGGGGAGGGGACGGATACTGGAAATAAAAGGGGACGGATACTGGAAATAAAATTTTTCCATGTGCCCACAAAAAACAATTTTCCCCAGTTTGGAGAGAATTGAAAGGAACATCAATAAAATAACAATATTACCCTTGAAACAAATGCATATTTTAAAAATATAAGGACTTATATGATTTTTAACAAAATAAAAAAAAATTACATCATTAATTTTTCTATCACTTTCTTTCTCTTCTTATCTAAATAAGGAGATTTGTAATTTTTCATTACTTTTTCTTTTCATTCTAATTCTTTCCTCCCACTTTTCTTTCTTCCTAATTCTTCCTCTCTTTCCAAACATAATGCTAAGGCCAATAGCTATCTATAAACGGTCTCAGATTGTTTCAAAAGCAATCAACAATTTATAATTTGAAGGTATTTTATCTTTGTCCTACTAATATTTCATTTTTACTCAGGCAAGGATTTTATCATTAGATCGGAAAAACCTATTGGAAAAGCCTATTGCATTTTAATTACTGTACAAAGATAAATATAGTCGCAAGGTGGCCGTTTCCTTGTTCTAGATTATTCAAGCTAGACATGAATGGTTCTCCAAATAGTGATGGAGCATCTTGGGGGTGATTTGGTTGGTAACTCCTATAGTCTCATGATTTTATGTTCGGAAAGATTTTCAAAACTTCTCTCATTGATTATATGGAGCTTTTATTAGTAGAAGAGGGCCTTAAGGTGTGCATCCATTATAATCTGTGCAATACATCCCTTGAAGTGGAGTCTTCTCTAGTTGTTCAATATATTATTGATTCATGCAAACTTTGTTGGAATTAAGGATTGATAACATGATAAAACAAGCCAATAATGCTTCTATCTCTTGTTTCTTCTGGATGTATTTAGCTCGGAAGGCAATATATATATATATTAACTTTTTCATTCGTAATTACTTTTATCTGGATTCCTTCCATAGGATATACTCTTTAGAATAAAAAGTTGTTATGCTATTAGAATTTAATGGAAAATTTTAAATATTTAGTAATTAAATGATTTTTCTTTTTGGATAAAAAGGGAAAAAAGATCATAAAACAAAACAAAGATAAGGAATAAAATATTATTTTAACAAAAAATTACAAAAATGCTATGGATAAAAAATTAATCTAAAAAATAAGTAAAAAGATTATTTTTAATCTGGTGGTATTTTTATAAATTTTAATGAAACTATAGATATATATATATATATATTTTCCTAAACCGAAACAAGACAAGAACCATAAAACAGGAAAATAGACCAAAAAGAAAAAAAGAAAAAAGAAAAGAGGGTAGAAAAAGAAAATCTATTGGAAACAAGACAAGGCCGGTGAGAAGAAAAGATTTATTTTTTTGTGGGGGGTGGGCCAATGAGAAGAAGGGGTCAGAGTAAAAGAACAGACAGACCATAAATGAGGTTGCTCCTCTCTTCGTGGTCCTCGCTGGACGACGACTTAAATGACACGCGTCAAGACTATAACACTTGGTCTCACAATAGTGGGGCCACAGACAAAGCACGCGGTAAGATTGAACCAATCGGAAGGGTACGTGTCGTGTAGGAAGAGTTGGGTGGGGACCACCTCAAGTTTTTTGACTTTACCTGACAGCCGCCGGCTTCATTAATGCACAGCGTGTATGTATGTAGGTAGTCCCAATAACAAGACAACGGTGGGGGTCCAGATTCTGTGGGACCCACACCTTTAACCTTTCCTTATGCCAACTGTTCACCTTCTATTATGAAATAATAAGAATACATAAAAATATCCAGAAATTTGGACACATGATTATTAAAATCAATAAAAATATAACTTTCATAAAAAATTAATAATTTTATCCATAAATTAATCAAATTAGTTATGCGTAATCAAACAGGAAAACAGCAGACGAAATGAGACGTACAAGAAATGCAGTATCAGCTGTGGATATATATATATGTGTATGTATATGCGCACCTCGTTTTTATATGATATATTTTAATGAAAATCCTATTAAGAATAAATAGATAAATGTTTACCCATCAGTTTACTCTTCCGAACCGAACGTACTACAATTGCAGCCCAAAAAAATTATAAAAAAAATAAAAACCTACCACCAATTATTGCCTTACGGGCGTTGTCCTCCGGCTCTTCCAGAGGTACCGGCTAAATTGGCTGTCTCTTCTATAAAGTAATCAATAGTTTATCGAAAAATGATTTAATAATTTAGTTAACGTGAAGATAAACGGTGTGATTTCTAGGGTGAAGGAAATAAAAAGTAGAGGCCACCTGAAAAGAAAAAAATCTAAAAACAATGTATTTCAAATTGTATATTGAGAAAACATTTCATCTTATGTTAAAATTGTATCTTTAAGATATGAATCCAAAATTATAGTATAGTATTTAGTTCTTATTATTTTTACACGGAGAATCTAAGTTTGATTTCTGATATTGATAAATGAATGGATTTTTTTTTAAGGTAGATTATTTTAAAAAAAAGAGTACTTAGCGAAAAAGCCAAGTCTCTATTTCCAGCCACAAGAGTACCTACTTCTACCCTATAGAATTATACCTAAGAGTATTCTTATAATATTTTATTTAACTATATATCTTCTCTCTATATATATTATACCTAGATTTATTTATATATTGATCTATTCTATAAAGTATATACATGAAATCTAGACTTCAAAAGATTTTACAATAGATTTTTATTAATTATCATTTAATAATATTCTTTATTACTAATTTATATATTTTTTCCTCCTGCTAATATAGCAACCCTCTTTAATTTTCTCTAATTTTCTCCTTATAACTATCTTTATTTTTCAAATGGGAGTAAACTGTCTTATTATTATAGTTTTTATCGAAGTAAGTACGTTTTATAATATTTATGTATAAAACCTTTTTGAAATCATCAGCCATTATATAATTTAATTCAATAAATATTTTATAATATAAATTTGATTATATTATTGTTTCTCGAGTAAATAAAAAAAACTTAGAATATTTAACTTCAATGCATATTTGTAAAGTTTGGGGAAAAAATATAGATTTATAAATTATTAAAAATATGTATTACTGTCAAAGTTGTCAATCTCGTGATTTTATGTAAAATTTTCAAATAGTTTATAAAATTGAAATGTAAAATCTAAATATAGGAACGTATATTTATACAACCCATGCAAAATAGCTTTAAAAAACTATACATATATATTCATAAAAGTCGTAAAATACTTGAAATATATAATGGATGAAAAATAAAGAAATTAAAATTTCTTTTTCATAATAAGTCTTACTTTATAATCTAACATATAAAAAAAAGCAAGTAGAGTTAAAATTAAGTTATTTTCAATTTCTTTCTTTGAAATAATCTATGAAGTGAAAAAGAATCAAACTTTTTAATTTATATTAAATTATTAATTACATAATTAAAATAAATAAGTTTTCTTATAAACTTTATTGCTATAACTCGATTTGAAAGAATGCTATAAATGTAGAACATGACACTTGTGGGGAGGGAGGGAAGAGATATAGACTATAGAGAGTATGTGAAAGTAAAATTAAAACATAATAAGATAAATTTATCATCCCAATAATTGATGAGCTTATAAAAAACATAATTGTATTTATTATATTTTAGCCTATTTGACTCAAATAGGTAAAATCGATAAACTGAAAGTTAGATTCTGTCGTATTCACTTATAAACTCAGTTAAAATCATAAAATTTTATAAAAAAACGATTTTATGCATGAGTCAACTCAGAAGGACTTTCTAAAATCATGAACTCATAGAATAAAATGAATAAAATCGCAATTTTGATAACTATGATTACTATTTACCATCATATGAAAAGTTGATAAAATTGATATTTAAATGTCCACAAAAGTTTAGATTGGAATTGATAACTAAGCTCATTTATAAATTTCACATATTGTATGCAGTGTGTATATACATGTATATACTTTGCAGCTCGGATTTCGGTATGAATGACAACTATTAGATTATCCCAGTGATTGACGGATGATATGAAGTAAGCTCAATTCATATTTATCTTGAATGAGCTACTATTGGACAAGGCCAGTCACCATCCTCTTGTATATATGAGTCTGCTTGAGAAAGGCTGGATGCAATTGACCAATCCATCGATCCTTATTCTAAACTCGCCACGCTAAATCTTTCTAAGTTATTACAATAAAAGAACCGAACCTATTAGATCTTATCACTCAATCTATGAGTTAAGCCCATATAAATAATAATATATGCAATTTAAGCTCATTCTATCTCAAATTTACCACATGTTAGTTTAGAAGTATTTAACTAAGAATAAAATGTGCTTTTAAACTAGGAGCCTAAACAATAAGTTATTCCATTAAATAGCTTTGGAATTTGGTCTAATTGAATGATTCTTTGAAATCACTTCAGTTCTATGATAAGTCATTAAAAATTTAAATGATACAGTCTTGTAGACTTTTATGTTAAAGTTAGCTTGTTATATGCTTTGTACACCTGTAAGCTTAAGTAGGAATATAGAAATAATAAGTGTTTGTCGTAAACTCGGAGAATGAGCTGAGATATAACAAAATATTAGAAATACATTTTATGCCCTTTATAAAGGATATTTAAGAATAAAAGTAAACTAAATACATATTGGAAACATGTGGTAAATGCTAGATGATAAATACATGCCTTATAATTATTATTAAAAAAAAAAAGCAAATTGTAAACTTTCAAAAAAACTTGAGTATGTTCATAAACTCTTTATAGCGTAGTTCTCTCACTGTTAAAAGGAGATATTAATTCAAAGATTAAATATTTATTATTTTCTTTATGATATATACACAATTATATATATATATGTATATAGATATTAAGAGGAATTATCCATGGCATGCTGTGTTTAAACAAAAATTATGTCCACATGCATATTGAATATAAAAGGGTCGTGAAGATTTGTGAACCATCACTTGATTGGTTGTATTCAATCAGCTTAGCCTAGGAATGATGCGGTATGTACTGCACCTGTGAAGATTATGGCCATAAAGCCGTAAGAAAAACAATCTTTATAAATTTAAAAATCCTGCCATCAACTACCGTCCCATTTATGGGAGAAGTAACAGGTCCGCTAACGCTCTCCGTATTTCCTTCCAATTTTGGATTTGAAATAAATCACGCAAACGCAAAGTGATTCGACGGTCTGTGGGGAGGGTACATTAATGGAGGATAGTGGTTGGCGGTCGTTGGGTGCTGTAGGAATTAGGATCCAAAACCAAAACATCAAATCGCATCAAATAGTTCTTTGTATTAAAAAGAAAGTACCACTAACCCTCCACAAAGTTGCCATTATTTTGTATTAGGATAAGACTTCATGGTAGGAAGAAACAATTAAAATAAAAATAGTCAATTGGAGAAATAATATTTTTTTTTATAAAATGTATTTTATGTCCACATCATAATTCACAAGGATATAACATGACAACTTTTATCTTAAATAGCCTCATTAAAGGATTTTTAGGCTAGCTCGTTTAGTATAATCTCTAAAATAACTAAAGCTTTATTATCAAGTATGATGCCTTAATCATTTTTATCCATGCGATAAAATCTTATCGCATGATACAAAAGTTTAGTAAGTTTTAGAGCATGGTTATCTTATATTTTGGGGGGGAAAAAAGCTAAACATGATAAAAGGAAACTTACGAAAGCTTTATTTGAAGATAGCGGAGGTATGTTATAACGGTTGAGAAAGATTTATACAGCTATTATAAGGAAACTTTTGCAGAAAACTTCATTCATACATTCTACTAAAATGCTTGTCATAGTATTACTATGATACCTTTCATGACATACTTTAATCATATGTCTTCCTTATTACAAGTGTAACACCTTAATTTATTTTGTAAGTTATGTTCTTATTGTATTTCTTTGTATGTCTGTTTTATTTTAACTATGACTTTTTTACCCTACTTCTTTTTGCAAATTTTTTTTGGTACTATACTTTGGTTTTGGCCTCTTTTTATGTCTTTCTCTTGTTCAATACACTTGTGGAGTATAAATAGTTTGACAAAAATTGTAATTTCCTCCAATTAAAGTGAAGATAGTTAACTAGAAGAGTAATGTTCTCTTTTGGAAAATGCACCTTATGCTCATGCCATAACCCATAAGGTTAAAATACATCAACCTCTACCTTAAATAGCATCAACAAAGAGTTTTCAGACTAGTCCTTTTGGCATAATCTCTAAAGAAACCAGAGCTTGACTACCAAATATAGTGCCTTAATCTATTTACGCATTCTATATATATACATAATGCTTAGTGACAGTATTGCTGAAATTTGTTTGCTGCTTGTAATAGCTTCTGGTTACAAAAGTATGTTGTAGTAAAATAAGGTTAAATTTCAACATTATTAGAATTTTGGGAATTATTAGTATAACATTTTAATTTTCCAAGATAGTGCCCATAACATCCCTAGAATAAGGCTAGTCAGCCGGCAGCGGTCATGTGTTTAAATTAGTTATAGACATGTTAAATCTCAAAACCTAATATAATTCATAAAATAATAATAATAATATCATAGATAACTTAACAACTGTAAAACAAAAATTTAACACCAACGCACTTCTAGAAATCAATCGCTAATGATCAAACTATAATATACTAGGTTCTATGTCTAATATCATTCTAAATTATACTGACAACCCAAAGATAACAAAAGAGTCTTTAGATCTCCAAAAGCTCAAAAACTAAATCAAGCATCAATAGGATGGTTATTGATATCATCGTCCTTCCCATGATTTATAACAATGTCATATCTAAAAAGATAAGAGACAATTCAATCCATCATCTAAACCTTTTCAATTTACAAGGTTCATAGTCTCTAGATGAGACATCTTATTCTAGCTTATTTATGCAATTGTGCAACCAATTACAAACACAAACATAAGTTTCCCTCAAAACCCCCCTTGCATTCATCACATCTCAATCCAAACATCACATCAGCATCAAACTTAGCAATTAAGCCATCATCAAAGCCTTTCAACATCTGTAATTCAAGCAACGCAACGAGTTACTCAATGTATTCAGAAGAAACTCAAATTTGTCTTAGCTTCTAGTCCTTGCATTCTACTCCCTCTTAAATGCCTATAGACCGACACAGATCAATCTTTATACTCTCGTGTTTACAACAAAAATCATCGGTAACGACGTTTAAACAAAAGACTTTTTGGAAACAAAGACCAAAACCCTAAAGAAAACTTGCCGCCACCACTTGTTAAACGTTATTAAATATTTGAAGACAACGGAACCTAACTTTACTTCATCCCCATCTGTATTGATAAATGCTCATAACAGATTGATTTTGATCCTTCCGATAATTAAGGATTTCAATTTATGTAATGTCAAGAATCAAGACTCCCTTGATAGTAATGTAAGTTATTTTAGAAATATATTCAAATTCCTTAAAGTTTTCCTAAGGCAAGATAACATGTTATTTCAGATTTCCTTATGAGAATTTGTATATATATTACGCAACCAATACATGCCTAATAAGGAGGATTTATTTGTATTGCAAATAAGAGTTAAAACGAAAATTGCTCATAACACGTATCCTTAATTTAATTAGTATATCTATTAGATTGGCGAAAATGTTCAATTTAAGAAAATATTGATTATTTCTCTCATATATAATGTGTCGGGTGTAAGAAGACGTCGTTTTCATGTAAATGGCGTTAAGTGTGCTGCAATCTTAGTATATTACGCTCGATTTCATGCCTGTGTATAAGAGTTGATAAATTTGCAATATAGAATGGGATCTTAATTACTTCTGATGATCGAAACACTACTGTAGTACAATTCGGTCAATTTGAATTCGAACATGTAAATGGTACCACCGGAACTCTTATGGGTACAACGATATTAATCTTATAAATTTTAGACACGTATGGAAACATATGGAAATTAAATAATGAATACGGAAAAACTATCTTTTGATCATATTCCCAAAATCAAAATTTACGATTACGAATAAAAAACTAAAATCGTTACCAACCTAATAACCATATATTTGGTGCAATTTTAGGTGTGGTCTCAGCAAAAATTATCTAAAGTACAGTATATATATATATATATCTTTTATTTTTATATATATATACATATACAAGCAGACAACGCACCTTCCATACATATGCAAGTAAAATAACCCAACATATATAAATTAAATAGATATATTGTTTTAATTTGACAGGTTGGAAGAGGATAGTCTTGATTAGTACTGAAAATTAGGAAATTAATTACAAATCATAACTATAATTATATTTTCCACAGGTAACTGCTATGCAAAAATATGATATTAGAGCTTTAGATTGGTATATAAAGCTAATGATTAGGCTAAACAAGAAAAAGATTATCTATCCAATCCCTATTTAATTCTATTCAAATCCTATTTAATTTCATGATTTCAGGATATCAAAAATATTTTATGCTCATATGCTAAAAAGGAAAAAGACTATGTCTATTCAACCTCTATTTAATTTTATTCAAAACCTATTTAATTTCATGATTTCAGGGATACTAAAAATATTTTATGTGGAAAAAACTATTTATATTCAACCCCTATTTATTTTTATTAAAATCCTATTTAATTTTATGATTTCAAGGATATTAACAATATTTTACGCCCATATGCTAAAAAAGGAAAAAAATATGTCTATTTAACCCTATTTAATTATATTTAAACCTTACTTAATTTTCATGATTTAGAAATACAAAAAATATTTTATACTCATATGATAAAAATATTATATTAAAAACGTGTATATATATATATATATATATATATATGAGCGCGCCAATGTCTATGCCAAGTCGATTTGGTCTATTTTTTCGGAAGAGCTTCTCTTATGATTTAGGTCTTCTAATTAAAGCGATCATAACTTTTGATCTTGTTCTCTTTTACTTTTTCCCGTACTCACTGCAAGCTTTTTCACTCCTCTTTAACTTTCGGAAGTGCTTGATCTTTCCAATAATTTTAAGGTTCAATGTGTTATATAATGTTTTGGTGGTTTTCTTTCAACAATAATTGTTATACTCCATAAAAATCGTAAGTTCTATTAATTTTTGTTTGTAATAATCTGGTACATTCCGTATCCTATATAATTGCATAACCCTCCAAAACATCACCAATTTTTCATAATTATCCTCTAAATCTGCAGGCATTGTTGTTTAGGTACTTCCTAAATGTTTATAAAACTCCATAGATATGGGTATGAAAAAAATCGATAAAACTAAAAAATACAACCAAAATGAAAAAATCAATCCAAAAAACATAGTTAACTAGCATGTTAGTTTCAATTTAGGATTACGGTTTTTATTTTTTTCTAGTTTTCGATTTTTATTTTAGTTTGTAACCATAAAAAACCGAAAGTTAACGGTTAACTGTTCAAATATTTATAAATATACTATATATAGAATTTACATATACATATAATTCTTTTTTAAAATATACATAGCGGGTAACCCTGTCGTATAGGGTACCCACCCGGACCCTGCTCGACTAGGTAGGGTCCCAGTGGGTATTAAAAGCTATAGGATAAGGTCCGGGTATAGATTTAACGAAATCTGCTTTCACAGGGTAGGGTACGAGTATGAGGTTTTCATACCTTGTACCCATCCTGGAGCCTATACTAGTACGTATTTTAGGATATATTATATCTATCTTATTAAATATTATAAAGCAATGTTAATATACATAAAATAAATAACAATACTCCATTTTTTATTTGACAACCACTTTTTATTCAAGATTATTATTTTGTAAATTATCTTCCAAAAATTTTTACTATAGAAGAATTTGTACTATTTTATTTTAGAAACACTTGTTATTTTTATTTTAAAACGCCTATAATTGTATGTATATACCCGAGCTCTAAAGTTTTTGATTTTAGAATCTGCTACAATTTCTATAATTTTGTTTAATATCATATGAACGCGTTCGATAGATTTTTATTATAAGTTTCAACTTCCTCACATAAATAGATTCTACACATTGCAAAACTTGTAATATTAACAAATTATTTTTAAAATTCATTTTTACATGCTATTTATAATGAATATATGAAATTAAGGTAATTAAATATACTACATGATATAAAATACTATAAACCTGAAATTTATGAAAATACGAAAAAATAGATATTTCGTAAGTAAATCAACAAGTTTCATAAGGTATCCTATACTCTGTAGGTTTTATAAGGTACAGGGTGGGTAAAAGATACCATATGTAGGTTTCGGGTACCAAATTTAATACACTGTAGCACACAGGGTAGGATACGAGTAGCACTTCATACCCTACTCATCCGGTACTCGCTCATCCCTAATATATACACATAATTTACATATGTTAATATTCCTTAAATTTTGATTAAAATACTATGTTCTATCCTATATTTGATGGGAGTTAATATGATAATAGATTTGGTTTGCTTTTATTGATAATGATACACACAAAAGCTTACTTTTCCCATTTTTCTTAATTTGATTTTCCTTTTTTATAGCTCTTGTAATATATATAATAATTTAAAGAAAAATCAATAATAAGGCTAAAAAATAAGATTTGTTGAAACAATCGATTCGATTTGTTGAAAAAATTACGTTTAATGGTTAAAAACCAAAAAAAGTAATCGAAAGAAAACGTGGTTAACCGTTTATAATGACCAATTAAGGATCGGAAAATTAAAAAATCGATCATTATAGTTAGGCTAAAAAAAATAGAGTTATGAATTGGTTAACCGAACCGTGAACACCTCTATCCATAGATGTTGTGATTTCAAAGGAAAATCAAGAACGATTTTTTTTTCCTTTCACTGCATCAAAAGTTTGTAATAACACTTTTCTTTAGATAATTTAATTATTTCCAATAAAATTTCCTCAAACACGTATGAGAATTCTAAATAAATTTTCACAAATCAAATTCCCATTTAAAGTTTTTGAAGTCAAATGAGGCATAGAAAATAAAAATGTTTATAGGAGAAAAATGTTACAAACTATAAATTAGTTACATGTAAACAAGAATTAGTTTAGGAATTGCATATTGTAATAGAATAATGATCAAACGTCCATCATGTAAAAACATCTATAAATACAATATAGAAAGAAAGAAAAAGAGTATCAAATAGACCCATTTTCAAAAAACCACAGTAGTGTGATTTAGGAGTTTATTGGCTGACTCGAAGAACCAAATCTTCCACCTTTTTCTTGCATCATTCCTAACATTTCATAGCTTTAGCTTAAGATTACTTGCAAAATATGAATAGGTACATTAGTGTAGTGAAACCCTAGCTCAAAGTAACTTAGTTGAGAAAGAAAGTGAGGATTTTGGAATTATCTTTATGTTATATTTGATATGCGAATGGAATAGGTTTGAATCATAGGAATGGAATGGATTTGACAAAAGAATGACAAATTAATTTCTATATTTGGATAGATTTATAAAATAGAATGGAATATAATGATTATTTTATAAAATTTAACAAAAGAAACCTTTTATATTAAATATAGATAATAAATATGCGTAGAATAAAAATATAATAAAAAAAAATCATATATATAGATGGAATGGAATTGCTCAAAGAGGAAGTTGAATTCCTCCTAGAAGCCAAAATCATTGATTCCAGTAAATCAAGATTTTAATTTCTAAAAGTACTTTCAAACATTAGGAAGGAGAGTGAAAGTCAGAATTATAATCCTATTATAGATTATTCTTACGTAAAAAACGTGGTATTAGGGTATTGTGTCAGTCGTAGGTATGGTTGGCTGAGCCTTAAAAAAAAAAAAGCTAAAAGAAAAACAATGCACAACCCAATTTTTTTCTCGTGTTAATACAAGAAGGTAAAAAATCAATAATACATTAGTGAATTTTTCAAGTCGAAGATTGAAAAAATAAGCCATGCGTCTGGTCGATCGTCTTAGACAGAACAAGCTTGAATCATAGATGTGGCCTTGAATTTCTAGCCATGGGCGGACAGGATATGATTTAATGTGACAGGACCCAGAGCACACCTAGGGCAAAGGCTTTGGCTTAGGGATCGACAATACCTTTTTGGCCATGGTACTAGTAGTTTATGATTTAAAAAAAAAAAAAAAAAAATGGGGGAACGTCATCAGTACATTATTTTGGCATTATGGATACATCCAATGTTGAGTCGTCATAATACAGCCCCTCCTCCTTCAACACTAATAATAGATGCGGACACGAAAGCGTCTATGTCCTTTACGCGTAAAAATTGGTGTTACCCCACCACGACGTGATTGACTTGTACGAATAAACTGAATTGTTTGTATCTCAGTATCCCATGCTATTTTAGAAGAATCCGATCCACTATTGTCTAAGACATGCATGGCATAACGTAGGGATGCAAGCGGGCCGGGTCGTTATAGGGTACCCGACCGCTCAACCCGCTAAAAACCCTATAGGGTTTGACCCTATAGGGTTTTGGGACGGGTTTTGGGATTAAAAAAAACCCAATAAGTTATAGGGTCGGGTTTTGGGTTTATTATGTAACCCGTTGGGAAAACCCGATCCGGTATAAATTCAAAATATTAAAAAATTAAAAATATTAAGTTATTAAAGCAAGGATCCCATTTATATTATATATATGTGAAAGTAAGTGGAAATGAAGTGTTTCCGTCATTTTATATGATATTATTATCTAAAATTCATTCTTTCAATATAAGTGTTTGTATCATTAATAACTTAAAACAAAATTCTTTCTTTTGATTATTTTTTTTAAAAGAAAAAAATTAAAAATCTTGGAGCCGGGTCGGGTCGGGTCGGGTTATGGGTTCCTTAAATCCTAGCGGGTCGGGTTTTGGGATTGACAAAAAAAACCCGATAGGGTTTTTCTCGGGTTATGGGACACCCATTAAGGACTCGGGTCGGGTTCGGGTTCAAAAAACCCGTCCCGAACCCGCCCCGGTTGCATCCCTAGCATAACGTAAACACTATTATCTCATTTAGGAAGCTGTTAAATACTAATCATGAGATAAAATTAATCCAATGCCCATCTCAAATGCTATAAATTAACTTCTAAGTAGGGATGTGAAAGATGGCCAAAAGAAAAAAAAATTAGTGGGAAAAAAAAGAAAAGGATAAAACTAAATCTAAATTGGAAAACTAATCTAAAAAATATGTTTAACCAATCCATCAGTTTCAGTTTAGAACTATGATTTTTATTTTTTTCGATTTTCAGTTTCGATTTTAGTTTATAACAATCAGAAACCAATGACTAACTGGTTTGATATCTATAAGTATATTATATATAATATATATACATATAATTAATTTTTTTTAAAGTATGTGTTGACAAAGATAAAAATGCTAAAATCTATTGCAATTTGAGATATGTTGTAATTGGATCTTTTATGGTTTAATAATTATGTTGTTGTCTTGTAATTTGGATTAAGAAGAAGACATCAAATTTAAATTTGTATAATATTGTATTAGACTTATATTCTTTCTATGTTGGTCTTGTAGTTTTTTGATTTGTTTATTTGCAATTTTTTAATGTAATTATGAAACAAAAAAGGTTGAAATTTTCATTGTTAAAATTAAAAATACGGTTAACGGAATCTCTTCATTAACCATTATGCTGGATGGTTAAAAACCAAAAACTGAAAATATTTTTAAAAAATGGTTAGTGATTGAAGCAATTAATCATTAATAATGGCCGATTTAGATTTACAATATTCAACCATTTATTTTAATTCGATTTAAAAAATGGGGTCATAGACTAGTTAACTGAACTATGCATACTCTAGTAGTAAAGAAAGAGACACCTTCCTATGGTAGATTCCAAATACGAAAACTAAAACATCATTCTCTAAATTTCATTGGAAAGACTAGCATCATCAAAATTGCATTCAACACAATTTAGAGTTTTGCTCGAAAATCACAACTAAACCCTAGATCAAAACCTTAACCGATTCCATGATCAAACATCAAAAAGTTATTTCCATAATCTAAATTCTACTATAAAAGATAATTACATTATCAAACAAACTTTTGGGGAAAACTCATATGTCATAAATAAATCATGCATTTTTTAAAGGGAAATTGTTGCATTCAATATCTAAACTTTCATTATTTTTTTATTAATTAATTTAAAAATTTTGAGATTGCTAATGTTAATACCTAATTGAAAATGTGTTAACTAGTCTAAAATTGTTTGCCAAGTTTTTATTTGTTGCCAACTATGGACTAATTTATTTTCTAAATATATAGTTTAATGAAGATATTCTACTAAGGATATATGACATAATAGAAAAAAAATAATGTCAAATAGAATTAACACATGTAATAATCCATCATTGTTAGTATAAATCAAATATTTTCATCAAAATATTTGAAAAGCTTAATTGGGTATTGAAATTAACAATAGAAAAGTTAGGTAGTTAGTTGAAAAATCAACCAAATTTTAGGTATTAATTGAAAATGCATTAGAATATACTCAGGAGAGGGATGAATTGAGTATAACAACTTAATTTTATAGATTAATGAGCTTTCAAAGAAAATGATACAATTAAGCACTAATGACAGTAATAATTACAATAATAATGTACTAAAAATATAGAATAGATAGAGAAGGAAGAGTCAAGTCCATATATAACGTGGAACTCAGTTCATCCCTTAATATCCATGATTACGCGACATGCCTCTAACTGAAGACTTCACACGCTTTTATTAATCTTAAATTCAAATGCTTACTAGGAACTACACATAGGACACTTAAAGTTATAATAATCTCTCTTTTATAGTGCACTTTTATGGACAAGTATAGATACAAGAGCACTAATTTTGATTTCTCCCTTAAAAGATTTTTTTGCAAAATAAAGAGCAAGAACACAAGAGCAATAATAAGGATTATTGTGCTTGTTTGTTTGCGAATGAATACTTTCAAAAAGTTGTTTCAATATGCTAAACAACGTATATTTATAGGCTTTCAAAAAGTCAAACAACTGTTGGAGAAAACATCTGAAATTTGGCAAACATCAATGTGTACCGACTAGCTTTTGAAGCATCGGCTCGACTATCCAAAAAACGCGCCATTGAACACTCTGATCATGCCTTTGAGTGCTCTGATTGCACTCGTGGATATGATCGTGGTTGGAGCTATTCCTTGCTTGGCTTATACTGGCTTACCGATGCGGTTTATATTGGCACTTCAACCTTAATTTCATCTATTTTGTAGATTCCTCTACTCTAAAGCTCACTAGTGAGCCGATCCTTATTATACCAGCTAGTTGGTCCATGCCTTGCACTTGTAAACTCCACAAACACATGCTTGATTTGTTTAATTTAATTGTTCCATATTTTTCTTTAGTTTATTTGCCTTCTTTTAATCAAACAATTATAATTCATTTAATGCAATCAAGAATTATTTGTTTAGCAAATTGGTTTACATAATTTTGTTCTCATCAAATCAACTTTTAGAATTGATCGGTTTAACAATCTCCCCCGTTTTGATGAGAGAAAAAATATGTAAAAATTATTTGCTCCCCCTCAATTTAGTATTGCCCCACAACTTAGTATTTGAAGTGAAATACTTGGCAAATATAACTTACAACAAACACTTGAGTGCAAAATGAACACTAATATAATGTTAATTTCATTTAGATGGCAACAACATATATCTCTCCCTTTTAACATTATCAAAAATCACACAAGCGAAAAAAAAGGTAGATAGATGGATAGCATGTAGAGGAAAGGTTAATATCATTAGCAAAAACATCACCCATAGCAATACAAGGCAACCAAGATAAAGGGATGAACAATATCAAAGTGAGCCATAATAGGAAGGTATCATAAGTTCATTACAAAACATCCAGATACATAAAGTCCAAAACAACCAAAAGATAAGAGTTATAACATAGTCTAATGACAAAACAAGATAACAAGAAGGATAAAGTAGAGATAGAAGCAAAATCAAGCATGGGGATCATCAACAAGAGGTGGGCGAGGATGAATGCTATAGAAATGATCCATAAACCCACGAATGTCCGGGCTAAGTGTCTGGAAATTAGAGCAGAGGTCAAAAATATGAGTTTGCATGGAAGTAAACCCATAATCTATATGATCACGAAGCTCCTAAAGAGAAGAACTAAATGAACTAGAAGTTGCAATAGGATGCTCATTAAAATTAGAATATGAGTCCATACCAAAACTAGGAAGGAGAGCACCACCACCAA
The DNA here is from genome assembly GCA_024138025.1 of Combretum micranthum. Taxonomy (NCBI): domain Eukaryota; kingdom Viridiplantae; phylum Streptophyta; class Magnoliopsida; order Myrtales; family Combretaceae; genus Combretum; species Combretum micranthum. Next base: position 51,512 of record JAMXBD010002108.1, on the reverse strand, counting down.
TTAATGGTGCTAAGGGTTTCTTGCACCTATGGACCATTTTGCTTCTTCTACGTACCTGAACTAATGGTATTAAAGGTGAAGGTAAGAACTTGAACTCGTCGAGTTTTAGTGCGAAACTCAATATACTTGCACCTTAAGAGAAGAGCAATCATCCTATGTCCATAAAAGATAGCCTGTGCATGCTTGTTGGTCATATTCTTAAAACTTCTAAACATGAGATCAAAGAAATTTATCCTATCCTCTCTCAAGATGTGTACCATGAGCTATATATCCTGTTAGGAAAAGATCTAACCTTTTTCCTCTTGCCAATGTGATAACAAACAAAAAATAAACAAATTATGGAAAAATAAAATCAATGACACCAAGATTTACGTAGAAAACCCCAATTCGAGAAAAACTGCGAGACCGTCGCATAAATTTCCCCCACTATCAACAAATAATGGGATATTTAATTGTTCTTCACTAGATAACACTAGTGGATGTCTTAAATCTTCACCACTGTCAGTGGATTTCAATAGCAATAAGCCTTTGTCTCTCTAGGTTATAAGAATGTCTTCTCACTCGTCTCTTATGAACCTTAGGGCAAAAGGAAGTATTTACATGTAACACAAAGGGAAAAACATGTGCACAACATAAGCTGGTGTAATAAAATGTAGGCTGGCGGTGTAAGAAAACTGATGCTTATATCGACGTTCTAACACTAGCTTATCGCCAGCAGTGTTGATGCTTATGCCGGTGGCGTACTCCCCCTAGGCCGATGGTGTTGAAGCCGGTGTAGCCATCCTGGAGCTTTCGGCAAAAATTCTGAATTTCAATGTTGCTTAACATTCCAAGATAGCCAGCGATGTACTTTAATCTTCAGCCAATGTACAACAAAAACATCTTCCTTTATTGCAAAAAATTTCCTTATTCTATGTCCTCTTCCAAGTATATGTCCTATACTTAGGATATCATGATTTCAAAAGTCTTCTAAATATATACAACATATATTTAGGATTTCCTTGGTTATAGACCCATATGAGTTGGATTTAGAACCCCAATAAATTCCCCTTCCAACTCATATGGGGGGTTCCATCACTCTTACTATCAACCTGCAAGAATTGAGTTTCTCTTTGGGTAGAGTCTTGATCATCATATCTGATGCATTTTCATCAGTATGGATCTTCTCAAGTTTTAACTGTTTTGACTTTAGTACATCTATAATCCAATAGTACCTGACATCAATGTGTTTGGATATGGAATGGAACATTGGATTCTTACTCAGATATATGGCACTCCGACTGTTATAGAACACCATCAAATCTTCATTCTCTTGACCCAGTTCTTTTGAAAACTTTTTCATCTACAAAGCTTCTTTGTAAGCTTCAGTTACAACTATGTATTCCGCCTCAGTGGTGGATAGTGCAACACACTTTTGCAATTTAGATTGCCAAGTCACTGCTCCTGCATAGGTAATCAGATAACCTGAAGTGGACTTCCTGGAATCCAGATCTCTGGCCATATCAACATTGAAAAAGCTTCTAATACAGGCTTGCTATCACCAAACTGTAAACACAACTTGGAAGTGTCTTTGAGATACCTGAGAATCCATTTAATAGTGATCCAATGCTCTTTGCCTGGATTCGAGAGATAGCGACTTACAACACTAATAACATGAGCAATATCTAGTTTTGTGCATACCATAGTATACATCAGACTCCTAACTACTAAAGCATATGGGATCTTCTTCATTTCTTCTTTGTCTGCCTCACTTTTAGGATACTGAAGTGAACTGAACTTGAAGTGACCTGCAACTGGAGAATAAGCAAATTTTGCCTTGCTTATGTTGAACCTCTCCAGAACTTTTTCTAGATGATAATCACAATTTATGGCTCTTTCTGTCTCTCATAATGCTCATCCTAAGAATTTGGCGTGTGGATCCTAAGTCTTTCATTGCTAAAGACTTATTCAAAGAAATCTTCATGAATTTTCTCAGCTTCATGGCCAAATATCAGCATATCATTTACATAAAGTAGGAGTATAATGAACTTACCACTGGTAAATTTCTTGATGAAGACACAATGGTCTGCTGTAGTCTTGGTATAACCCTGGTCAATCATGAAGGAGTCAAATTTCTTGTGCCACTGTGTTGGAGCTTGTTTCAACCCATACAAACTCTTCTTCAATCTATAAAAAAGATGCTTCTTCCCTTTAACCTCGAACCCTTCAGGTTGGTTTATGTAAATTTCTTCCTCCAATTCACCATAAAGGAATGTTGTATTTACATCCATCTGCTCAATCTCTAAGTGCAAACTAGCTGCAATACTTAATACAATCCGAATTGAAGACATCTTTACCACCGATGAAAAAAATTTCATTATAGTCAACCCTTTCTTCTAAATGAACCCTTCACAACCAATCTTATCTTGTACATTAGTTATGAGCTATTTTCATCAGTCTTCAACCTGTAAATCCATTTGTTTTTCTGGGATCTCTTGCCCTTAGGCATTTACATCAAATCATAATTCTTGTTCATGCAAGGACTTCATTTCTTCTTGCATGGCTTTGACCCACTCTTTCTTCTGATCATGAAGGATAGCTTTTGGTAACATTTAGGTTCCCCCGCATCATTCAACATCACATATTCATTTGAACTATATCTGGTAGATGGTCTTTTATCTCTTAAAGATCTTAACTGAATCTACTGATGAGGCTTTTGTGGTTGCTCAATTTTATCTTCTACATCTCCCCCATTAGTGTTAGATTCTTCAAATGAGGGTACTGGATCAACATCTCTAAGGATTTCACCTAAAGGTTTTGTCTTTTCACGCTTGCCAATATCTTCAATGGTTTGGTCTTCAAGAAAGACTACATCCCTGATCCTGACAATCTTCTTATCAACTGGATCCCACAGTCTATACCCATACTCATCATGTGCATAACCCATGAAGATATACTTCTTGGAATTTGCATCAAGCTTTGCTCTCTCATCTTTAGGAATGTGCACAAAAGCTGTATAATAAAAAAGATGTAAGTGTTGATAGGAAACTATTTTACCTGTCCAGACTTTTTCTAGGATATCTCCATCCAGAGCATGCAAGGGAGATAAATTTATCAGATCAACTATTGTCCTCAAAGCTTTACCCCAAAAAGATTTAGGTAGCTTAGCATGTGATAACATGCACTTCACTCTCTCAGTGATGGTGCAATTCATCGTTTCTGCAACACCATTCTCCTTTGGGGTCTTTGGAACTGTATTTTTCCAGTTCAATCCCATGATCATTACAATACTCTTTAAATGGTCCTCTATACTCACCACCATTACAGCCCTTACACATATCATTTGTCTTCCAGTTTCCCTTTTAACTCTAGTGTGGAATTGCTTAAGTACATCCAGCACCTGATCCTTAGACTTCAAAGCAAATTTCCACATTTTCCTAGAGTGATAATCGATGAAGGTAACAATGTACAAAGCACTACCTACTAACAAATCTTTCATATAGTAGATATCTATATGAATCAGATCTAATACATGAGATTTCCAAGCAGGTGGATTTCTCTAGAATGCAACCCTGTGTTGTTTACTAACAAGACATTCTGTGCAAGTTTTCGAAGGTGTACCTTTTGTTGCTAGAAGTGCTTCTTAACAAACATCTAAAGGCCCTTCTCACTCATGTGACCAAGCTGCCTGTGCTAAAGTTCCATAGAACTATCATATGTCAAATTCAAATCCCCTTTACTCAGTTTTGCTGACATTAAGCGAAAGGTATTGGATTTCTTCCCTTTAGCCAAATAAGAGAACCATTGGTGAGCATCCATTTTCCTTCACCAAAGTGACTATAGTAGCCATCATCATCAAGCATCATCATCAAGCTTCCCTGCAAAAATAAGGTTTAGAGGGATATCTAAAACATGTCTCACATCTTTGAGAATGAGCCCGCAACTTGTGTTAGTCTCCGGAACAATATTTCTAATGCCACGTATTTTAGATGTTTCATTGTTTCCCATCCTAACATTGCCATAGTCACTAGCAGTGTAGGATGAGAAAAACTCATCCTGTGTAGTCACATGAAAGGAGGAACCAGAGATTATGACCTAATCATTGTCATGACCTGCAAGTCTAACACAATCCTCATCCCGGGTAACCATAATCTCACCATCTGCTGCTACTGCTGTGGTGTCTTTACCTTTATCTTCATCTTTACTCTTACTGTACTCTCTCTTCCATAGTCTACATTCTCTTTTAAAATGCCCTAGCTTGTCGCAATAGAAGCATCTAGCATTCTTTCTTCCTCTTGACTTAGATCTTTCCCTGGATTTGTCAGATCTGTCAGGTTTGTCATTCGGGCCTCTATTCCTATTTCTACCACGTCTGTCTAGCTTATTTGTAATAAGTGCTCAAGTCTTAGAACTTATCCCCAAATATTTCCTTTTGGCCTCTTCATTCATTAAAGTATCCTTCACCATACAAGGGTGAGTGTTCTATCTGGACCTGAATTACTAACCGATACCACAAGTATCTCCCAATTCTTAGGTAGTGAACTCAACAATAATAATGCCTGTATTTTATCATTCAGGACAAGTTTTATCACAGTCAGTTGATGCACAAGCCCTTGAAAAACTTTCAAGTGCTCAGTCATATTGGACCCGTCCTTGTATTTCAAATTCACTACTCTTCTAATCAAGGAGGTTTTGTTCAAGGTTGCCTGTCTCTCATACATGGACTCCAATTTCTTCCATAGAACATCCGCTCTAGTCTCCTGAGCAACATGATGATACACGCTTCAATCAACCTACTGTCAAATATAACCAATAGTCTTTCTATGTAGGATCACCTAATCTGCATCAACTTGTCTTGTGGTTTTGTAGTATCACCACCCAAGTGCAAATACAAGTCTTTACAGTACAATAGATCCTCCATCATCCTTTTCCATGTAGAATAATTAGATGAGTTTAGTTTTATCATCATACCTAACGATTTAACCATTTTTGCACTTCACTGACAGAAACCCTAGAGTTTCTTTCTTGAATCTGGTGCTCTAATAACACTTTGTTAGGAAAAGATTTAACATTTTTTTCCTCTTGTCGATGCGATAACAAACAAAAATAAACAAATTGCGAAAAAATAAAATTAATGACACCAATATTTACATGGAAAACTCCAATTAGGAGAAAAATCATCAGACCGCCGCACAAATTTCTCCACTATCAACAAATAATGGGATATACAATTTTTCTTCGCTAGATAACACTAGTGGATCTCTCGGATTTTCATAGCAACCGTTAGATTTCAACAACATCAAGCATTTCTCTCTCTAGAATCTATCTATAGGATATAAGAATGGCTTCTCACTCGTCTCTTATGAACCCTAGGACAAAAAGAAGTGTTTATATATAACACAAAGGGCAAAACACGTACACAACATAAGCTGGTGTAATAAAAAGTAGGCTGGCAGCGTAAGAATACTAATGCTTAAATCGGCATTTCAACGTCAATAATGTTGACGCCTACATCGACAGCGTACTCCACTTAGGTCGGTGGCATTGAAGTTGGTGTAGCCATCCTGGAGCTCTCGACAAAAATTCTAAATTTCAACACCGCTTAACATTCCAAGATAGCCGCGTATTGTACTTTGACCTTCAGCCAGTGTACAACAAAAACATCTTCTTTTGTTGCAAAAAATCTCCTTATTTCAAGTCCTCTTCCAAGTATATGCCTCACACTTAGGATATCATGATTTCAAAGTCTTTTAAATGTATACAACATATATTTAAGATATCCTTGGTTATAGACCTATATGAGTTGTATCTATAACCCCAACAGTGACTTGGGTTTATTGTCCCTTAGTAGAACACAATTAAGAGAGAAACTAGAACATATGATTGTTGATCTAAAAATGAAAACTTAATAATGGTTTTGAAATAAAAATCTCCAATGCAAAAATCTAATTAATGAAAGGATTATGCAAAGAAGAAACTGAAGATCAGATTTTTACTAGAAAAATATGGAAAAAATGCTCCCAAATTCATATTAGAAAGGTGGGTCAAGACATTTGAAAAGTTTTTGGGGAATTTGCAAACTATCCCCCTTGACTTTTTACCAATATGCGGATTTTCCCCTTAACTTTCAAGTTAAACTTTTTAATCCTTTAAACTTAAAAATATTAGCACAGTTAAGGATAATTAACATTTTTCATGAATTTGGCGAGAGGGTATTGGGGGTGGGATGGGGGGGAAGGGGTGTTTTGCAACTCCTTCGTTTTGTTTTAATGGAAAATATTAAGTATCCTTAATTGTTTCAATTTTTGAAAGTTTAAAGGGATCAAAGAGCTCATTTTAAAAGTTCGGAGAGTGAATTCTCATTTTAAGTAAAAGTTTAGGAGGAGGGGGGATTTTACAATTTCCCTATAGGATTTTATATGCAAACAACATGCCCTTACAAAATCTGAGATTGTGTGCAATGAACCACCTGTCCTCATAAAGACATTTTGGAAAGGTTCCCCCATGTGGTAAAGAAAGACTATGCATAATAGACGAATATATAATAATTCTTATATGGTGCTAAATAGTGATATGGTCAAGATATATTAGTAATTTCTATACCAATATGCTTTTGAAAATCTATATCCCAATAAAAATATAGTAGTTAAGATTTTTATATTGTAGTTATATTATGGTCCTAAAAGTATAAATGATATTTTCTTGAAAACTAGCATAGTTATAAACATATTAAGCTTTTAACTTAAAATTGACCTATACATGAGTTTTAATTAAAATAAAAGAGTTTTAAATGGAGCTAAATAATAGGATAAGGGAGATCCTAGTCCATGAAAAGTCATAATTCATAAAAGTGATTAATAGTAATCGAATAGAAAAGTAGAGTTGTTCAATAGAAATTAAGTCTTAAGAAATAGTTGATATAGAACAAGATTTGATTAAAATTTGTATAGACATGATAAAGGCATCATAGTATCAACTTATTGCACTTTTTTTTTTTTTTTTGTTCTGTTGTAATGGGAAGGGAGATTCGAACCTATTACATCTTACTTGAGAGATAAAAGGAGAGACTATTAAGCTAAAATGTTATTCATATATTCACGATCAACTTATTATACTTGAAATAAGTGTTAAAAGTAGAGTAAAAATGAATATTTTTAATAATTACTCTATTTCCTTATCATTGCCTTAAAAAATTAATTAGATAGCCCTTAGTAAAGTAATAACTTTAGCACCGAATGATCATAAACAATATATCATATGGTAGGAAAAATCTATGGAGATTTAATAAGGTTAATGACAATCTTTTAAAATTTCTTCTAAAAATAGGCATTTTACACATTATTTGGCCCAAACTCTCAAAATTACTAAAAATGAAATAATAAGTCCAAACTAATTATAACATCTAAGTATGATTGTAAGGGATTTACTAGCAAAAAAGCTTATTGGAATAAAAGAAAAAAAAATTCATGTAACCTTCTAATGATCTCCCAAAACCACCAATTAACAGATACTGCCACTACTACCATCTTCTACCTATTCAAGACCTTAAAGGAAATATGGAGAAGTACCACGGTGTTCTTGGGAATTTTTTAGGCTTGGCTAAGTGTGAGTAACAATGATAAGGGTCAAGTGGTATATATAAGAGCTTTGGTCGACTTGTAAATTATTTTAACATAAATATGTAGAGACAAAATTATGGAAAAATTATAGTAGCTTCATCTTATTTTTTCATACCTCCAGTAATTGTGGGGAAATTTTTTTTTTTTTTTACATTTTTCAAATTTTTTATAAATTTTTAACACAAATTTGGATTTTCTAGAATTTTTCTTATTTTCATGATTTTTTTTTAGAATTTATGCTCTTTGTCTCTTTGGTGTTTTCTAGCTGTTCAAAGGTATTGATGGTAGGACATGATAAAATTTGTGTCTCTTTTTCATCAGTTTTTAAATCTTAGATTTTCTTACTATTATATTATATTGAAATTCTAGTAAAATATTTATGGAAAATAAAATATTGCACTTCATCAAAACATGATGAGAGTGAAAAGGTTAGTCTAATTTATTTACAAAATATAATTACTAAAATAACCATTGGAGTAACTTGATCATCATAATTGTAATATAAAAATAAATAAGTTATGACTAAGGGTAATATTGTCAATTGATATAAATAATAGGTTAATATAGTAAAAAATCTAAGTATAATTATATTTTGATGACTTGACAAACACATGATGGAAGGTAGAAATTTTACATTGAACATCTGCTTCAATGCCGCCAGCATAGAGTTCAACGCAGCCGACGTACATTGCTGTGGCTTTGGCAGTGTAGAGCCGGTGTTGGATTAAGAGAAATCGAGTAAAAATTAAGATGTGTCGCCAATGTGTATGGGTACGCTACTAATGTTGAAGCATACACCGTTGGCATACATGCCGATGTACTTTTGATGAAAAATGACCCGAGATGAATTTCGAATCGATACGCCACCAGTGTTTGCGTTTACGTTGCCAGCATTGGATTTATGCTGTGGCATACAGTATAAAAATTGCAAAGGCACGTGTGTGGCAAATAAAGAGTTGCACCATTTCTTTGTATTTATTCGCTTGTTTTCTTCTCCAAAAGCATACTTAGACCTAAAAGTCCTTTCTATAGGTATTCCTAACAACCAAGGCGATTCGAGAGATCAGATCCAGGTAATTGAATTGCTATCTTTTCTTTAAGATATACCAAATCTATAGTTTCCTTAGAGATTTGCTTGTTATTTTTTAAGAGGAGATTGGAGAAAGCCTTATTTTTCTTTGAGATCGGGATATTTGTCGTTTAAGGAGGATTTCACATCAAGTTTAGGTAACTATTTTAATGATTTGATCTTTATGATTTCATAAAAGTAGTTTATGTTGATTTGTGGTATTTAGCTTTGGATGGAGTTTTAGGGTTTGGAGAGTTTGTGGAGGAGATGGGTTTTGTTGGAGGATTTCTATATTTTAATTAAGAAAAAGGTGTAGAGTTATGTTTATTTTGAAATTAGGGTTTTAGATGATATAGATGAGATTAGGATTATTTGATGGTGAATATTATTAAAGTTGTTTCTATTTGTATTATTAGGTTTTTTTGAATTAGGGTTGTGTTATATAGGAGATTTGATGAATTTGAGTCTTATTCTTTGAAAATTGATTTAGGTACGATCTTATCTTGTTTGTTGTATGTACTTGTAGGTTCAGAATTTCTTGTTGTATGTGATGTAGAGTTAGTATATCAAATCAATCTAAGTTTATTTGGCTTATTAATTTGTTTTGTTGCTTGTGATTAGCTGCGGTTAGTAAAGACTACGCAGAGTATGATACTAACGTTGGTAACCTAATGATCTATGTATGAGGGTGTTCTGAGTGAACTCGTGTATAGAAATGATTCCGACAGATTAGGTCTTTGGCAGTATGGCCGCGAGTGTGTGGGAGATTCCCAACACTAATATATGTATAATTACCTATTTTTCTATATGTTTGTTTATGGAGTCATGCGTTACTCCAAATTTGGAACTAGATGCATATGGTTTCGAATTGTGTTGTTTGCCGGCTAATCACAAGATAAGAAATGGTATTTGCTGCATTAGAAATAGTTGCACGTGATTATATATGTTGTGTGTGCATATACATTTGTATATGGTTTGGTGTACTGGGCTTTTTGCTCATTCATTTCATTTTTTAGGATCAGGAGAAGATCAGGTGATTTATGATCCGTCAGAATATAATATCTTTGCAAATGATGGGGTTGACGATAGTGGATTTGATTTACTAGCTGACTCCTAGAGATGTGTTGGTTTAAGGATAGTTGTGGAAGACCAAAATAAAGTTTTATATGTTTTATTAGTTTAAGAATGTTTTAAGATTTTGTTTTTGCTTTTATGTTATAAAATTTGGTTATTGTTGGCTTTGGTTCATGCCAACAAGATTTTTCTTTTTAAGGTGTTGGTTTTTCATGAGATATCTTAAACATATACTTTTTACAAGAATAAGATTTATATTTTGTTTATTTATGGTTTAGAGTTTTATAGTCTTGGTGCGTTTTTATAAAGAGAAGGACACGTGGCGGGTTATAAAAGGTATATTAACCCTGCATTTTTTTTATGGATTATTTTTGGTAATTAATTTCAATTACCACCTATTTTAGTGTATAATTTTAAAGAAAGATTCTAAATTAGCAAAAATATATATATATATATATATATTTCCACATGATGATATCTGTTATATAAGATGCATATATTATTAAGCAATAAATGTCTCTTATCCGTACATACTAGTTTACTATTCTACCTTTGTCATTTTCCACAAGGGACAAAACAGTCTTTTTATTTACTTTATTACATTTACTCATGGTAAATGTCATGCAAAATAAATTATTCTTATACTATAATCTAAAATGAATTTTACTTTTACACATGGGGGCAAAATACATTATTGTTACGTGTTGAGTTAGTGTTGGGTTGTTTAGCAAGCTGGCTTTCTTTATCAATTATGGATCATCAACAATTATTTTAATAAAGAAATTCCATCTAAAATATATGTTTTTAAATATTTATGGTTTGCCACTTATATTAACTCCGTTCCTTGATAGATAACTTACTTTCTTGGATTGAATGGTAAATTATATTTTGTTTTAAGAGATCCGTTCAAAAACTAATACACTGACTATAAAAATAGTAGGAGTGTGACTGTGAGCATGAAAATTATATATGATGGTTTATTTGTCCTTGTCTCATTCCTATTACATGTTTCAATTTCTATTTTGTTCTTATTTATTTATTTTTATTTTTTCTTTGGTTCAAAAATTTATTTTGTAATGTATTTCATTGATATATAACCGAAAATTAGAACCAATCCTCATTTAAAAACATACATAAATACACAAAGACTCTCGACAATTCTTTGGACTGATTTGACATTGGTCTTGTACTAACGTAAAGTCCAAATTTTGTCCAAAACAATTCATATTAGTATGAAAACAATAAATATCTTACTACTTTGCGATAAATTATTTGCAGTGTGATTCACGAGTGAGGATTTACCTTTCAGGGTTAAAAGTTTAAGGCATGTTATTTTGTTGACTTGATTTGTGAAATGAATTCAATGTGGTGGTCAACACCAGCTAACCTCCGAAAACTTAGGTAAATATATGAATTGGTCGTCTTTTTGCTCTATGATAACATGTTATGTTATATACTTGATCATTTTCATATTGATCCTTTCTGGGACTGTTTGGTAGCAATGAATTAGAGCCTGGAAGAAGGGAAAAATGGGTACTAATCAGAGACAAGGGAGAAAGGTATCAATCTTAAGCAATAATGGGGAAAAAAGCGGACAAGGGATGAAATCACTCTTGTTGGACTGGATAAAAGGGGCACAGCATTGCATTCTTGTCAATGTTCAACACATTGTGCTCCGCAACTTTATTAAAGGTAGAAACGTGAGGAAAAAAAGAGTGGAAATAAAAATGTGTGAAAAGTTTGTTTTATGTTTAGTAAGTTATAAAAGAAATAAAATGATAAAAAAAAAGGAATGAAGTTAATGATTGATAAAATTATCGTTATATTATTTTTCATGAAATATTAGTAAGAAGGATAATTTAATAATTATTTTTGTTTTTCATCACTTTTTTTTTGAAAAGAAAAAGAAGTGGTTTAAATAGTAGAAACTTCCCACCCATTTGTCTTCTTTTCCAAAATTATCCCCTTTAACTTAAATTATCAAACATAATTTTTCTTTCCTTTTCCATTGCTTTCCGTGCGTTGCCACTTTTGAACGTGGAAAAAAAAACACAACATAAATTTTCTCAAGATGCATAGGTTTCACTAGGAGCGGACACAGGACGATATGATATGATCGAGAGGACGTGGATTTTAATTAAGTCAATACTAGAATTATTTATATGTATGCAGTTACTATTAAAACTATAATGCATCTTATATTTGTATAAAAATTTTATTAATGATTTCACTATAATATTTTCTAACTTTATAAGTATGAAAAAATTATGGAATAAATAATTAAAGTTATTTAGTGAATTTGATAACATATTATACATATATGACTTCAAAATTAATAATCAATTAAAAAATAGAGTTAAGATATATATAATTAGTATTAATTAAAAATTACTTTATGCAATAAAATAATAACATTTATAATATGAATAATATAATTATCAGTTGTAGTGCACTACGAATAAAAAATAATTTCACAAGAATTTATTTAATTAAATATAATTTTATGATAAATAGAATTTAATTCTGTATTAGTTATTATGAAAGAAAAAAGTTAAAAAAAAAAGGATAAGAGAAAAAGATAATGCAAGTATGTTGAAAAAAAAAAGAAAAAAAGTATAATAAATAACTCATGAAATTTGGATCCATGATCTCATGATGTGTAATAAAATATTTAACTAGTAGATCATATTTAATTTTGTGTTAGTATTTGATTTTATAATATACATATAACATATATATTTTTTTCTTATTTAAACAAATTAAAAAAGTTAAACTATTTTCGTGTCTAGGAGCACGGAGGCCCCTACCACCCCCCCCGGGATCCGCCCCTAGGTTTCATGTCACTGTCTACTCACAGTCTAAAATGGTAGCTTGTTTCTATGGAGGGAATTTTGTATTCTAGGTTTAGGATGAGGCTGAGGTTGTGAGAAGAAATTCAGATGAATCTGTCCCTTTGTGGCATTCAATAGTTAAAGAGTCCACACTCATCTTCCAACCTCTTGTTCTTTTGCATCTTTTTTCACCTTCAAATTAGGCTTTCCTTCTGGACCACAAGAGCACTTTGAATTGTATCGCACACCGTCTAGGACCACCTCACCACTTATTATCTACTGCTTTCTTTTTGAGCTTCCCTGTTCTCTTGGATCATAAAGTGAAAAGAAATAGTTGGGTGACTGACTAGACAGAACATAGCACAGTTCCCCGTTATCCGATCCGATGCTCTCATTCGTCAAATCTTAAGAATCTTAGGTAAATCTACAATTATATAAACCAAAGAGTCTCCACAGACAACCACAAAAAAAAAAAAAAAAAAAAAAAAGGTGAGCCTTGACTCGACTATCCATGTATTCTATCTTTTTATTTCAAGTTTATTACTTTAATTTAGAAATAAATTATACCATTTCAAAAAATAAGCTACAACGAAGGTGTAAAATCATATTATTTTTATTTCATGTTTTATGATTTTATTTCCAGGATTTCTATAGAATCTTGCATACCATGTCCATGCACAATTATATAAGCTACAGCGAAGGTGTAGATTACTTTTTAAAAGCATAAATCCTTTTAGAGACCCCTGTCAATTCCATGAAAAAGAATTAAAACGGACGATCCCTTTGCGACTCGAACCTCATTATACCTAAACTCGATCAAGTTATACAATACGAGGATATCATTCGGCCCATGAACACGTTCATTTAGTCCTTGAAAATCGTGGGCTCTCAAAAAATCGTCCTGTTTATATGGATGGACATGGATCACAATTCAAGGCCGGTGATAGTGTGGTCCAGACTCCACACAACAAAACGGCTCAAAGTGATTTCACATTTACTATAGGATGTTCATGTTTCATTAAAAGCATATTTTTCCTTGTATAAAATCTTTATAATTGTAGAATATCATTACATTAATCTCAAGTCAACGCCAATTAGGTATGGCCAAAAAAAAAAAAAAAAGAAAAGATAGAAATACTAATTGTAGTACTTTTTAGCAATTAAATGGTGGCTAGAGATAGCAATCAATGTCTAATTATATTGATTAATATTCAAAGCAAATATGAACTGAAGACGACTAGAATGATTTTTTCTTTATAAAAGTAGAGGTATGTTTCTAATTTTAGAAACAGACAACTTTTGTGTTGGAAATGCTTAAGATCTAAGGCAATCTATACTTTCTATCATGCTACTTATATTTTAGTTAGTTTGTCCTTTATTTCATGTGGTACTATTCTATTTTTTAGTTTCCATCAATTACTAAATAATAGTTGTCTCTTACCATTACTTGATACTAATAAAGAATGGTAACTGCAACCTTCTTAAACTATTATAATTATACTCAACACTAATAATAATAAGGTTTTGGTTGTAACACATTTCTCAAAATTATGAAATGTTTGGTGCTTGTCAAATCCACCTACATGCGCAATTTAGTTGGATTTTCGGTTTATGACACAACAAAGTTTGTATTATAATCATGCTAATTTTTGCCTCCAAAGGAACACAAAAAGGTTAAGTTGAGACTACCTTGAGTGTGTATTAAAAGATCTACAAACGAAAATAGATTTTAGAGTTTAAATAATGAGAGTATTACTTGGTGTGACCACTTTGATGTTTAAGTCAATAGTGATATTTAATAGAACAAAGAGAGAGAACAATAAAAACATACTAGTAAATGGTCATATATATCAAATTGAACTAATAAAATTCACGGCATGTCTATAGATTGTAAAAATATCATCCTGTAGGAAATTATCATATAAATAATTAAAACAAAATCCTTGTCGACAATTCCAACCTCGTAATCGAAATTCGACAACTTTAAACATTTATATATATATAACAAATCCTATATTGAGTTTATTAAAAAATTCAAATTTAGCCCCTCACTCGGATAACGCAGTGTTCGTGTCTCACCAAATGCATTGAGGACCTGTGTTACCGTCATGAGGGACCGACGTGCCAAGTCAAACTTCATGTCGATTTGGAAGTGGCCTTAAATCTACTGTATAAGATAAAACATGCCGCCCACTGTAGAGGACAAGGCAACAGAGTGTGGATTAAGACCAAAGAGAAGGTTAAGGAGACATCAGTCTGCACCATCTAATGTTGTGTGACAGCACGTATAAACATTGTACATATGATGATGATGGATGTTCAATTAGATTTGGTACTTCTATTACCTTTTTGTCCTACCAATTAGCTTTCTTAAGGAAACTAAGAGTTCACAGAGACCGTTGCATACATATATACGGACCATGTTTCCTGCAGCATGTCACAGTATACACAAGTAATAAAGTTGATTATTGTAAGGGGGGAAAAACAAAGAAAATGAAAGAAAAGAAAAGAAAAGAAAGAAAAAAAGAGAGGGAGAAGAGAAGAAAAGAAAGGAAGAGTAGTGTAGATGTCTTGGTGGTTGAGATATTAATCTGATGTATTCTAGTATTTTAGTTCAATCTTTAAGTTAGAGTTGCAAGTATACTTAGCTGCTCTGGAGCTCGATTAGTAAATGAGCCTAATACGAACCTTAATTTTGTCTGTTTGGATTGTCTGTTTTTCATCTGTATCTGTATCTTTTTTAAAATGATATGTGTAAATATATCCGATTTGCATCTAAATTTTATCTATATTTGTTCTATTTGATCTTTTGATGAGAACTGTCAATTTTTTTTTATCTATATCTATTTCTTGATAAATAATTTGTTAGCAAAAAGTTTGAAAAAGTGTCTGTATCTGTAGAAAAAAAGCCAAAACAAACAGACCCACTCCTCAGCTGGCTTTTGAACATGCTTCTTTATGGTTGTAAACAAGTTCACAAGTAGATTCATTAACAGATTAATAGATTTTATATTTGATATATTTAATATAAATATATAATTAAAATAATAAAAACTAATTTATATTTAATATATGTATATAAATATTTACCAATTCTTAATATTATTTTTATATGTAAAAAGAGATGGAAAAAAGAGTTATCTAAACAAGTCAGGATGGTGTTTTAATTTATAGCTTGATAAAGCTTGGCTAAAACTCGATAAAAATCGTGGCTTGGTTGAGCTCATTTATTGAGCTTAATTTGTAAAGAAATTTAAGATCAAGATAAAACTCATTTAACTAAACAAGTCAAACGCGAATTTGAATTTCAAACTTGTTAAAATATTCATCTTATACTTGAGCTTGATAATTTTTAAACAAGCAAAGTTTGAGTTTTCAAAAATTTACTTGGTTCGTTTACGGTTCTACTTTAATAATTGAGAAAAAGATAAAATTTAACAACAAATAAGCAAATTTTAGATACAATTATTTTACAAATACCTTACATCTATCCAACACAAGGTAGGATATTTTTTTTAATTGCACATAAAAACTGGTATAATTTCAAGAAATACCCTGCATGTCATGAATGAAAGGTTTTTATAAAAATTAGTATGCTTCCATCTATCTCACACACAAGGTAAGATATTAATTTGAATTTTATTTAAAAGTAGAGATACTAAATTATAAAAAAAAATTATAGATAAAAAAATTCCTAAATTTTAAAATAGAGCATGACTGTATTTTTTTTTATCCCTGTTTATTTATCTTCCTCAGCTTGTTTAAACTGCTGCAACAGCTGTAGGATGGGGAAGAAAAGAAAAATAATAAAATGGAAGGTTGGAGGAATAGTATTGGTATCTGTTTAAAATGATTGTTGTTATTATTGGTTCTGAATTTGTCATCTTGTTGCCTCTTTTTTCACTCACTAATCCAAGGCACGAAACGTGGGTACACGGCATGTTCATATCCATTGGTCAATGGATTCTTTGTGGGTGAATAATGTTGACAACAGGTAGATTGATGAGACTTAAAGATTTCGTGCAAAGGTCTGTGTCAATGTATAATCAACATGATGTGCTTCGACAACCAAAGAAAAAAAAAAAAAAAAAAGGTGAACCAAAGAACACGACAATAATATGGTCATAAAATCATTTACACGACTCAAAATTTGAATTTTGATATTATTATCAAGCTTCAAAGTTCCGAATCAATTATAGATCTTCGGAAGATTTGTTTCCCTTGTTAAACTAAACATTAAACACATGATTTAAGATTTTGGCTTTTTCTTAGTCTGAACGTGAATGCTGATTGTCGGCAATAACAGTGATCCCTGCCTTTTCTTTTCTTTTTTTAACAAGTGTTAGAACAGTTAGTACAACTAAAGTGAAGATTCCAATTTGCCAAATTAGTGCGCAAAGGTTCACCGATTTACACCTCAGGCAGGGAATATTTGGCTCGCAAAGTTGAGCCAAAGATAGCTTATCAAGTTAGCATTATTCGACCTTAATTTTGTCCAGCTTTATTTGTTTTAAAGAAAATCTTTTATCAAGTAAAAATATTTTTTTAAAAAATGACGCGATTTCAATTTTGATTTATAAATAATATGTGACAAAAAAACCCTTTTCTTATTTAAATTTAATCTTATATATAACCCAGTATGGTAGTATGTATATAGTATTATTTATCGTAGATATTAGTTCTAAAAACGAATTCCTTTTAAAAAGGATAACTCATTTCTCTTGAAAGGAAAATGTTTTTCATTTAAATGAATGTTCCAGCCTAACATATAAATAAAAATATAAAAAAAAAATTTCAAAATTTTTTTCTTCAAAACTTAACCTCAAGTAAGTAGTAAAATTATACTATTTCTTATTAAAATGGATTCATCCAATTGTAATATACAAATAAATATTTTATATTGAAGGGCAAAGATGTCATTTGATATAAATTAAGAGGGTTTTATGGTCAATCCTAATGTCTAAATTAATTACTTTTGTTGATTATCAAATACAAGAGAGAAGATGAAGAGACGGAGGGGAAATCAAATGATTGCAAGGCTAATCCGGCTAACCTCCGCCAACCTAACTTCTTACACGCTAGCGTAAGATTAACAACTACTGGCATATGTTACAGAAAATGAAAAGTCTCCAAAATCTCTTTATAATCTTTTTTTTTTCTTTCTCCAAAGCATCTCCTAAACCTAGAAAATCCTCTCTATTCTTCTTCCTAGCATCCAAGGATATGCAGAAGATCCGATCAAGGTAATCGGATATCTGCCTTTTCTTTAGGATTTCAAAGATATATCTTTTCCTTAGGTTTTTTATTGGTTTTGAAGGAGCAATTTTAGAAAAACTTTATTTTGATTTGGAGATCTAGATTTTAGTAATCAAAGAGGATTAAAGATCACATTATTAGGTAAGTTTTGTATATCCTTAATCTTGTCATTATAAATTGATGATTTTTTATGGCTTTGCCATGAATAATGTGAAATGGAACTTTAGGGTTTGTTGGATTGTTGGAGAAATCTATTCTATTGGAGATTTGGTGTTTAAGGAAGATTGAGGATCAAATTTAGGTAAGTTTGATATATTTATAATCCTTAAGATATTATGGTTATGAGTTGTGTTGATTTCTGAATTTCTGTCATTGAATGAAATTCTTGGGTTTAGGAAGATCTTGAGGAGATTTGCTATTTTGGAGGAATTTGATATTTTTATTAAAGGAGAAAGGAGTGAATTTCTACTTTTGCTGAGATTAGGGTTTAGATGGAGTTTGAATTATGATTATGCAATGAAAATATTATTTTAAATCTATATATTCATATTGTCAGGTTCTGGTGAAATAGGTTTGATTTTAAAGGAGATTTTAGTGGTTTTGAGTCCTGTTTCTTGGAATTTGGTTCAGGTATGACCTTACATTGTTTGTTCTATGCTTATAGGTTTAGATTTGTTTGTTGTATGTGATGTAGGATTAGAATTCTAAATTGACTTAATACTATATGACAATAAGAAATTATGTTTACTGCTTGTGTTTGGCTTTGGTTAGTAAAGACCACGTAGAGTGTGATACTAACAAGGCACCCCGATGATTTTTGTGTGAGGTTGTCCTAAGTGGACTCGTGCATAGAAATGATTCTGGTAGATTAGGTTTTGGCAGAGGCTGCGGTGTGTGGATGATTCTCTAACACCAATATATGTATAATTATCTATTTTGTATATGCTTGTTTTGATAGAGTCATGAGTTACTCTAGGTTTAGGACTGAATGCAGATGGTTTTAAACTGTACTGTTTGATGGCTAATTTAAAAGATAATAATTTTAATATGTTGCATTGGAAATAGTTGCACGTGATTATATATGCTGCGTACGCATATGCATTTGTTTGTGGTTTGGCGTACTAGGCTTTTTGCTCATTCCTTTCAATTTTTAGGAATAGGAGAAGATCAGGTGATTTATAATCTTTATGGATATGATATCTATGTTAATCAAGGGGAAGATGATAGTGATCCAGATTACCCTATTGATACTTAGGATACATGAATTAGATTTAGACTAAGATGAATGCTTAACCATTTATGTGTTTTTATGAGTTTAAAGATGTTTTAAGAGTTTTCTTTTATGTTATAGATTGGATTATTGTGGGCTATTGTTTATGCTAATGAGATTATTTGGAGATTTAGTTTTAATAGTATCTTTAAACAGGTACTCTTTATGTAAGTTTTGAAGATTCATATTATCATTTATTTGTGGTTTAGAATTTCTTAGCTTGGCGTGTTCTTAGAAAGAGAAGGACACGTAGCAGTTGTAATACTTTTAAATTAGGGCGTTACACCAATGATGATAGATAGTAAAGAATTTTGATAGATTCCCCACTTATTCAATTATTTAATAAATTTAAGGGTAAATGTTATAAATGATACATGAACTTGGTAAAATATACAATTAGATATATGGATTTTAAAATTGATTAATTTAGTATCTAAACCTTTGAAATTGATCGATTTGGTACTTGAAATTACTTTCCTTGTATGCTAACAAATATCATGGAAGTACTGTTAGCATGAGTGAAAAGTTATTTTATGTACTAAATTAGTCAATTTTAAAGTTCATGTACTAAATTGATCAATTTCAAAGTTTAGGTACCTAATCACATATTTTGTTAAATTTAGGTCTCTTCACAACATTAGCCCTAAAATTAATTTAAGTTGACAATATATTCTCATATATTGACATAGAAACTTGAACATAATACGGCATAATTATAAGCGAATTTGTGTAAGCAAAACATAACAAGATTGATAAACAAATTTGACTCAATCAAACCTATTTACAAACGTACTTGGGTTTGCATTCAACATTAATTCCCGATTATGAACCCCACTAAATAAACAAGAACCATACATGTATCTTGGTCGAGCTTGCAAAATAGTTTAAGATTATATTTGATACTTTAATGTTGTACCATATTATCTTCTTATTCTAAGGACATACTTGGATCAAGTCGTTGACCTTGAAAGGTCCCTCTTACATGGATTATTATTATTTTAAAAAAGGAGAAACGGAGTAGCCGAGTTGGCTACGTATAGTAGCCACTGATAAAGCTCGAGAATTCTTGAGAATTCTCATTACTAGCCAGAAGCAAGTTGAACCTCGACATATCCAGCCAGATTTTCAACGTAGAGGAAGCTAGCTCTATTAGTCGCTAAAGAAGCAAAAGAGAATTCAAGAATTCTCATTATTGGCAAGCTGTTTTGAAATATTTCCAGCCATAAAAGCAAGTTGTCTCCAGAAAAATTCTAGTCGGATTTTATTAGACTTTGAAGCGTGAAAGGCAAGCAATCTTGCCTATAAATATATATCTCCAGCAAATTAAAGGGCCCATCCCAGTGTGTGTGTGTGTTTAATAATTCAAGGGTGAAAATTAGCCAAAGCAAACGATTTGCTTTAATAAATTTGTTCAGAAAGAGAGATTATTTTTGAGGGAGAGATAAAATAGTGAGATTATTTTTAGGGTGTTTGGGAAACACTTGTGTGCCACTATTTTAGATTTGTCTCAAATATTTATATTATACCTCTAGAATTTTTTTCTAGAGAAGTATCTCTCTTGTAAGCCTACTATTTGTATAGTGGAAGAAATTTTTAGAGTTGGTCTCGTTGACGTAGCCTATACAAAGGGTGAACCATGTTAAATTTTTTGGTGCCATTTATTTTATTTTACTTGCTTTGCTCGTATTTTTATTTATCAGTTATTCGCCTCGCATATATTTATTACTTCCGTTGTGCCACTTTGATCCCAACAACTAGTATAAGAGCTATATTTGTGTGACTATATTTACTTATCGTATGCTCTGTGGTTACCACTGAATTGTGAATCCTCCACATCAGAAAATAAGTTAGATTATTATTCATTCAGTTGAATCATGGAGGCGAGGGCGAGCAAAATGATCAATTTAAATAGCACAAATTATCACATTTGGAAAAGTAAGATGAAGGACCTCTTGTTTGTGACAAAGATGCATTTGCCGGTGTTTGGTACTACTAAACCTGATGACAAGACAGACGAGGAATGGGAGTTTGAGGATGAGCAAGTATGTGGATTTATTCGACAGTTTTTCGAAGATAGTGTGTATAATCACATTTGTAATGAAACTCATGCAAGGACTTTGTGGAATAAGTTAGAGGAGCTGTATGCCTCTAAAACTGGTAACAATAAATTGTTTTATTTGACAAGACTGCTCTAGATGAAGTATCGGGAAGGTACGTCAATGGTAGATCATTTGAATGATATTCAAGGAATTGTAGAGCAATTGTCAAGAATGAGCATAAATTTTGACAATGAAATACTCGCTCTTTAATTCTAACCTTCTTACCAGAGTCTTGAGAGACTTTAAAAATTTCACTTACAAATTCTGCACCAAACGGCATAGTAAATATGGAATTTGTCAAAAGTGGAGTCTTAAATGAAGAAATGAGACGAAGAACATAAGGGTCTTCTTCATCAAAGGAAGAAGTCTTTGTTGTAGAATCCAGGGGGAAGAGTCAGTTAGAGGTCAAGATCAAAGGACAGGAGTAGAGGAAAGTCAAATAAATATGCCAATGTTCAATGCCATCACTGTAAGAAAAGGATCATATAAAGAAATTTTGCCGAAAATTCAAGCAGGATCAAAAGAAAAATAAAGGCAAAGAACAGAGAAAGGATGATAGCAGTGATGATGAACAAGAGAATGTTGTTGAAGAGTTTAACCTTGTCTATGATGACGATGATATGGTCACTCTTGCAGTCCATGAGACAAGCTGGGTAATTGATAGTGGTGCTACCATTCATGCTACATCTCAAGAGAATTCTTCTCATCTTACACACCAGGCAATTTTGGTGTGGTAAGAATGGGAAATGAGAATTTTTCTAAAATTGCAGGTAAAGGAGATGTTTGTTTGAAGATAGAGAATGGTACACAATTGGTCCTGAAGGATGTCAGGCATATTCCAGATATGCGTTTGAATTTGATTTCAACAAGTAGACTGGATGATGAAGGTTTCTGCAATACCTTCTTTGATGGAAAATGGAAGCTTACCAAAGGTTCTTTGGTAGTGGCTAGAGGGAAGCAATTCTCTAAACTGTAATTTATGAAAGCAAAGCTCTCTCAAGATGCTGTGAATGCGGTGGAGAATGACAGTACAGTTGACCTTTGGCACAAACGTCTAGGTCATATGAGTGAGAAAAGTATGACACGTTTGGCCAAGAAGAATGTGTTAACTGGATTAGATTAAGTTCATTTAAAGAAGTGTGCTGATTGTCTAGCATGAAAGCAAAACAGGGTTGCTTTCAAAAGGTCCCTGCCTTCTAGAATGAAGAATGTACTAGATTTAGTACACTCAGACTTGTGTGGGCCAATGACAAAGTCACTTGGTGGTGCTCAGTACTTTGTGACTTTTATTGATGATCATTCTAGAAAGACGTAGGTATACCTTTTGAAGTCTAAATATCAAGTATTTGATGCTTTCAAGCAATTTTTGTCTCTAGTTGAGAGGTAAACAAATAAGAAGTTAAAGTGCGTTCGAACAGAGAATGGTGGAGAGTACACTGGACCATTTCATGCCTATTGTAATGAGCATGGTATTCGACATCAAACAACACCTCCAAAGACACCACAGTTAAATCGCTTGGCTGAGAGGGTGAACAGGACTTTGATGGAGAGAGTCAGATGTTTACTCTCACATGCAAAGTTACCAAAGTTGTTTTGGGGTGAGGCTATATTGACAGCAGTTTGTATTGAACCTCTCACCATGTGTCCCTCTGCAGTTTGATTCTCTTGAGAGAGTATGGTCAGGAAAAGATCCTATGATCATTTGCGGGTGTTTGGTTGTAAAGCCTTTGTGCATGTTCCAAAGGATGAGAGGCCAAAGCTTGATGTCAAGACATGACAGTGTGTGTTTATTAGCTATGGTCAATTAGTTTGGCTATAGGTTTTATGATCCAATTCAGAAGAAGCTTCTGTGAAGCCGTGAGGCGGTGTTTATTGAAAATGAAACCATTGAGGATATAGAGAAAACTAAAAATGCTTCCAAGTCTAGCAGCAATACAACAGACCTAGAGATAATACCTCCAACAATGGTGCCAAGAGAGGTTGGAAATGAAGTACAGAATGACCAGCCTGAGACAGGTGATGCAGATGCTTCCCATGAGTTTCCATCAGATGATTCGATGATGGAGTTCATGATCAACCACCAGCTCCAATGGGTTCTTCAGAATTGAGAAGATCTACTAGAGTTCGACAACCCTCTACTAAATACCCGACAGATCAATATGTATTATTGACTGATGGGGGAGAACCAAAAGACTTTAAAGAAGCAATAGTTGATGAACACAAAAAGAAGTGGATTAAAGCCATGCAAGATGAGATGAGATCCTTGCATGAGAATGAAACTTTTGAGCTGGTGAAGTTACTAAAATGTAAGAGGGCTTTGAAAAACAAGTGGGTGTTCAAGATAAAGCATCATGAACACAGTTCTCAACCACAATTCAAAGCCAGATTAGTTGTTAAAGGATTTAGCCAAAGGAAAGAGATTGACTTTCATGAGATATTTTCACCGGTGGTGAAAATGACATCCATTCGAACAGTGCTAGCGTTAGCAGCAAGTCTCGACTTGGAGATCGAGCAGATGGATGTAAAAACTACCTTCCTTCATGGTGATTTGGAAGAAGAGATATACATGGAGCAACCAGAGGGTTTCGTGGTAAAAGGAAAAGAGGATTATGTTTGTAAATTGAAGAAAAGCTTGTATGGCTTGAAACAGGCACCAAGATAGTGGTATAAGAAGTTTGATTCAGTTATGGGGGAGCAAGGCTATAGGAAGACTACTTCAGATCACTGTGTGTTCGTATAGAAATTCTCTGATGATGATTTCATTATTCTATTGCTCTATGTAGATGATATGTTGATTGTTGGCCAGAATATTTCCAGGATCAACAATCTAAAGAAGCAATTGAGCAAGTCTTTTGCTATGAAAGACTTGGGGCCAGCAAGACAGATTCTTGGCATGAAGATAACCAAAGATAGGGTTGCCAAGAAACTTTGGTTGTCACAAGAGTACATTGAGAAAGTACTTCGAAAGTTTAATATGGACAAAGCTAAAGTGGTTAGTTGTCCTCTTGCTAATCACTTTAGATTGAGTTCCAAGTAGTACCCTTCTACTGAGAAAGAGAAGGAGGAGATGGACAGGGTTCCATATGCTTTAGCAGTTGGAAGTTTGATGTATGCCATGGTATGTACACGGCTAGATATTGCTCATTCAGTTGGAGTAGTGAGTCGGTTCCTTTCAAATCCTGGAAAGGAACATTGGGCTGCAATAAAATGGATTCTCAGATATCTACGTAATACCTCCAAAATGTGTTTGTGTTTTGGAGATGAAAAACCTGTGTTGGTTTTCTACACAGATGCAGATATGGCTGGCGATGTTAACTCAAGAAAGTCTACATCGGGATACTTAATTTCATTTGCAGGAGGAGCTGTGTCATGGCAATCGAGATTATAGAAAAGTGTTGCTGAAGCTGAGTTTTGCAGTAACTGAAGCTTGTAAGGAGTTGCTATGGATAAAAAAGTTCTTAAATAAACTTGGTTTCCACCAAGAGAAGTATGAGCTGTTCTGTGACAGTCATAGTGCAATACATCTTGGAAAGAATTCGTCATTTCATTCTAGATCAAAACATATTGATGTGAGATATCACTGTATTAGAAATGTATTGGAGAAGAAGCTATTACAGCTTGAAAAGATCCATACTGATGAAAATGGATCAGACATGTTGACGAAGGTTCTTCCAAGAGATAAGTTTGAATACTATCGGTCAGTAGTAGGATTAGTGGAGCCCTCCATGTAATCGGGAGGGGGAGAATCGAAAGGTCCCTCTTACAATTATTATTATTTTAAAAAAAGGAGAAATCGGAGTAGCCGAGTTGGCTACGTATAGTGGCTACCGATAAAGCTCAAGAATTCTTGAGAATTCTCATTACTAGCTAGAAGCAAGCTGGACCTCGAGATATCCAGCCAGATTTTCAACGTAGAGGAAGCTGGCTCTATTAGCCGCCAAAGAAGCAAAAGAGAATTCAAGAATTCTCATGATTGGCAAGCTGTTTTGAAATATTTCCAGCCGTAAAAGCAAGCTGTCTCCAGAAAAATTTTAGTCGGATTTTATCCGACTTTGAAGCACGAAAGGCAAGCAATCTTGCCTATAAATATATATCTCCAGCAAATTAAAGGGCTCATCCCAGTGTGTGCGTGTATTTAATAATTCAAGGGTGAAAATTAGCCAAAGCAAACATTTTGCTTTGATGAGATTTGTTCAGAAAGAGAGATTATTTTTGAGGGAGTGATAAAATAGTGAGATTATTTTTAGGGTGTTTGGGAAACACTTGTGTGCCACTATTTTAGATTTATCTCAAATATTTGTACTGTAACTCTAGAATTTTTTTCTAGAGAAGTATCTCTCTTGTAAGCCTACTATTTGTATAGTGGAAGAAATTTTAGGAGTTGGTCTCGTTGACGTAGCCTATACAAAGGGTGAACCACGTTAAATTTTTTGGTGCCATTTATTTTATTTTACTTGCTTTGCTCGTATTTTTATTTATCAGTTATCCGCCTCGCATCTATTTATTACTTCCGCTGTGCCACTTTGATCCCAACATACTTACCACACCGACCACTTTCTTGACGTACCACCTATTACTTTTTTATGTAACTTACCACATCTACCATTTTTTTCAATTTACTATACCTACTACTTTTAAAACAAACCTACAACTTTATGCAATATCCAATGATAAATCTTGAATCTTCCCTATAAATCGTCTGTATGCGACTTAAGCCAAGGTTTTTCATACTTCTTAGTATCCGCTCATGCGCCCTCTCTCTCTCCATCCCATGGTAGTTGTAGTATTCGTCATGCTAATTGTCATCGTTTTCCTTTTTATCTTCGTTTTCATCCACGTTGATTTCAGCTTGTCAAAGTAATGCTCTTAACTTTTTTACCCCTAACATTCTTATGCTATTATTATTAAAAAAAATATAGTAAGAAAAAGAGAAAAATAGTATAATACGATGCATTATGAACCATATATGCATCATTTAGACATATCTTATTATGTTTCAGCCTCACTAGTGAAACACTTGCAATCTTTATTAATGCTAAATTGAATTTATTAATTAGTTTTATTTAATTCAACAACTCCTCAACTGACCCATGAAATAATTATGCCATAAATTTTTGTTTAAATTAGTTGTATGCTATTTAAAGGATAAATATAGTTGGATTATTGAGCTTTAATGTATTTGTCAAAATTTAATTTAGAAATAGAAAGCTATCTTTGCAGGTAGTAGTATATATCAATATATTTTTTTTCTATAAGCTTTAAGATAATTGAAAATAATACTAGAAACATGTTTTCAAAATAGATACTTAATGGCAATAGTATATTTATGCGTTAATGTCGAATTTGGCAGATGAATTTTGACTAAATATGCAATTAACTACAAAAACTTTCAAATTAAACTTTTTACATTTATTATTAGGGTTAATGTGACAAATGATACCTAAATTTTAGTAAAATATGTAATTAGGTACTTGAATTTTGAAATTATTTAATTTAATACATAAAAGAATCTTTTGCGTACACCAATTGTACCTCTATTAAATTGGCTATTACTGTCATCCTACATGACATTTTTATCAAATATGATAGAGGTGACATGGGCTAAAAGTTCTTTTAAGTATAAAATTTATTAATTTTAAAGTTCAGATATCTAATTGCATATTTGTCAAAATTCTGGTACTATTTACGGTATTTACCCTTATTATTATTTTATTTATAACAATAAAATGATGTGGCAACTTAATTTTAAAATTCATATACCTAATTACATATTTAGTCGAAGTTCAGGTACCATTCATGATATTATCCCTTAATTATAAGTTATCTATTTGCACATTATAAATCGGAGGGATTGTTGAAAATTTACCAATGCGGGACAATAGCTTTTGCATGGACTCTATCTATATATCTCATTTTAGTTGCCATCATTTTTTGTTTACTTATATCCTTTCTTATTTTTAAACTATTTTGTGCAAATTATTGTTGGCCTCTTAGTAGTTTGCAAGAACTTAACCATGAGCATTGGTGAGAATGAATGCTTTTCATAGTTAATTTCCATGGTTATCGTCTGCTCAGTCCATGTTTTATTAGTGTTTGGTTGCTGCAACTTTTAGGTTTGTTTTGCTTAAGTTTGCGCCTTGTGTTGGGTTTGTGGATTTCACAGACTCCACTACAGTTCCAATAAAATGGTACAGCTTGATTTCACCTCTGTTAGTTTGGGGCTTCTATTCGGCAACGCAAACTTCAGGCTCAAAGTCAGTCTTGTAATATGTTGCTAGCGATCCTTCAGGGGGCCCTTCAAGTGACTTGATTTCAGCAGCTGTTTCGGTCCTTAGATGCTTTGAGTCCAATCTCAACTCCTTGTGCCAAATTCAGGCCGTGTGAAGCTCAGACTCTGAGGAGCTTAGCTTGGTTCTAATGGATGAAATTATCCAGATTGTGCGAAAATTCAGATCGTGTCACAAGTCTGTAACATTTGCTTCTAATGGATACGATGTAAATTGTCCCACATGTTTGACATTTGATAATATTATGTCTCTATGGAGAGATTGCCCACATGTTAATTTTTTAACAGCTAGTCTTATAAATAATATGAGATCAAAGAGCCATGATTGAAGAAGTGAACAATATAATATTAATGGGGTTTATTGTGTGCAAGTTAATTAGGTTATCGTAGTCGTTAGACCTAAACTTGATAGCATTCAAAGCTTAGCCAATTATCCAGATCCATCGTACTGTAACAGAATTTCAACTGATATTATAAAGCAATCATATGCTTTCTCTTTGCTAGATATTAGAAATATCCATATTCATATCAAAACTCTTTTATTTTAAGTTGTAGTGGTAATAATATTATCAGTGATAATCATAATAATGGTCATGATCATAAAGTAAAAAGGATAAATTAACAGTTCTAGTAAATATTAAATATATACATGGACACGTGGCATTGTTTTTATAAGTTGGAAGTGTCATGTTAATTAAAGGAGTTGATGATGTTAGTTTAGATAACATTGATGTATTCGAAAAGTTCAATTGGGTCCCATTTGACTGTTTTAAAACTTTAGGTGGTTAATTGTACTCTTAGCCACATTGACGTATCAAATTAGACGTTAACCATATATTTATTTAAACCATTAAATTGGATATTAAGGGCCTATTTGGATAGTTTTTTTTTATCTGTATATGTATTTTTTTCAAAATGATAGGTGTAAATATGTTCGATTTATATTTATATTTTATTAATATTTGAACTATTTGATCTTTTAATGAGAATTGCCAATTTTTTTTATCTGTATCTAATTCTTTATAAATAATTTATTGAAAAAAAGTTTAAAAAAAGTGTCTATATCTATAATCTGCCAACAAATAAACAAACCGTAAATTGACTATTTTAAAAATTTAGATAGTTAATTACACTTTTAGCGATGGATGAGGCAACAAAAAATTTTACATTAACCCTATATTTATTTAATTTTTTTAATTGATAAACAAATCGAACTTAGACATGAGTCCATATATTTTGAAAATGAAATTTAGGCCCCCTTTGCTTTAAAGAAAATGTTTTGCAAGAAAATGTCTTTTCATTTTTCCGTGTTTGTGTGAGAAAAAATAGGACAATTAATGAAAAATATTCTCTTGTATTCGAAAACATATACTTTGCATAGTTTATTTTTTGGAAAATGACTTACAGAATATAAATGCGTGAGTTATTTTTTCAACGATTTACGAGTCCATGTACCAATCATTACTATCCAAAAATATTTATTATTAATTTTTAAAAATATTTTTCTTTTAAGTAGATTTATCTCTCATTATAAATATGTAATTTTTTTTTTATTTTTTATATTTAAAATATATGAGTTACATTGAAATTGTAAACAAAGAAAAATTATTTTTATAAATTAGCCAAACATTTGAAAATATGTTAATTTTTTTGCAAAACTTTTGAAAGAAAAAAATATTTTTATTAATAAATACTTTTCTTCAAAACAAACGGCTCTTAGATTATTCCACATCATTATTCTTTGCATCTCAACAAGAACAAGAGAGTAATGCTAACAAATTCTGCTGAGATAACATACTACGGTGCTAAACCCACATTCATTGTCTAATATGAATTTAGAAAAGCATTTACAAGTCTTTTTTGAATTATTTTATTGGTCTAAGCATATGGGTTATTAAAAGAAACCTACATCAGATAAATTGTGATCTACAAACATTAGTTGAAATTCTAACACCGAACCTAATGGTATGGATTTATTGCCTTTCCTTTGTAAGGGTGTCAAGCTTGAGTTTTGATTTTCGGTTCAATTTCTTTTAATCAGATTTGTACTAAACCTTAACCCATTCAATATGAATCATCGACTAAGAATTAAAAAAAATTATGAATTTTGAAAATATTTTGGAGTCGCCACTCGACTAAAGTTGAGGAAAAAGATAAACCAACACCAATGGGTAGGTTGATTTCGATTTTGCTACTGATCCGTGAAAAAATCATTTTGAAAACAAGAACCAAAAATTAATTTGCATCCGGGGGCTAACCTATTAAAACCTAAACGGTTACCACTTTAGCTTTCTAATTTTAAATTGCTTTCTGTTAAACTATAATTTCAGAATCTAAACTATTTACAAATATGTACAAATTTACTTAAACTAAGAGAAAACAAACAAAATAAAAAAATTAATTTTTTTTTACATATTTTGAATCACCCATTTAGATGCTTATGTACCCGCTAATCGGGATCAGACTACACGTAGTTCTTTAAGAAAAATTTAGTTTGTTAGTTAATTTTAGTATTTTGAAATCTTATCACTTTAAGTTCATTAAGTTTTATGATTTAATAAAAATTATCTAATTTTATGTGATTCTTAAATCTATCAAATTAATTTTGAAAAATTTATAAAAATCAAATTTTTCCAAGTGTCAAAACGATTTTTTTTTTAAAAATCATCATAATATCAATCATCACAAAAACTCATGTAAAACTATCACAATTATTTATAAACACAAACTTCACACTATTATCATATATTAACATCAAACCAATATTACTATGATTAATATTATTAAAACTTCAACTAATTTTATTTATTAATCTATTGTGAAAACATATATTTATTACTAATTATATATAATCTATTATTATTATTATTATTATTATTATTATTATTATTATTATTATTATATTATTATTATATTATTATTATTATTATTATATACATATATACATATATGGTAAGGAAAACTTACCTGGATGAAGATGGCTCCGTGTGCAGGAATTGAAGAAGACCAGGGATGAAGACTGCGATAGCGTGCAGAAGATCGACAGGCGGATGAACGAAGGATGACTCACGACGACCAAGATCGACGATGATGATGACCAGGAGCAGTTTGACGATGGCAGCAGCAACGCGGAGGGTCGATGATGACATGGCATGGACGACCAATGAAGACAGATTGCAAGGATGGGAGATAATTGATTGAGGGCTTTTGAAGTCCTCATAATTCCGAACAAATCAATGTAAATTAATTGTTCTAATTCTCCCTTCCTCCTTCTAAAACAGAAGATGAGGAGGTTATTTATAAGCTTTAATTCGACCAAAACCTTCTTAATCAATCAATCCTGAGTCTAAGGCTTGTAAAACACGTTTTGGGCAAAATTTGAATAATCTGAGTCAAAACCGATGTAACTTTCTAATTAAATGCAATAAATGACGTGTACCTCCTATATTGTAACATTCCAAATCATTAAATTGTCCAAAAAACAACTTTCATATGTTTTTGAATTTTTTAGGAAAGTATCAAAAATGAGTTTTTCCCAAATTTAAAGTCCGGATTTGAAAGAGTAATTATTGATGAAAACATGTGATTTTTATACCAAAACAAACTTTTCAATGCTTATTTTCCAAATCTGCCTTCGGTTTGTAGAAAAAATGTCTGGAAGTAGGCTGAAAATAGGCTCAAAGTGGGCTAGTCGGGCTACCTAACGAAGAAGAAGATGAAAATTAATATTTTTTTTTCAGATTATAAGACTATATTATATTCATGTATATTACATCCATTATATTTATTTCCCTTAATTTGATTTTTTTCTTAATTTTTATTTCTAATCATAGTGCTCAAAAAATGCAAAAAAATCCTTCAATTTAGCCATATTGGCACTAATATTAATATTTAATTATTAACAAATTGACAAAAATAAAATGTCAAAATGAGGTGTCTACAGCTGCCCCTCTTTGTGGTGAGGTTTGTCAAAACCTTATCACAAAGATAAAATAGACCTCATTTTGACATCAACTTATTTAGAACTCCCACTTCTTAAGCGGGGTGAAAGCTTTTCATGTTCTGATATGCTCCTTGAACCGGGTCGCTTCTTGAGCAGAGACGATTCATGTTCTTGAAGAGAAGGATGGCGCTCCTCTGAGCTAGCGATCCTTAAGCTTGAAAAGAAGGAAGTTGCTCCTTTGAGCTAGCGATCCTTAAGCTTGAAAAGAAAGAAGACGCTTTGTAAGCCTTGGAAAATTCCAGTAAATAATTCCTGTAAACCCCCGAAAATTTCATAATTCTTAAAAATAATCCTAGAAGTCTAATATAAAAAATTTAAATCCCGAAAATCGACTCAAGATAAAAACTAAATTCTAGACCGAGTCAAAGCACCAGAAACGAAACCCTAAAAATCGAATCAAGTTAAAACTTAGTTCCAAATAAGATCAAAAACGAGTTTTCTCAATCTTGAGAAAACGAGAACCCTTGAAACAAAATATAAAGTCCAACTACCGGTTTAATTAACGTCCGTACGCCAATTAAATCATTTACCCAATTCCTAAAACGCAAATCAAAACGATAAATCCAAATACCGCTTAACAACAAAATGATAAAATCTTAAATCCTTCGGTAAAATTTTAGAATCACAATTTTCAATTTTCACCAAAAGTCAAACTGAGTCAACTCATAACCCTAGACTCTGTTAAAACGATCCCGAGAACTAAAAACTATTAAATAATCACAAATAAAATAAGATAAACCATAGATATCGATCTAAAATATAAACGATCAAAACTCGAAAAATTATATGATCTTACGAATGTCTCGACGAAACCAGAAGTCAAACCGGAACCCTAAAGTCAACAAAGCCTATAACGAACTCTAGTGTTTAAGATCCGGCAATCCTGCGTTTTCAAATCCTAGAAAACGAAATTAAGTCAATAGCTTAAAATAGTTCATAATAAAACAAGGTAACATAAAAATATCATATTCGCGAATTTCGAGTGTCCTTTAGGCTCAAACGGGATCAGTTCTCGAAAAACGTGTCCCGAAGTTCGGAATATTAAAAATATTCCATTTATACCAATAGACTCGTAAAAATATAAGGATTCCAAAAATATCAGTTTTAGAATTTTTCTGTAGCTAAAAATTACAGATATAGCTCGATTACGCGCATTTTTATTACTACCGGTACTTTAATTATCTAGTCTACTATTCATAGTACTTTTCTACTATTCATTACTTTTTCTTACACCTATTTCTTACACCTATATATCTATTTTCTTACTTTTCATATGTTCAATACAACTTTAATTACATCAAACTTTACACATTACTTCTTTTATTACAAAACAAATAAAATAAATCAATTTCCCCCTTCTACAATAAGCAAATCGGCGCCTATCTCTCTCCCATTCATCTAATTTTATTTTTTTTTCAATTTATTTTATTACATCAAAAATTCACTCCAAAAATTCTATAAATACCCCCTTCCTCCTTCATTCTTTCACACACTCATTTTACATAACAAAACTCTACCAAAATACTCTCTCAAAACCTCTCTACAACCATTCCCTCTCAAAATAGTCTCTACCTATTTTACTCTTCAAGAAGAAAATCAAACACAAAACAACCCATTCATCTCTTTTCAAACCTTCCATAAAACTTAGGTAAAAATTCTACCTATATTCTTTATCATGTTCATACAACTTAACATGAGTTTAGTGTATGTTTCTTAGACTCATGAGAGTTAAAGAAGCAATAATTTATTCATGTTTTGTTTTGTTCATGTTTCTATTCTTTGCTTTATGTTAATATTATGTTGTTATTATTATTGTTATTATTTGTTTCTAATAAACTTATAAATATTATGTATACTATGTATATATATTATTTAGAGCATATAAGCTCATTTGTTATTTATTTACTTTCAAGTTATGCAACTTATTTATTTCATGTTATTATTAAGACTAGTCTTTCTAGTCTTAGACTTGTCCATATCAAGTCAAAATAATCTTTTGTTTATTTTCTTTAATCTTTCGGGATTAGTCCATTCTTAGTCCCGGGATGCCTTGATAAAGCTAAGGCTCCAATACTAGTGACCGGGATATCTTGATGAAGCTAAGGTTCCCAATACTTGATATTTATTTTCTTACTTATATTTGTTTCTAGTATTTTCTTATGTTCTTATTATTTTATATGCTCATGATACTTGCATCTATATAATGTTAATGTCTCAACTAATCTAAAAATAGGATTTCATTTTATTAAAGGAACTCAAAACTAGATTTTCGATTATGTAATTTATCATAAAATCATAGAGTTATTATCAACAACATAAAAATAGAGTTTTCTCAACGTTTTCATAAATAACAAAGATAGATTACCAAGGAAACATAAGAAATAAATATTTTCTTGTATATTATGGTAACCTAAGTTTTAGTAAGATAGTTTGTTAATATTAAAAAACTTTACGAAAGCTTAAGATTTAAACTCTTTTAACTCATAACAAAACTAAGGAAACAAACTAGTTTTCAAAGTTAAGATGAATTCAATCCATAAAGTTAAAACCCACTTAGAAAAAAATGACTTCAAGTTCCTAAAAGAGAAACTATTTTCAAAGAATATAATAAAAAAATTAGAAACAAATGATTTTATCAAATAAGGATGACTCTTTTCAAAAGAAATAAAAGAACAAGTTTTAAAAAGCAAAAACTTATATTTTTAGAAATAAATATAAGAAGACAAGATTCATTTTCTAAAACCATCTTAAATACAAAATTATAAAAAGGTTTTCAACAACCTAATATACTTTTTGATAAAATTGATCTTTTATCACTAGAAGTGAAATTTATGAAAGGCTAAGGTTAAAGGAAAATTCACTTGTTTTAGAAAAAGAATGAATAAAATAAAATAAGAATATACTTATGAAAATATAAAATTTCTTCAAATACTTGAAAAGAAATCATCAAAGTTAAAGTTTTAACAACTCCAAATGAATTGTTTTATGAAATAAATTGTGGAGACACTACCATTAGAATCTTTACATATAAAGTGAGCTTACTTATATACTCAAAGTATTTATCAAATATACATTTATATATATATATATATATTGTTACAAAAGGATTTTCTTTAAAATGAAGTTGAGTTAGAAATGGATTTGCAAAAGTTTAGAAATAATTCATTTTAAATCTGTACCCAACGTATTCAGAACCCAATGACCTTTTATGACAAAGATAAGTTTAGAAATGGATAGATCTTTTTGAATAGCTAGAAAATGGTATATTATATGCGGAATTCCGAGTTAAAATGAGCAAGTTATGGCCATTTTAAGTGAATTTCCTCTTATATGATTTTAACCGTGATTTTAAGAAAAGTTTTAGAATCTTCAAGAATAGAAATTTCATGAAAGAGTCATCCCGGGTATTTTAATTGTCTAGGTGACGAAAGATATGAGAATAACCCTACCCGATGATTACTACGACTAGGAAGATTGCAAAAATGGACGAGTGAGTTATTCCTCCTAATTTCATTACCTTGCTTGTGCTTGTAAAGTAGTAGCATTAGTATACTAAGGAAAAGATAAAAACGGATTATATATAGGGGAATTCGGGATTTGTGTATATATGCATCCTATGTTTATGCATGAAAAGAAATTAAGAATATTGCAACTTCGAACTGCTTGTTTAAAATAATTTTGTTTACTTTACTTGTATATTATTTATTGTTTGTTAATTGATTGATCGTCGCTAATAAACCTTAATATGGTTTGGCTTAAGAAAACTAAAACGCTCACGCATAGCATTCATCGAGTCACATCTATTTCGAAAGGCTGTTACTCCTACGCGTAGAGTTGGATTGGCTGTGATCGTACGGTGCCATGGGCTATGTTCCTTCCTGGAGAATCCAAATCGCTCGGGGAAAGCGACTCTAGGTTCGGAGCCGAGCCAACCGAACCCTGTGGGTGAAGACCTGGAGACTAGCAGTAGAAGGTTGAGGACCTTCAACCCCGATTCCCTAACCTTTGATACGGAAGGGTAAATCCGTTCTATATATGGTTTCCGGATAACTATATATATTTGCGTAATCATGTGATTGTTGCATTGTATGCATAGCATATGTGTGAAAATATAAATAAACTTGTTTGAAAATATGGTGCGAATGAAAAGGAATTTCTCACTAAGCTAGTTGTAGTTTATACCCCTATAGATTTTGTTGAAACAGGTATACCGTGGCTTAAATTAAGGATCATGACATTAAGAAAGTCATGGAAGGATGATTAAGCTTTTATGAGGGAAATGGAATCATAAGATGAAGTAAATTTTGTAAGGTTCTTTATGTGTAATGACCTATATGATTAGTCATGTATATTTATTTGAAGATAATAGAGGGATATGCCATAAGAATTGAGATGTAATATGTATGTTTTATGAGAAGTATTCTCTTTGACTTGTTACTTATTTATTATCAATATAAATTGCGCTATTCCGATGTGTTCCCTTGGTTGTGATTTACGCCTCGTACATGATATGGAAGCCTTTGCGTGACTAAGGTAGTCATTCCTAGGCTTTAGTATTGTGTACGGCGGACTGCTACGTTTAGGGTACCCCTCGGGGCGTGACAGTTTAAGTTGGTATCAGAGCAACAAGGTTTTGGGAATTAGGAAAAAGAAGAGTAAAAGGATAGATTGATAGGATTTGATCTTATGTTTTAGAATCCTTATGTTTAAGAATAGAACTTTACCTTGGAGAATATTAGAAGAAGGCAGAAAATACTTATACAAGGATCAGAGGATATTTAGGGAGACGTGAAATGGGAGTATCACATAAAAAGGATTTACCATAAAATGTTGACCTAAGATTAGGAAAGGTAGAAATGACTTATAGATAGAGCTTAGTAGAACAATGTGGAGAAGACATGAAGGAGACAAAGAATTGAGATATGGATTGAATAAAGTAAGCCTACCTTAGCAATTTCAATAAGCCTTAATGCATAGTAACCCTATTCAAGACCAATCAAGAGCAAGATAAGTGTAATGCCTCTTTTATAGGTAAGACCTTTAGGTAAATAACATTAAGTACCTACGTTAACCTTTAAATCAGACGAACAAAAATCTTTAATGCTTCTCTCTTCCTTAAAAACAAATAACATGTGCGTAAGACCTAAAATGAAAAAGAATATCTAATGCGACCGTTCTGTTTGGTTCTAGAAAGCTACCCGAGGAAGTTATGCCACGATCAAGCATCCCTCTCGAAGCACAACAAGAACAAGGAGCACCCCTAGATCTAACTCAAGAACTTTTGGCCACCATGAGACGTTTAGAAGAGACGATAAGATCATACATACAACAAACACCCACAACCTCTGCACCCGCTTCGGTTATAAGACCCCAACTAGGAGCAACACTAGTAGCACAGGTGCCTTCCTTCATAGCCAATCCAAAACCCCAGGTTAAGAAGCATAAACAACTCCAACCGCTTAAGGATTTCATAACCCCTAAGGTCAAATGCTGGAAGTGTGAAGGAGGATATTTCCCTAAAAGTTGCCCACGACTGCAGCACAGGTGTTGCTTTTGTGGAAACAAAGATCACAAAATCCTTAATTGTCCTAAGAAGAATGACACTATCTATTCTGGTCATGCAAAGGGAAGACACAGTGCCAACATTTACCCAACAACAATAAGGAAATGCTACGTATGCAGCCGTCTCATCTGTAGGACTAGGAATTACCCTACAAATGCCATGGAAACGTGCTACATGTGCAAGGTGTGGTACCTCTACGTACGTAAAGATCTAAAGTTGCAAGGTCTATGGGATGACCCCACCAAAGGAAATGACTCATCCAAGAAAGAATATGGAACTCCGTCTAGAAATTCGACCACAGAATCTCACCACAAAGGAAAAGAAAAAGCTCCTGATGATGAAGATGAAGGATCAATAGGCTCAAGTAATCAAGAAAATGTTCCTACCCTATTAAGAGCAATCCGAAGCAGGAACGGATGCTAAACCTCCCGTAAAAGCTTTAATATACCGATAAGAGTAACGCTTTTATAAAAGAATAAACGATGATGTAAACTTTGTCTATGTAATGATTTGAAATTTTAACCATGTTTTGCATCCTTTCTTTGAACTTTTGTAAAGGAAGTATTTAAGTCGTCCTTCTGTTTCCATGTATTTGTTTTAATGATATGGGTTTTCCTTTTTCATTATTATGATTTCAGTCAATTTTCAAAATTTCTTCTATATATATTTACTCATTTCCATACTCGATTACTATTAGCAAGTTTCATGATTGTTTTTCCGAAAAAAACGTCTAAGACTTAATAAAGTTTAAGAATCTCACACTAGCGTAATAAAACCTGTAGAACAAATAGGAGAAGCACTCGTGCACAATGCAACCGAGAAATACCCCCTATAGAACCTGAGAACCCGGAGGGACCTCAACGACCAAATCAACCAAGAATGGATCAAGCTAACATCGAACAACTTGCCAACTTCATAAGGAATTTCCGATTTACGAATTTTACTCGGTTACTAAGAAAACCAAGGTTTACAACCTACCCACCTTAAACAAAGTTTTGTCCTCAAAACTTGAACAGCTTACCTGTGAACAGGTTTGGATACTTCTGTCGCATCTCATTTTCTGCTTCCCAAGTTGCTTCCTCGTGTGTATGATTCCTCCAAAGGACCTTTACATACTTAATTTCCTTATTCCTTAATCTTTGTACCTTTTTGTCCAAGATCTGCACCGGGTGCTCCTCATAAGTGAGGTTTTCCTTTAGTAACACCGGTTCCAATTCTATGACCTGATCCGGGTCGCTACATGCTTGCGAAGAACAGAGACATGAAAAACATTGTGCACTCCTGAAAGATTTGGTGGCAAGGCAAGGCATATGCTAACTCTCCCACCCGTTCCAACACTTCAAAGGGACTAATATACCGGGGCTCAACTTTCCTTGTGAGCGAACTCGGTGAATACTCTTGATAGGGTTTATCTTTAAATATACATGATCTCCCACTTGAAACTCGAGAACCCTTCTTTTTAAATCTGCCCAACTCTTTTGTCTATCTTGGGCTTCCTTCATCCGTTGTTGGATTATCCGAACCTTGTCGGCAGCATCTTGTACAAGATCAGGTCCAAGAACCATCTTCTCTACATCATCCCAAAACAACGGGGATCTACACTTACGTCCATATAAGGCCTCATAAGGCGGCATCTTGATGGTCGAGTGATAGCTATTGTTGTAAGCGAACTCAACCAAAGGTAAGTGCGCTTCCCAACTTCCCTTGAACTCCATCACACATGCCCGAAGCATATCTTCCAAAGTCTGAATTGTTCTTTCGGACTGTCCATCAGTCTGTGATGATAAGCTGTGCTAAAATGCAACTTCGTTCCCATACACCTCTGCAAGCTCACCCAGAACTTAGACACAAACCTTGGGTCTCGATCTGATACAATCCCAGCCGGTACTGTTGTAAGCGAACAATTTCCTTCATGTAAAGTCTCCCAATTTATCCATGGAGAAAGTCATACTTATTGGCAAGAAATGAGCAGACTTAGTTAATCGATCCACCACAACCCATATAGCATCATGACCTGACGGTGTCCTTGGTAAACCACAAACAAAATCCATGGAAATCTGGTCCCATTTCCATTCTGGTATAGGCAAAGGTTTTAACAATCCACCCGGCCTTTGATGTTCTACCTTCACTTGTTGGCATGTTGGGCACTTAATCACAAAATCTGCCACATCCGTTTCATTCCATTCCACCAATAATGTCCTTTAAGGTCTTGGTACATCTTGGTTCCTCCCGGGTGTATCGTATATCCAGAATTGTGTGCTTCGCTCATAATTTCTTTCCTCATTTCTTCATCATCGGGCACACACAATCGTCCTTTCATCCTTATCACGTCGTCTTCATCTATGTAAAATCAGTATATCTCCCCTCCTGAACTTCCTTCTTTATCCTTTGAATCACTTCATCATAACGTTGCCTCTTTAATCCTTTCCACTAAAGTTGGTTCCAACACCAAACTTGCTATTCCATCCAAGTCTTGCCCAACAAATTCAATGCTTAACTTCTCAAATTCTTTATCAATTCTTTCTGGTCAGTCAAAAGAGTTGCAACTTCACCATGATTTTACGACTTAAAGCATCGGCAACCGCGTTTACTTTCCCGGACAATAATTAATTCCCAAATCAAATCCTTAATTAACTCCAGCCATCTTCGTTGCCTCATGTTCAGCTCTTTTTGAGTGAACAAATACTTAAGACTTTGATCGGTGTAGATCTCACACCTTTGTCCATAAAGGTAATGTCTCCATATTTTCAAAGCAAAGACAACTGCGGCTAACTCCAAGTCATGCGTGGGATAATTTTGCTCATGTGGCCTTAGCTGCCTTGATGCATATGCAATCACCTTCCCTTCTTGCATGAGAACGCATCCGAGACCATTTCTCGAAGCATCACTGTGTACCGTGTAGGGTTTCTCGGGGTTTGGCAAAACCAAGATCGGAGCAGAAACAAGTCGTTGTTTCAATTCTTGAAAGCTTTGATCCGCTTTTCCGTCCAAACAAACTTTTCATTCTTTTGAGTCAACTGGTTAACGGCTTGGCTATCTTGGAAAAGTCTTGGACAAATTTCCTGTAATATCCCGCTAAACCCAAAAAGCTTCTTACTTCAGTCACGGTCTTAGGTGGCTTCCATTCCACCACAGACTTAATCTTTTCGGGGTCTACAGATATGCCTTCACCTGACACACATGGCCCAAAAACGAGATCCTGTCTAGCCAGAAATCACACTTGGAAAACTTGGCATACAATTTATGTTCCCTTAAGGTTTGTAATGCCATGCGAAGGTGCTCTTCGTGTTGTTCCCTCGTCTTCGAGTAAATCAAAATATCATCAATAAACACAATCACACACTTATCCAACAAGGATTTATATACCCGATTCATCAAGTCCATAAAGGCAGCAGGAGCATTTGTTAATCCAAAGACATCACTAAGAACTCATAATGTCCATAACGAGTCCGAAAAGCAGTTTTTGGCACATCTTCGGGTCTAACTCTTAACTGATGATACCCTGATCGTAGGTCAATCCGTGAAAATACACTTGCTCCTTGTAACTGATCAAAAAGGTCATCAATCCTTGGAAGTGGATACTTATTCTTGATGGTAACTTTATTCAATTCCCGATAATCCACACATAACCTCATTGACCCATCCTTTTTCTTAACAAATAGCACAGGTGCACCCCATGGTGACACACTTGGTCTTATGAATCCTTGGTCCAAGAGTTCTTGCAATTGCTTTTGTAATTCTTTTAACTCAACAGGGGCCATACGGTAAGGCGCTTTTGATATCGGCTCGGTGTTCGGCACCAAGTCAATCTCAAAATCAATTTCTCTCTTAGGAGGCAAACCTGGTAGCTCATTCGGAAAGACATCGGAAAATTCCTTGACAACTGTTATACCCTCAATCTTAGGTAATCCTTCCTCTTTTTTCGTTGCATTAAGAAAACTTTCACTTTCAATCTCAACCTCACCATCTATGATTAACTCAAATGAGCCTAGGTCTGTTCCTCTTGAAGATACGGTCTCACCCGTGAACTCAACATCCAATCCATTACATCCTTAAAATTCACTTTCTTCTTTGACAGTCCACAACGGCTTTAGCAACGGCTAGCCAACTCATTCCCAAAATCACCTCATACTACTCATCTCCAACACTATTAAATCACACCTCGTACCATGCCCATGAATCTCCATTGGACAATCCTTTAACATCTCATTTGTTGTCACAATGCTTCCAGTAGGGGTTTTAACACGAAAGCTAGAGGCAACAGTGACTATTGGTAAACCAACTTGTCTAGCCAATCTGGTGGTGATAAACGAGTGTGTGGCTCCCGTGTCAAACAAGGCATAAGCACGTTTTAGCTACCCATATGTGTCCTGCGTCCAACACTTACTAATCACTAACTTCATACCATTCCAACTTACTTTCCTAACTTCTTAATTTAACTGAGCTTGTTTTTCTTTCATTAAACTCGAGTCTTAACAACTTAAAAACAGCAGATAAACAAGAGCAAAAAGTAGGAGATGTACCTGTAACAAGGCCGAAGTCCGGACCACTATCCTCTTCGAGAGCAGCCAATCCGCAATCTTCATCTCCCATCTCCTCACATACCCATCGTCCTTCGAGGTTATATATCCTCATCCCATGCATCGCTGACAGAGCGGCTACCATTATTTCCACCGATCCCATTCCGGGTCTTGCCACTATCCTCCAAAAGATCTAGCTGGGGCATCCTTCCTCTGTGGGCACTCATTGGCAAAGTGACCCTTTTGCTTGCAAAAAACATATAGTGGTAGCCTTCCTTGGGCAATCAGTAATCTTGTGAGATGGTTCGCCACAGAAATAACACTTATCCCTCAACTGTGGGCATCTCTTAGGGTAGTGCTCCCCCTTACATTTCCAGCAACTAACACCTTTAGGGGTAGGCTGTCCCCCACTAGTGTTACTCTTAAAGCCAAAAGACGGCTTGAACTTTCTTTGAGAGAATCCAGATCCTGATCCCCCATAAAACTTCCTTCCAAATACCGAAGGTGTCCTTTCTGCACTCTTGCCCTTTCTCTTCTTAGCCCCTTCCACTATCCGGGCTCTTTCCACTAATTCTCTGAATGATCTAATATCAAATTCCTCCAGCCTCATCCTCAACTCCTCATCCAAACCATTCAAGAAAACTTGTCTTTTTAGCTCCTCACTATACTTGTAAGAATCCGGAGCATACTGCAGCAACCTACTAAATTCAGTTTCATATTGCTCCACCGTTCGGCCTTTCTGAGCAATGTGCAAGAAATCCGCACTAAACTGCACCCGAGACTACGGGAAGTAGTTTTCCAAAAACTCATGGAACCTTTCCCAAGTAATTGGTGGCATGAGTTCTTTGCTTGGAGTCCCACCAAACTCGTGCGTTGAGCCGGAGCATGTAAGTGCCGTAGTCAATTCTCAGGTGTGTGGCACCTCAAATGCATTGAAGGATCGCTCTATCTGAGCTAACCAATCTTCAGCCTCATCCGGTTTTCCATAAACTCCTTCAAAGTACCTGTTACTCTTAATGAATTCAGGTAGGGAGCTCTTATATGGCCTCATTGGGGTGGAGGAGGCAAAGGCAGTATGAGAATGCGCGCTTTCTTGTGCTGGCATCCCTAAAGCTTGCGGTGCCGGTGGAGAGCGGAGCTGGTGCCTGTGCCGGTAAAGTCTGCCGAAGTGCTTCAAGCACTTGAGTCATTTGTGCCATCTGTCCAAGCATGGCTTGCAAGGCTACTTGAGTAGCATCGGCGGGAGGGTTTGGAGGTGGGGCAGCTTGTTGCCCTTCTTCCATATTAGGTTGGTTGGAGGCGCTTTCCTCCTGACGTCTCCTTCTCCTACCATGGCTGTTTCAAATTTTATTTTGTCTAGATAAGTAATCTTCTCAATATTTTATTAATGTTTTTAAACGAGAAAGCGGAAATAACGGAAACTGTAGTAAAAACGGAAAATAAAAGTACAAAAAGGAAATCAGGAATTTAAGTAATAAAATCTTGAAATCACAGAACATAATCATAACTTTATAGAAATTTAAATAGCACATGCAAAAATCCTCACATGCAATATTCAAGTATAATCTTGTGTTTTATGCAACAACAAAACAACCAACATTTAATAATAAAAACGCGATCCTGAAAACAATCAAGACCACCTAAGCAATATTCTATTAGAGTCTTATTGGGTCGCCTATGGATGTTTCGCAATGCTAAGCCGATTGCTTCCTAGTGGTTACTATCCACAAGAGATAGGAAATAGGATTCTATAACTCGTACCCTGGTCATCATCCTATCTAAGTCTTTCTTTTTAATTCTATTCTATCTTTTCTTTTTATCCTTCTTTAAGGCTATTTAGTTGTAGTTATGATTATAAACTCTTAACCATGCTCTGATACCAACTAAAACTGTCACGCCCTAAAGGGTACCCTAAACGCGACAGTCCACCACACTCGATATTTAACTTAAGTATGACAACCTTAGTCATCCAATAAGTTTATATATCGGGTGTAAGGTGTACTTGCATAACTTTTAGGATCACACTTTGAATCGAATAGTCTAAAGAAGGCATACATTAACATTAAGAATAGAAATCACAACAAGATAATTAAGTTAAGTCTTTACAAAAGTCAAGGGGGCATACCCCCGCCAAAATAGTAATGGAAGTCGGTCCAGTCTAAATTCACATTTACAAATACTAGGGTTTATATCGAGGAGATTTTCCTAGAAGTCCACGCCTCTAGCTAAGTCCCGACTTCTTCAAAAAGCTCCTTCATCCAAAAGATAACCTTGTGAAATGTGTTCTCTGGGAACAACCAAAAATAGGAACACACAACAAACTATCGGGGTGTAAGCTACAGGCTTAGTGAGATTCAATTCTAAATATTTAATACTCAACAACAGTATATATAACAAACAAGTTATTAGTAGCCATATGAAATGCACAAGCACATGAGCATACAATACATAAGACCCTCCGAAAATCTTATGTTGAATGGATTTATGCCCTCCATTCGGGGTTAGGTGTTTCAGGCCCATATGAACATCATTTAAATACTTCTCACTTCTTATTATGGTTGATACAGGTGCCCATCTACCACTTTTTAATATTTTTACTGTGGTTGATACAGGTGCCCACCCACGCACATTTTATTTCCGGCCCATCCGCCAACAACAGAGTTTACCGGCCCCTCGTTGCCAGAATTACTATACCTTCTTCCCATAAAGGTATAGTAACTCATGCCATGTGACTCACTACGTGATATGCATGTACAGTTTATTTATATAATTGTGACATATTAATTAGGCAGATTAAGCGCGATCATAAAGAATTTCAGACAATCCAAGTCTAATACTAGCTCATACAATGATTTATCAACAAGTCTTGTCTCGATATACTTATCGTTCATTCAACCAAGGTTATGTCACAATCATCGTAATTTTATCTTTTCCTAATGCTAATGCCACTATGATTACAAGCACATAGATGAGCACAACTATTTAAGAAATGAACTCACTCAGCCATGGAGAGAAATCCACTAGTCGTAGTAGTCCTCGGGGAGTGGAAATCCGTCCTCCAATTCACCTAAGTACAAGGAATACCCGAAATGTGTATTTCTCATAAGGTTCTAATAACTTAACAATTCTAACTACTAAGTTCGTCAATTTCTGCATAAGATAAAGTCCTAACTTTAAATGACCATATCTAATTCATTTTAACTCGAAATTGAGCATATAATATATCGATTTCTATCTGCTTCGAAAGATCTATCTATTCCTACTT
Organism: Combretum micranthum; assembly: GCA_024138025.1. Lineage (NCBI taxonomy): Eukaryota > Viridiplantae > Streptophyta > Magnoliopsida > Myrtales > Combretaceae > Combretum > Combretum micranthum. Next base: position 6,678 of record JAMXBD010002108.1, on the reverse strand, counting down.
CTTATTTGTGAAGATCCATGACTACACACTTTCATGAAAACTAGTTTCCTAACTTTGACTATCTCATTTATTTTGAAGTTATTTCTTTAAGAAAATCAATTTATCTTTATCTAGAATGATTCTATATTATACCTATTACCCTAGCCTTCATTTCTACATAAAAACTTGCATTCTACACTTTGCAAATATGTTTTCAAATAGGATTTGTCCAAAAATCCGAATTTCTTGAAATTAAATTTTTGAGTGATGCTTTTGGGAAAACTTGTTTAATACATTAAAACTTAAGACTTTAAGATACCTATTACCTAAGGAATCCATTTAACACATAAAACTTCTATTTTGAACTTCGATGATAGGTGTTCTTATGACCTATATTCAAAATTACGAATTTCATATGTTGAGTACTAACTCAAAATTTTCCATCTAGATTCCACTTCTTGTTTGATACATTAATCTCATCAAAACTCATTTCAACTTATAAAAATTACTACGTAATGATACATATTACCTATACCTTCATTTTCCACATAAAACATGAGTTTTAAAGTTGATAAAAGGGTTTTCAAAATAGGCCTTTGAAACCATACGAATTTGTCTTTGAGTATTTCAAACAAAAACTTTTCCTTTTTGAGTTCCTTGCTTTATTTTCTTAAGGATCTACTAAATACCACATCTATATACCTAAAACAAAGCCTCCATGAGTATGAATGCATGAAAACATAAATCATCCATAAGATCATACATGTCAAGCATGGTATAAGCATCTAAAGCTAGATCTACTACTTATGATGCATGATATGAAGTTTAAAAGCATGGACATGAAATTTTATGCTAGATCTCTACTTTACTCCACTTCTACATGCATGAACATGAAATATTCTCAACGAGAACCTGATCAAACATAAGATCTACTCTTGTGATAGCTTGATATTCATGTAGTAGCATTTTCTTTGTCCCTAGCAACTTTGAGTGAAAATACTCATGAATAATCTTACCATTACAAGATTAAATGGTGGTAAGGCTTAGGAATCATCACCTAAGGCTTGAAATAGATGAGAAATGAAGAAGATTGAAGCTTGTGTTGTGTGTGTGGTGTGGAGCTAGGGTTCACAGCAAAGAAGAAGAAAATGGAGAGAGTTTGAGAGCTTTTAGAAAAATTGAAACAAGGTGAAGGAGAGAGAAGATAAAAGAGTATTTATATTAGGTGGATTTAGGGTTTGTTTGTATAACAAAAGGAGATAAAATGAAACAAACTGGGGGGGGGGGGGGGGGGGGGGGGGGGGGGGGGGGGGGGGGGGGGGGAGGGGTCGGGTTGGGGTGGTGAATGGGGATATGCGCCGGCCATGTAGGTGTGTAAGAGAGGGAGTGTTTGATTTTATTTGAAATTTAAATTTGTGTAATAAATTGTATTAAATGTAATAATTTGTTAAGAAACAAAATTTCTTGGAAAAGAAAATATAATTGAGTGTTTGTAAGGATGTAACACTAGGGTATGGGTGTGTGTGTAGTAGGTTGTACTTGTGAATAGTAATAAATAGTAGATAAGACATCTACTTTACCGGTAGTAATGAAAATACGGAAAAAAGCTATAACTGTGAATTTTATAACCCGAAAAATTATAAAATATATATTTTTGAAATCCTTATAAAATTGCGGTTCTAACGAGTATTCCAGAATATTTTTCTGAGTTCCTAGTTCCGGGGCTCGCTTTTCCATAATGAAGCTCACGAAAGCCTGGAATAGAAAATTTTTCGAAATCAAAATTTTATATGGTTTGAAATATACTATAAAATAATAATCCATATTAATTGATCTTATAGAGGTTCTTTTATATAGAAATCGAAGAAAAACAGGAATTAGGGTTCCTAGGTTGCTTGTACTAACCCTATTTAGGGTTTTGATTTCCGATTTACGGAGTTTACTCGGTTACTAAGAAAACCGGAATTTACAAATTATGTTTGAAATGTGTTAAAATAAGTAGATAAATGTATGCATATGATTCTTTTTATAGCAGAAAAATAAGGCAAAAAATCAAGCTTTTAAACCACCATTAAGGCCTTAAACTAATATCATTAATTAGCTAAAAGTTAAGTCATTAATTATCTTAACTTTTGATGCCTCAAAAGTCAAATAACAAGATAATATCAACTTAATAAAGTGGCAAATTCGTACAAAATTTTCAAACCTCCCAAACACACCTCCAAAAGCTGTAAAACCTTCTTCTTTCTTCTCAAAAATCCCTCCCATGGCGATATACCATTAGCCCCTTCAACTCTTACAAAAATAACCACCAAAAGCTTGCTTAAGGACCACAAAGCTAAGGCCTAAAGCTCACTTGATAAGTATATTTTCTTGCTTTGAATTTATGCATGTGTGAAGTTCTTGATGATAGGGTTGAACTTGGATTTGTGTTTGATGATTCTTATGTTGTGATTATTGTATAAGAAGTGTTATATGAAGTTTATATAAGGTTTAGGACATGTTAGGAGTTGAGAAAAGTTGTTTTTTTTTTTTTTTTTTTTTTTAAGTTAAAAGTGTTAAAGTTTGAAAAAATTTCGTAAAACTATCAAACACTTGTCAAATGGCCCCATTTAGGGGGGTGTTTGGAGCAAACGGCCTCGTACACGACCCTATTTGCAAGGGTGTTACGCTTTCGAATCAAAAATTTCATTTTCCCTGAGTGCAAACGGTCTCCCAAACGGCCCGTTTGCTAGGGCGTTTCGCTCTCGGATTTTTTTCCCTGTTGCGACGCTGTTTTGTAAATTAGTCATAACTTTTCCATCTGACCTCTGATTGAGGTGATTCAAATTGCATTGGAAAGCTTAAAAAGATTCTACAACTTTTATGTTTTAAGTTTTCACAAATTTTAAAAGTAACAATGCTTACATTTTAGTTCTTTTCAACTGATACACTTTCTAAACAATGTTTAAAACTTATTGTTGGTTGTTAAAGGTTCTCCTAAGCTTGATAAATGATCATTTAAGTATTTGTTGAGTATTGTATGATAAATATGATATCTAAATGCTATGTGATGATGTTGTAATGATTATTTGAATTTCTTTGGATGATTATACTTGAGATTTGATGAATATATAACTTGAACTAAGTGTAAGTTTGTAATTACTTTTTTTTTTTTTTTTATAGTGAGTGATCCCCTTTCGTTATTCCCATTGATCTCAAGCTAGTATAGTATGCAGTAACTTACTTGTATGCTTGTTAGGATAGGCATACTTAAATTTGATATAAGTTCTAAATGACTTAAGTATTGCTTGAATTGCTTGTGTTTTTCACCGTTGAATCCGGTTCGAGGAGCGGTAACTTATCATGATGCAATGATATGTTAATGTAGGCGCTTAGGCCAATAGTCATGATGCAATGACTAGGCTCGGTGGATAATCAATAGGAAATGTAGTAACTAAATAACATTTACTTATTCTTGAAAAGAAGTAGTATAATTTAATTCAATGTTTATGGGAGCATGTGAATTAATTTATATTATGGATTGAGTTAAGTGAAGTTGAGCAACGGCTATATAACCATATGAGATTATTCTTTTCAATGTAATGTTATATAGGAAATATAGATATTCGGGCTATCTATATCAACCCCCTGAGCGTCGTGAGCGTTACTCAGATCCCCAGAATCCCATGGTTTGTCCCGGAGTTTGAATACTCCAATGATGATTTGATCAATGAATACTAAAGAAAGATAAAGAAACATTAGTGTTGCATTGCATTAGTCTAGGTATGATTGTCACTACGCTTTTGGTGTTATTGCTGTGTACTGCCTTTGGCTCACTATTGCTATTTTCAAGTGATGATGACTATTGTGATGATATTATGATGATATAGGCTATGGTCGGATAGGGAAAAATTTAAGGATGAGTGGGCGACTAGGAACCGAGTGCAAGATAGCAAAGAAGAATGTTTTGAACAAGTTGTTTGTTTAAATATGTATTTTGTATTCTGATAGAGGCTGTTAGTTAAGCCTTGTTTATATATAAAGACTTAAAGTCTAATTTTCCTATTTTGTAAAACTTATGTAAGTTTTGTCGTGTCGTGGGCTTGACACCGAGTTTAAATTATTTCCTTAAATGTTCTATATGAATAGATTACTCAGGTGAGTAATCCTTTTTGTAAAAAGTCTTGAATCATGTTGTAGTGATTTAAACAAACAATTCACATAAATTGTTAGATTTAGGACAACCTTACGTATGATATGAAAATATTATACGTGTTTGGGGACTTGACTTACTTAATCATAGGATTAGTAGTCGGGTCTTTACATTCTTATACCTACATTCTATTTTCTTACTTTTTATATTTTCAATACAACTTTAAATCACATCAAACTTTACACATTACTTCTTTTATTACAAAAAAAATAAAATAAATTAATTTCCCCCTTCTACAATAAGCAAACCGGTGCCTATCTCTCTCCCATTCATCTAATTTTATTTTTTTTTCAATTTATTTTATTACATCAAAAATTCACTCCAAAAGTTCTATAAATACCCCCTTCCTCCTTCATTCTTTTACATACCAATTTACATAACAAAACTCTACCAAAATACTCTCTCAAAACCTCTCTCCAACCATTCCGTCTCAAAATAGTCTCTACCCATTTCTACTCTTCAAGAAGAAAATCAAACACAAAACCCATTTATCTCTTTTCAAACCTTCCATAAAACCTTAGGTAGAAAATTCCACCTATATTCTTTATCATGTTCATACAACTTAACATGAGTTTAGTGTATGTTTCTTAGACTCATGAGAGTTAAAGAAGCGACAATTTATTCATGTTTTGTTTTGTTCATGTTTCTATTCTTTGCTTTATGTTAATATTATGTTATTATTATTATTGTTATTATTTGTTTCCAATCTAACTTATATAATATTATGTATACTATGTATATATATTTATTTAGAGCATATAAGCTCATTTATTATTTATTTACTTTCAAGTTATGCAATTTATTTATTTCATGTTATTATTAAGACTAGTCTTTCTAGTCTTAGACTTATCCATATCAAGTCAAAACAATCTTTTGTTTATTTTCTTTAATCTTTTGGGACTAGTCCATTCTTAGTCTCGAGATGCCTCGATAAAGCTAAGGCTCCAATACTTGACCGGGATACCTTGATGAAGCTAAAGTTCCCAATACTTGATATTTTATTTTCTTTGCTTATTATTTGTTTCTAGTATTTTCTCATGTTTTTATTATTTTATATGCTCATGATACTTGCATCTACATAATGTTTAATGTCCAACTAATCTAAAAATAGGATTTCATTTTATTAAAGGAACTCAAAACAAGATTTTCGATTATGTAATTATCATAAAATCATAGAGTTATTATCACAACAAAAAATAGAGTTTTCTTAACGTTTTTATAAATAACAAAGATAGATTACCAAGGAAACATAAGAAATAAATATTTTCTATATATTATGGTAACCTAAGTTTTAGTAAGATAGTTTGTTAATATTAAAAGCTTTACAAAAGCTTAAGATTTAAACTCTTTTAACTTCATAACAAAACTAAGGAAATAAACTAGTTTTCAAAGTTAAGATGAATTCAATCCATAAAGTTAAAACCCACTTAGAAAAACAATGACTTTCAAGTTCCTAAAAGAGAAACTATTTTCAAAGAATATAAATAAAAAAATTAGAAACAAATGATTTTATCAAATAAAGATTACTCTTTTCAAAAGAAATAAAAAAACAAGTTTTAGAAAGCAAAAACTTATATTTTAGAAATAAATATAAGAAGACAAGATTCATTTTCTAAAACCATCCTAAATACAAAATTATAAAAGGTTTTCAACAACCTAAATAACTTTTTGATAAAATTGATCTTTTATCACTAGAAGTGAAATTTATGAAAGACTAAGGTTAGAGGAAAATTTACTTATTTTTAGAAAAAGAATGAAGAAAAAAAAATAGAATATACTTATGAAAATATAAAGGTTCTTCAAATACTTGAAAAGAAATCATCAAAGTTAAAGTTTTAACAACTCCAAATGAATTGTTTTATGAAATAAATTGTTGAGACACTACCAAAATCTTTGCATATAAAGTGAGCTTACTTATTACTCAAAGTATTTATCAAATATACATTTATATAATATATATATATAATGTTACAAAAGGATTTTCTTTAAAATAAAGTTGAGTTAGAAATAGATTTGTAAAAGTTTAGAAATAATTCGTTTTAAATCAGTACCTAACGTATTCGGAACCCAAATGGACCTTTTATGACAAAGATAACTTTAGAAATGGATAGATCTTTTCGAATAGGTAGAAAACGGTATATTATATCTGGAATTCCGAGTTAAAATGAGCAAGTTATGGCCATTTTAAGTTGGAATTTCCTCTTATTACGATTTATTACCGCTATTTAAGAAAGTTAGAATCTTCAAGAATAGAAATTTCATGAAAAACTCATCCTGGGTATTTCTATTGTCTAGGTGACGAAAGATACAGAATACCCTACCCGAGGATTACTACGACTAGAATTGCAAAATGGACGAGTGAGTTATTCCTCTTAATTTCGTTACCTTGCTTGCTTATAAAGTAGTAGCATTAGTATACTAAGAAAAGATAAAAACGGATATATTTAGGGAATTCGGATTAAGTGTATATATGCGATTCTATGTTTATGCATGAAATGAGAATT